>JAJEJO010053741.1:0-10231 GCA_020662805.1 Glaucomys volans
CCCTGGGACGCGCAGGGACTGCGCCACGGAGCCAGCTGACCTGGGGGCCAGAGGGCCTGGAAAATCGAAATGTGCCCGTGCTGAACACAGGACCGCGCGACGCTGTTGACGCACTGCTGCCGTTTGGACCCTGGACTGTCCCCAGAGGCCCAGGCTTAAAGGCGGGGTCCCAGCGTGGCGCTGTGGGGCGGTAGGGAGGGGGGGCGTTTAGGAGGCGGGGCCCGCTGGGAGGTCTCACGTCCCTGGTCCCTGGGGTGCCCGTGCCCGGTACCAGGGTGGAACCCAGAGGCGCTGGAGCCCTGAGCCACGTCCGCAGCCCTTTCCCTATTTTATTTAGAGAGGGGTCTCCCTAAGTTACTTAGGAGCGCGCCAAGTGGCTGAGGCTGGCCTTGAGCTCGCCATCCTCCGGCCTCAGCCTCCCGCGCTCCTGCGATGCTGCCTCACCACGGGCCCCAGAGCAAGGGGGCGGCGGTGGCGGCTGGACCCCCGGGGCTGCGAGCCCGGACCAGCTTCTCTCTGTAAACGGAAGTTCCCAGTACTTGTCGCAGAGAGGGACGCTGACCAGCACAGGGCCTTTGCTCCCGCCGGCTGCGGCAAGTCACCTAGAGACATTCAAGATGCCGCCCGCAGGGTGGCGCAGGTCACCTCCAAGTACAGCCGGGGCAGCGGAGCGCCGGGATCTTCATCTGCGGACGGTCCGGTCCGGCCCTGCCGCAGTGCCAGCGCTGGCGGGGAAGCCAGGGGTCCCGGCGACGGCCCAGGGGACCTCAGCTGCAACCAGTTGAGTTAGCTCGCTTTGGTCAGCGGGCGCCCTGCTGGGGGTCCCTGCCCCTCTCCCTGTCACCCTGGCTCTCCTGGTTGGTTTGTGATGGCCAAGAGGTGCCCCTGCTGCCAGCCGCCCTGGCTGCCCTGGCTGCCACTTCTCAGGCTGGTGACACAGCCCGGTGGCACCCCCAAGTTCCGCCTGCTTAAAATAGCAGCCTGTCTGGCTCTCCGGTTCCTCTGAAGCAGCCTGGTTTTGTCTGTATCTGTCTGGAAATGGAGACAACAGGCCCCAGGCCTCCCACAGAGCACAAATCCTGTCCTTTCCAACCAAGCCGGGGAGTGGTGGGGGTGGCGACTCAGGCAGAAGAGAAGCTGGGGTGGACCCAGGGCTGACCAGCCCTCCCCTGGCCCTTGCTGCCCCCAAAGAGGGCTGCCTTCCCAAAGCACCCAACCTGGGTTTGCCTCTGCCCTGCCCTGCTCCCCACAGATAATGACCCTAGGCAGGGTTCTGAGTGCGGCATACACATGAGCCCAGGGAGTGACCCAAACCCCATGTCTCAGTCTGCTTTCTGTTGCTGTATAAAATACCTGAGGCCAGAGAGAGTTGATAAGAAAAAAAGGGAATTCATTTGGATCTCAGTTCTGGAGGCTGGGAGGCCCAGGAGCATGGCGTGGCCTCTGCTCAGCCTCTGCTGAGACCCCCTTGCTGCATCCTACCATGGCGGAGGCAGCAGCTGGGGAGGCAAGCCGGCAAGCTTTCTAGTGGTCTCCCTCTTCTTGTGAAGCCACTAATGCATCAGGAGGGCCCCATTCCCACGACCTCATCTAACCCTAACCCCCCAAAGGCCGTCTGTCAATCACTATGACCTCCAAGCACCTTTAACATAGCCTGACCCCGGGTGTTCCCAACACAGGGACTTCAGGGGACACATTCAAATCACACACCCCACAGGCAGGTTCTGCCGTTACCCCCACCTGGCAGATGGGGAGACCCAGGCACAGCTGCTTACTGGCAGAGCCCAGCCCAGGCCCAGCAGCCTGCACCCCAAGTTTTTAACCACACCCCAGGACCCACCTCCTCAGAGGGCAAAAGAATTTCATGTTGCAGCCTTGGCGAGAAGAGGGCTTACCGCGGAGGACGAAGGAAGAGCCCCCAGGAACTGGGGGCACAGCTCCCGCTGCAGACTTTGCGTCACCCCAGGACCTTTGCACCTGCAGTGTCTGGTGCCTCAGCTTTCTTCCCACCCTGCGCTCCCTCTGCCTAATCCCTCTCCTGGCTGGATCCTTTTGTCTTTTAGGAGAGGCCTCAGGGAGAGGCCCTCCCGTGCTCATATTATCCATCCATTCGCTCACTCACAAAATGTGTCGTGTGCACCTACTATGTGCAAGACCCAGACAGCCCTGCCCTTGTGAGGGTTAAGACCGGAGCTGGTGGAAAGCACTCAGCCAAGAGATGGGCACACAGTAGGTCTTCAGGAGACAGGTTTGGACAAGTTCCCACAGAGGACGGGGAGGCAAAGGCTCGGTCCCCGGGGGCCCCTCCTGGGGTGCTCCTTCCCCGGATCACACGGGCGCTGCCCCGCCTCCCAAGCCCTTTCACAGCAGCTCCTGCCAACCCCTGGCTCCTCCTGGGCGGAACCAGGCTGCTGAGCTCCGGCGGTTGCCATGGCAGCCCAGGGGCTCTCCCGCCCGAATCCCGTTCTGCTCACGTCCATTCCCTCTGAGTCCTCAGAGGCCAGTCTGTGCAGCCCCCGCCATGCCCCAGGAGGCAGAGGAGAAGACACTGTCCCCCTCCTGGGGGGGGGACTGGCCACACACACCCCTGTGCCGGGCCCGTGGACACCTGCAGCTCCACAGGTCCTCTGCTGTCACACAAGCAGCCTGGACAGACGTCCCTCATCTCGGTTGGGGTCCAGGAGCCACAGCTCACTCTGCGGTTGAGAGGCCAGGGTGGCCGAGGGCAGAGGATCCCCTCCAGGCACTCCCGTGGCTGTTGGCTGGAGGCCTCAGCTCCTGGCCACCAAGCTGCTCAGGACATGGCGTCCCCTAGGGAAAGGGGCAGCACACAAATGAGCCGAAAGCTCAGTCTGGAGCTGTGGCAGCCATTTCATACCCATGAGGGGAGCATCACCAGGAATGAGAGCACAAACGGGAAGACCTGGTTATGCCTGAATCACACGACCCTGGATCCGCCCACGCTTCAGCCTGCTTGTCACCCAAAATTGCTGCCCACTTTTAGTTCAGATGGGAAGGGGCAGGTGCCCCGGCCCAGGCACGGGACGTCTGAGGGTGGGCGTGAGGGACACTGTGGCTGCCAGGAGGGCGGGGGCCTGGGCCCTCCAGAGACCAGAGGAGGCAACGAGGCAGGACGGAGGCTGGGGAGCCGTCCCAGACCAGAAGTGCCTCCCAGCCGAGGGCCCCACAGGGCAGAAGAGGGATCCCACTGCTGGAGGGCGGAGTCCGTCCCATCCTGCCCTAAAATCGCCCACTGCTTCTGGTCACCCTGAGAGGAAATCCCGATTCTCCCCTGGCCCCAGGCCCCACGTGATCCGTGGTCCTGCCCTGCCCTCCCTGCCCTCTGCGACAGGCCAGCCTTGCCCTACCTCAGGGCCTTTGCACGCTCTGTTCTGGGATGGGCCTTCCGCGGCTCCTGTTTGCTGCCTGCCTCTCAGCCGTCACCTCCTCAGGGGCATCTCCTCCAACCATGCCACCCAAGACCGTGTCCCCTGCATTACCCACCCTGCTGCCCTCTGGTGCTCAGCGCTCTCCCAGGACACCTGCTGCTTCCTCTCCGGCTGCATCCTGTCTGCCTGTCCACCCCGCAGTCACGCTTCCTGCCACGTCCCCAGATCCCAGAGTGCCCAGGGCACACGGTGAGCAGAGCCAACCTCACCCCGGGCACAGCCATGCCCGTGCTCACGAGCAGCACCGCCCCCCAGGCGGCGACCGGTCTCTGGGCAGTGAGATGCTCTGCACTTCCCAACTCACTGACCCCTGGCAGATGGCCGTAGTGACCTTGAGGGTGGAGACTGTCTCCTGAGTCCCTCGGGGTCCAGCCCATGCAGACCTCCAGCGAGCACTCGGCCATGGCCCAGTGGTGACGTAGACCAGGAGGCTTTGGGTCTGCACCCCAGGCTGCATAGATGACCTGGGGACACAGTCAGTGTGGCAATCATCAAACAGCAGGAGACTTTAACCGCTACAGATATCTGAAATGAAGTATTCATCATCTAAACAGAGAGGGCAACCCAGACCCCACAGATAATAAGAAAACAGCACACAGCACGGAAGAATAGGCTCGGACTTGGAGTCCAAACTTCAGCTCTGCAGCCTGCTGCTGTGTGACCTGGGAAAATCCTCAACCTCTCGGTGCCTCTTTTTCCTTGCTTACAAATGAATATAGTTATTCTTACTTCAAAGGGTTGCAAAAACAGCTCAGCACACAGTAGGTCCTCCATGAGGGGCCCCAGGCTGACCAGGAGGCAGCACAGTTGTCCCAGGGGCCAGTCCTGCGTGTGGCTCCTTCCAAAGGCCCAGCAGGGAGCGATAGGCCAAGTGTGTGGAAAGTGTGTTGCGATTACTCTTGAGAGCCCTGACGCCGGGCCTCGCGATCACGGCCGCGGGTTATTAAGACTCCCGCCAGGGAATGGCCAGGGGGTCCTGAGGCCGGGATTAAGGGAGCATGCTGGTCTTTGGGAGGGGACATTATACTATGTAGAAATACTACGCCGTGACCGGGCGATCCGCTCCCTGCCATCCTGGGTGCAGAGGGCGCCGGGGGAGGGTGTCCGGGAGCAGAGAGGCCGGAAGCCGGAGGCGGGCAGAGCCGCAGGATGGGTGCTGGGCTCACGGCATGTGATTCCCTGTTGTTATTTGTGTTTGGAATCCTTCATAATGAAAGCGTGTTTTTAAAACTCTCCAGAGAGCCTCTGAGCAACACACTCTCATTTCCCCATTTTGCAGATGAAGAGGATGGAGCTCAGAGAGGTTAGGTCCTCACCCCAGGAGCACACAGCTTGTTTGGCAACAGAGTCTGAATTCAAACCCAGGTCAGTGTGAAGCCAGAACCCAGACTTGTTGACTAAAAAGAAAAAAGATTACAAGACAAAGAAAAATCCGCACAGAAAGACGTATTCAGTCAAATAACTGAACAAGAACAGTCTAAAGGCCCAAACTGAAATGTAATTTGAAGAGCACTCACACCCCTCAGTTCTAGGGGAAAAGGGACACCTATTGTTGGTGGTGGTGCTGGTACTGGGCCTTGAACACGGGGTGCTGCACCCCTGAGCTACACCCCCAGTCCTTTTTATTCTTTATTTCAGGACAGGGTCTAGCTAAGTTGCGGAGACTGGCCTCCAACTTTCGAGCCTCCTGCCTCAGCCTCCCCTATTGGCCAGGACAGGCTAGACCAGGCGCCCCTGCTCCACTTCCTGGGTTTTCCTCCTCAGTGCCTCAGCTCTCAGGCCCCGGGTCAGAGGCTGGTAGTTAAGGCCCTGGTGCCAGTGTTGGGAGGTGTGCCCTGGCTTGCCAGCTAGGCGGCTGCCCTCCTGAGTCCCCAGAGATCCCTCTCCCCGCTGGGCACCCCCCCCACGTATGGACACCCCCCGAAAGTCCATGGGGTCCCCTGGAGTCTGGGCCCTGTCCAGCCTGCCCCTTCCCAGCTGTGCGGCGCCCACCCCACACTCCTCAAGTCCTGGGCGGGGAGGGCTCCGGGCCTGACCCAGCAGCGCCAGCCTCGTCCTGCCCGTGGAGGCTGAGGCCGGGGTGCACTGCGGCCGCGAGCTGACCTCAGGCTGCGGTCCCCGCACCCCTGGCGCCCGAGCAGGAGTTGCAGCGGCCCCCGCGCCTACCCGCTGCTGCGGCTCTCGCCGGGGTCCGCGGGGGCGTGTCCTCTGGAAGGGGGTGCGCAGCGGGAGCCCCTGGTTCACTGCCCAAGGCCGCCCCTGGGAAAGGCTAGACCCCATGGCTGGCCAGACGTCGCCCGCTTCTCCCCGTCCATCTGTCTGTCCCCGGAGCTGCTCGGGAGAGGGGCAGGCCCTCTGGTGGTGAGCCGGCTGAGGACACGTGAGAGATGGGGAAGCCGCGACTGCCCCCCGCTGGAGGGTCAGGAGTGAGGACTCCAGCCCAGAGTGCAGAGGCAGCACCGCCCCTCCAGGTCCAACCGCGGGTCTGAGGACCCCCTGCGGGGGCAGGCGCCTCCCAGATGCCGCTGACTCTCCTCCAGCCTCTGAATGGCTCCGCCAGGCCCCATTGGACAGAAGAGGATACCGAGGCTCCGAGAGGTTGGCTGCCCTGGTCAAACTCTCTCAGCTACTCCGGAACAAAAGCAGAGTCCCAGAGCCCAGAGCCGCCTGCGGGACAGAGGAGGACGATCTGCGTCCCAGTGTGGTGGCTGAATGGTGACCCCTCAGGACGACCCCACCCCCAGGGTGAGGTATGTGCAGATGGGCCTTCTGGGGGGAGTGGGGTCTTGAGAGCAGGGCCCTGGGAGTGGGCTTAGTGCCCTTGTAGGAAGAGACGCCAGGACGCCAGGGCCCATGAGAGGGTGGCCGCAGGCCCGAGCAGAGCCCTCAGCGGGCACCGCGCCTGTCCTGACCTGTGCCCTGCAGGCCTGCGCAGCCCTGTCTGTGTGCAGGTCGCCGGCCACGGCGTTGTGATGGTGGCCACCGCGGCCTGGACCGGGGGCCTGACCCAGGGGCGTCACACAGGAGCGTGACCATGTCCCTAGCGCAGCCGCAGGGTCAGGGCCTCCCGGGTGCCCTGTGCACGCTGTGGAGGGAGCCCTGAGCCCCTCTGTGCCCTGCATCCCCCTGGTGGCCCTGCGGGAGGCTGTCTGCACTGAAGGCCCGCACCCGCCAGGAGCCTGCGCAGCCTGTGTCCCGTGCGTCCCTGGACGAGTGGCCCTGCATCCTTCCCTAGGCCAGCGGCCAGACCCTCTGGGTCATTCCTGCCTCCTGCTTGCCCACCACACCCAGGCCCCTGCCCACCCTGCTCACACGTCCATTTCTTTTTCTTTCTTTTTTTTTTTTTGGAACCAGAGATTGAACTCAGGGACACTCGGCCACTGAGCCACATCCCCAGCCCTATTTTGTATTTTATTTAGAGACAGGGTCTCACTGAGTTGCTTAGGGCCTCACTAAGTTGCTGAGGCTGGCTTTGAACTCGCAATCCTCCTGACTCAGCCTCCCAAGTCGCTTGGATTACAGGCGTGCGCCACCACGCCCAGCTCTCACACGTCCATTTCAAAGGTGGCCGCAGGTTTCCTGTGTGTGTCAGGGACTGTGGACAAGACGGATCTGCCCAGCCTCCTGCCCCGCCTCGCCCCACTCCAGTCCACCCTCCTCCTGGACCCCGAGGGACACAACCGTGGTCCCCACTGCCGAGGGGTGGAGGCCCATCCTGGCTCCGTGCTGCCCGCCTGCCTCACGTCTCCACAGCCACGCTGAGCACGCCCCAGTCAGGAGCC
Organism: Glaucomys volans; assembly: GCA_020662805.1. NCBI lineage: Eukaryota > Metazoa > Chordata > Mammalia > Rodentia > Sciuridae > Glaucomys > Glaucomys volans. The sequence continues at coordinate 7,232 of JAJEJO010053741.1, forward strand.
GCTGGTCCTGCAAGCCAGGGCAGCCCTGGGGCAAGGACTGCGCCTTCTGAAGACCTGGGTGCAGGTCCCGGTTCAGCAGCGTAGCAGCTGCGTGACCACAGCTTGGTCACTGAACCTCTCTGGGCCCCCCTGTCCCCATCTTTGAGTTAGAGTGAACAGCGACGGCTGTGTGAGAACGGATTCCCTGTGATCCGCTACTGTTCTCACCTCCTTCCAGCTCCACTGCGCCTGCTCCTGGAGGCCCCCCTGTTCCCTGTGTTCCTCTGCCCCCTTGAGGACAGGCAGGGCCTTGGGAGCACCTCTGGCCCTGACGGGAGAGTGGGCCAGTCGGGTGGAGCCTTTGGGCTGGGGTGCTGAGTGCCTGCCCGGAAGACGCACCATGGCAGGTGAGAGGGGCTGTGCTCTGGCTAGGGAGGCTGGGGAGGCTGGGGAGGCTGGGGAGGCTGGAGAGGCTAGGGAGGCTAGGGAGGCTGGGGAGGCTGGGGAGGCTGGGCAGGCTGGGGAGGCTGGGTGAGGCTAGGGAGGCTGGGGAGGCTGACCAGCACCAGGGCATGTTTGGATTACCGTGATTGGTCCTAAGTTGAAAGCAGGGACCCAGGTGAGGGACTCTGCCCAGTACTAATCGAGCCCTGGTCCTTGAGGCCCTGTGGTTCCAGAGGCCCCTGGCCTGTGCCTTCAGCCAGCCGTCCCACTTCCTTGCAGCCAGGCTGCAGGTCTGAGTTCTGCCTTAACAGAGGAGCAGGTCACTGTCCCTGGCACACTCAGTCTCTCCCCCTGGGGACAGGGTGGACGGATGGGGAGTGGGCTGGATGGAGGATTCGCATGGCCCAGGTTAGGACTGACTCAGGGTGGCTCCGCCCTCTTCCCAGGCGGCCTGCTGGCCCCCACTCTGGCTGCGATGCCCTGGCCGAGCCCCACATCTGCACGTCCCCTGTCCCCTGTGGGAGCTGCCTGCAGCGACGTCAGGACGTGACCTGTCATGGAGCACAGGAGCTCGCCCCACTGCCCCCCGAGAGAGCTCCAGGCCCCCTTCCACCCCAGCACGTGGCTGAGTCGAGGGTCTTCTCAGATGTGAAAGCCCCCGCCTGAGAGGGGTCCTCACAGCCTCAGGTCACCGTCAACCCGACAGACACTCCATTCTGTTTGGATTCAACCTTAGGCTGCCTCCCCTTCACTTTCCTATTGGTTTACTTGTGGTCACGCAGGACTGAACCCAGGGTCCACCCCGGGGCCAGCACTGGGCCGCTGGGCCGCACCCCTCAGTTCTTCAGTCCAGTGACCACACGGCCCCCCTCCCGCTCCTCCCTGCTCTCCACCCCACAGACTCCCGTTTCCTGGTGGCTGGGTTATTCTTCGCATGTTCCATTTGTACCAAAAGATAACAAGCACGCCTCTTGCATCGAATGGTATGTTGTAGAAACCACTCCGTCCTTCACAGAGACCTCCTCGCTCTGTTTTGTAAGTGAACAAGGAAGGACCCCTCTCTCCTCTGAGTTGTGGAAGCTGGACCTGCTAGCAGGCCGAGGCCTCTCTCCAGGGCCTCCTGTCTCCTGCACCCTCCTGCAGTCCTCCGAGATCAGTGTCCCAGTCTGGACCTGGAGTGTCCTCGCAGGCCACGGGTCCAGGCTTGGTTCTCAGGCTGGTGCTGCTGGAAGTGGGGACTTGTGGAGGCGGAGCCTGTGGGGGGCGGAGCCTGGTGGGGGCGGAGCCTGGTGGGAGGGCTTTAGGTCTTTAGGTCTCCGCGTTGCCCCAGGGCACTGTGGACCCGGCTTCCCCCTCTCTCCCCTGCTTTCCCGCCCCCTGGAGGTGAGCAGCTTGCTGAAGCAGGCTCTGCCAAAGCACAGGCCAGCCAACCCCGCACTGAAACCTCCAAAACCGTGAGCCCAGATCAGCCTTTTTCTTTTTCAGTGGACGTATCTTGCTGCAGTGGCGGGAAGCTGGCTAGCTCGGCGTTCTGACCCTTCCTTACGCCAGGACGTCCCTCTGGGCGCACCTGGAGTAGGAACCCTGCCGCCACACGCTTTCTTTACTCCACACGGAGGGAGGATTCGGCATATCCCCCGTCCTCTCCACAGAAGCCCTTCTCACTCTTTAAGGCCCAGCTCAGCTGTCACCCCCTTTTCAAGCCTGTCACCACCTTGCAAGACTGAAGTCATCCTCCCTGCCTCTGGGCTCCCCATGCCCATGACTTTTCTGCTGCTATAACAGAATACCTGAGACTGGGAATTTATAAAGGAAATAAGGTTATTTAGCTCACAGTTCTGGAGGCTGAGAAGTCCAAGGTTCAGTGGCTGCATCTGGTGAGGGCTCGTGCTGCGTCATAAGGAGGTGGAAACGCAGACTGGAAGCTGGTGTGCAGGGAGGGGACACGCCCCAGACCTGGGCCTGCTGTATAGCAACCGTCTCTGGCAGTGACCAGCCCACCTGGAACCTCCTCCCCGAGTAAGGCATCAATCCTCCTAGCCACGCAATCGCTGCAGAGGCCCCGCCTCCCAACACGACCACAACCCAATCGATCTTTCACGTGGGTTGGGGCCAGTCCTGTCCTCACCCCAGCAACCTGCCGACACGCTCATCGGGGGCTCACGTAGGCGTTCAGGGTGTCCGGAAAAGAGAAGGTCCTGGAGCCTCCGCCCACCGGGCCTCACCTGCACTCAACAGTCTTTCAACCAACAGCACCTGCCGCAGACCTACTACGTGCTGGGCACTGGGCTGGTGGAGGGGAGGGCAGCACAGCCGGGGGTCGGTGTGGAAGGCGGTGTGGTGCGGAGTCGTGACCAGTGCTGGCTCTCCGCGGCCGGGCACCTGGGTTTGGATCCCAGCTCTCTGCTGAGGAGCTGTGACCTGCAGGTCCTGCTCTAAAATGGGGGCGATTTGCTCATCATCGTTTTTGCATTAACTTTGACTTTTTAAAAAAGATCACGTTAGGGGCTGGGATATAACTCAGTTGGCAGAGTGCTTGCCTTGCAGGCACAAGGTCCTGAGTTCAAACCCCAGCAC
>JAJEJO010053741.1:10331-45303 GCA_020662805.1 Glaucomys volans
GTTTGAATTTTGCGATTTGGACCCGGTTGCCCACCTCTGCCTTGGCGATCGCGTAAGGCCTTCCCAGCTCGGGGGAGTCAACCAGCTGGGCTGTGCGGAGCTCAGCTCCCAGCCCGCAGGCCTTGGGGGGTTGCTGTCATCACTGTGACCCTCGGCCAGCGAGGCCCGCGTGGGCCAGTGACTCAGTGCCCGCACCACTGCGTTTGGGAAAATCTTCGCAGGCAGGGAGTTCGGCACAACCCTCTGGGAAATGTACTAGGGGGTTCATTTTGCCGCACGGTGATTTGTTTCAAATGTGATTTTGAAGTTCTGTTATGAGAGATTCAAAGTCCTCGTCCCAGAGCATCCTCCCCACCTCCCACAGGCTCGGAGACCCGGATTCCTGCCTGGACCTAGCCTGTGGGCGTGGCCTGACTGCGCTCCGCTGGCACCAGGCTGCCAATCATAAAGGACAGGGACAGGAGTGTTCTTCCTGGTCCACCTCTGTCCATGCAGACATCCAAGCCTGCAGCCCAGCTGCCCACCCGTCCCTCCTGTTGACCAGTGACGAGTTCTGCTTCCCCAGGTGTTGAAGTACGACCTCAGAGAAGCTCGCCCAGGCCAGCACACGGAGCAGGTTCTCCCGGGAGGGGGAGGGGGCTGTGGCTGGTGTTCTAGAATCCCAAGAAGTGAGCGCACCCTCCATCTTTTACAGATTCGGGTCTCCCTTGTTCTCCTGTTCACTCCCCCCATCTCTCTCCTTCCTGCCTGTGGCCAGGCCCAGGAGATGCTGTGACCAGGGCCAAAAGGGTGAGCAGCAGATGGCAGGGGGAGGACCACAGGGAGGACTAGCAGAGAGGGCCCTGGGGCATTAATCAGCAATTCCCTACCTGCAACTTTTGGGGAGGGGCAGTTAGGCAGGTAACCTTGGGGATGAAAAGGGCTCGGGGACACTGACATTCCAATCTCCCAGGGGTGTCTGCAACTTCCCAGACTCTGACGGCCTCCATTTCTCGATTTGACCAGATTCCCTATTTCTACACTGCCTGTCCCCAACTCTAGCTTCATTCCCCCTCTAGCTCTAGGAACTCCTTACTGCTGTAAGGAACGGGGCGACGCCGCTCTGGCTGCTTCGAGCTGGAAGGGGACGGCGTGGGGCAAGCAGTTTGGAGTTCCCTTGTAGAAATCGGGTCAATCAAGGGGTCCCGGGGAGAAGTCTGGTTGGGGGAGAGCAGGTTGTAAGGTCATCTGGGGTGGGTGCTTCTATGAGAGAGAAACAAAAAGGGATTAATGGACAAGGACTCACAAAGTTTGGTGAATGGACAAAGTTTGGTGAATGGACAAGGGATTAAAGGACAAGGCCTTTATTTGGGAATTTTAACACTGTCGGAGTGATCAGGAATGTAAACACAACATTTAATCGTTAATGTCATTGATGTCCCCAGAAAATGTAGTTAAGCTACCTACTGTCATCCAACTTTTGTAAAACATCCTTTTATTGGTATAACCTGTGTTTAGTAGAGATCTCTATATTTCTGTTACCTAGGGCTAGATAATCACACTAGCAAACATCGATTAAGCCTACCTGTGTAGCTTAGGAAGATCTGTAGGCCTTAACTGACTAAAATTTCTGACCCTGGCCGTTTCTCTTGATAGTTATCTGGTCCTCCTGCCTAGGAATCTGTTTCGTAGCCTCCAGTCATCACTTATTCTTTGGGCTGACACAAGTGTACATCTTAAGTTACATTTACCTATTGTTTCTTTTTAACTGTCCAGGAATGGCTACGTTTTGGTTTTAACTGTTTTGCTAGATGTTTAAGATCAAGCTGGTCAAATTGACCTGTTCCTCTCTCTTAAGTGTCAGCTGAGCCGGGCACCGTGGCGCACGCCTGTAATCCCAGCTCTTGGGAGGCTGAGGCAGGAGGATCGAGAGTTCAAAGCCAGCCTCAGCAACTTAGCGAGGCCCTAAGCAACTCAGTGAGACCCTGTCTCTAAATAAAATACAAAATAGGGCTGGGGATGTGGCTCAGTGGTGGAGTGCCCCTGGGTTCAATCCCTGGTTCCAAAAAAAAAAAAAAAATGAGTCAGCTGAGTTCCCACAGGGGTCACTGGTGGGGAACTTGAGAGCAACTTCTGAGCTCCTTTAGTGCCTGCCATTCGCTAGGTAGGGTCTCCTTGATGAGGTGGCTTCCCTTGGAAGCATTAGGGATGTCTTCTGTTTCAATGACCCTCCTCTGGGGCAGGTGCACTGATTGGCTTTTCATCCTCCAGTGGTCTCATCAATCCCCCTGATCGGGAGATCGTGTGGCCCAGAGTTGCAAAGCTCCTTAGAGAAGCTCTCCCGTTCCCTGGATTCAGGCTGACTCTGAGGGCAAGAGTCAAATGCTGGTTTCCCTGACCCCTTTATTTTAATCTCAGTCTCTGAGTTTGATCTTAAACATCCAGCAAGCCAGTCTCACCAGCCACAAAGCAAGGGTGCTGGGCTCTACCTTCAATGCTCATGCCTTCACAGCCGTTTACCCCTTTTATTTAATTGGGTCTATATTATCTTCTCTGTCCTATGGGTGATGGCTTAGTATCTCTAATTAATTTAGGATGTCTGTTCTTGAAGCAATAACCTCTGCAGAACCCTAACAGGCAACAGTTATGGAGTTCACAAGGAAAATACAAAATGGAATTCACCAGAGTAAACCATATCCAGTTTGTGGATAGCCACCCTGAATGGTGACGGAGCTGTGCCTCACTCCGACCTTCCACTCAGTCCTCGTCCTTCTGCCCTCCTTCCCTCCCCGCCAGCCCCTTCCTTCGCTAGCTTGCCTTTAATGCAGCTCGACGATCCCCTTCCTCTGGCTGAGCGGCCCCTTTCTCTCCTTGCTCCATGACACACTCCCGTCCCCATCTTCCCTGGGTCCCAGGCTTTGTGCCTCCTGGCTGTTCAACCTGGGCAGCAGGTACCGATTGTCCTTCTGTTTCAGACTCCCACCTGCCGGATGGTCCTGAGCCTCGGTCCTCCCAGTCTGTTCCCTGTGCTGACCGCCCACCCAGGGCCCCTGGCCGCCGTCACAGCGTTGCTGGGCCTGGCTGCACCCCGGGCAGCTCCTCTGCTCTGGCTTTGGTCCTCAGACCGCCCTGCATGTCTCTGTGCCCAGAGGGACCTCCAAGTCAACCCTTGACTCTGCTGAGAAAGGAAGGTGGCCCCTGGGACTCTGGGATGTGAGACGGATGTGCCAACTGCTCCTGGCCGCCACTGGAGAGAACTGAGTGATTTCCTCCTGGGTCCAAGCTCTGCTTGGGAGAACAGCTTTTGGTTTGGGTTTTGTTTTTTCATTGTTAAGCATTTTGTTTGTTTGTTCCTTTTGACTTGAACTTGCTATTCAGGGAGGGATCTCATGCATCTTGGATGGACAACACTCTCCATCTTCTGCGCCTAATTGAACTGTTCTCAGGAGCTGTGGATAGTTTTGTGCCTGATCCGTTAGCACCAGAAAGAAGTTTGGCTTTTTGTTTGCAAAGTGAGGGACTGAGCGTGTGGCTTAGCCCTACCTGACAGTCGCAATGGTAATGATGACCTGATGACCACGTCCTCTGGGGACTCCTGGATGCCCTGCTCTGTGTTCATCCCCAGGACAGCAAGAAACGTCTCCCCGGCTCCTGATGCTGCAAAGGAATGGAGGCTTCGCAAGGTCTGATGCCTGAGGTCACCAGACAGACTTGTGGGGCTGGGATTCTCTCACCTGACTCCGAAACCTGGGCCAGCTCACCCCCGTCCTCCACATCCGGGCTCTTGGCTGGATTCAAGAACAGCTGGAGGATGGAATGGATGCCCAGGTGTCTGCAAAATGCCAACGCACCGCAGGGCCTGGGGTCCAGGGCTGAGGGCTCGTGGGCCGCTACGGCTCTGTGTCCGTACTAATTTTTTGTCCATTTGTTCTCAGAAAGGGTGCCGTGGGGGTCTCGCTCACCCCTCCTTTGGGGCTTATTTCCCTTTCTCCCTTCTGTTTTACCTATTTTGTTCTGTGATGCTGAGTTTTCTAAATTGTATCTGACAGTGAAGCAAAACCCTCACACTGTCTGATGCGGCCCTCAGTGTGTGAGCGGAAATACTTAAGACAATAATAAACAGGGAGTTAGGAAACGAAGGGAGCTGAGATCGCCATCCTCCAGGTGAACTTGTGGAACACTGATGCTGGGGGACCTGGTGAGTCTGGAGGTGTGATGCGGGACCTCAGCCCAGGACACAGTTGTACACAGAGACCCTCAGAAACCCCTTGGGCGGTCCTGGCACAGTGAGGAGCCAGATGCAAAGCAGTGACATGGGGGCCGTAGGTCAGATGCGAAGGCTGAGCCCAAACGCGTCAGAAACTCATGTTGAAATGGGAATCCAATGTAGTGGCATTGGCAGGTGGCGGGCCTTTAAGAGGAGTTTCTGTCATTAAGAGGGACCCATGCCTTTTTGTGGGACTTGGTTAATTCTGGCAGAACTGGGCGAGTTCTAGCTCCCATGAGACGGGATTAGTTACCATGAGAGCAAGTTGTTATACAAGTGGGCAGGGCCTCGTGTTCAGCCTCTCCCACACACATTCACCTGCCCTTCCACTTTCTGCCCTGATCTGAAGTTACACGGAGTTCTCACCAGAAGCTGAGGAGAGGTTGGCACCCTGCTCAGACTTCCCAGCCTCCAGAGCCATGAGCCAGAGAAACTCCTTTTCTTTATAAAGTACCCAGTCTCAAGTATTCTGTTATAGCAACGGAAAGCAAATAGACTAAGACAGCCAGAGGAGCAACAGAAGTGGACTAGGGCACACCCTGAAAATTCACCCAGAGAGAGAGCCAGCTGGACCACTTCCTGTCTTGCCCTGCCTTGATCTGGATTGGAAAGGAGCTGAGCTCATCAGGGATGAGCAGGAGAAAAGCTGATGCCCTGGTCACTCTTTTCACCAAAAGCCAGGTCAGTTCTCCCTCCCCAGCTCCCAGCCAGGGTCCTGAATCACAGGCCTTTCCGCAGGGGTGTCAGCCTGACTGGAGACCCTCTTCCCTCCCATCCTCAGACACCAGGACCCCAGGCTCTGCCTTTGGTCCCTGAGGCTGAGCCGCCATGCCCCTCAGCTTCGCTGGCGTGGGACTTCAGAGTGGGGCTGTGCTCTGCCGCCAGTTCCCTCAGCTCTGAGCGTACAGGAGGTTGGTTGAGGGTCCCTCAGCCCCATCTTGCATGACGGATCCCCTGACCAACCCCTCAGAACGTCCAGGCGTGTCCTGTGGGTCTGCCTCTCCGGGGAGCCCCGAAGCCACCGCGGTCGCTGGTGGAAACTCAGTTCCTCCCAGCGGAGCCCCACTCGGCGGCAGCCAACCCACAGGCCACCTCCCTTCCTGGACGAAGCTAGAGAACCACGAGAGGAGAGAGAGGAAAGTCTCTCTCAGACAGCTCTCCTGAAGACGTCCTCTTCCTCCATCCTCAGCTTCTCTGTGATGGAGGGACGAGGAACGGGAGTCACACGTGCCTTCACCCCTGGTATTATTCTACCCTTCCCAGAGCCCAAGCACACCTGCTGGGCGTATGAATCTGGCCACGTCGTGCTCCTTGTTAAGAATCTCTAAGGACTTCTCAGGCGTTCAGTAGCATTCAGAGTGCCCAACACGGCGGCCAGCTCCCTCTCCTGCCTGGTCTCATGCCGCTCTCCTCTTCAGTGGCCTTCTCGCCTTTCCTGAAAGTCCTGCCCCAGGGCATTTGCACACGTGCTCCCTTGTGCACCACCCCGGCTTGTGATAGGTGAGTCCCACTTGTCCCCTGGTTCTCCACTTAAACCTGAGCTCCTCAAGGAGCCAGCAGACTGGACAGGTCCCCACTGAGGGCTTTCACAGCACTCCTCTCACTTGTGGACAGAAACAGCAGATGGCACTCCGCAGGCATGCTGCTGGGGTTCTGCTCCTGGGGCTGCCGCTTACCAGCCGTGAGGCCTGGAGTGAGTCACTGAATCTCACGGTGCTTAAGTCTCCTGTCTGCAAAATGGAAACAAAACAGTTCCAACCTGACAGGCCTTTTGTGAGGATGAACTTGTTAGATGTAGTGTGCTTACTCAGTGAGCCAGGGTAAGTGCTATGCAATGTTTGTTTAAATAAGGAAACACGGGCTGGGGTTTTGGCTCAGTGGTGGAGCATTTGCCTGGCATGTGTGAGGTCCTGGGTTCAATCCTCAGCACCACATAAAATATAAATTAATAACATGAAGGTATTGTGTTCATCTGCAACAACAAAAAAATATTTGAAAAAATAAGAAAACAAATAAAAACGTGTGACATTAACTGCAGGTTATATAATAAAACTAGGGTTTTCTGATTTTTAAAAGCTGGAAAATATTTTGAAATCTCTCAACGAAATTCAAGGATCTGATGATATTTGTGTCCATTTTTGTTGCTATAACAGCATACCAAGACTGTGTAATTTATAAAGAAAAAAGGTTTGTATGATTCACAGTTCTGGAGGACAGAAAGTCCCAGAAAGTGGGCCAGGCCTCTGCTTGGCATCTAGTGAGGGCCTCCTGCTGCTTCTGCTTCAATTCAAGGTGGAAAGTAGAAGGGCAGGTGGATGTGTTCAAAAGCCTCCAAACATGAGGAGCAGCCTTGCTCTATACTAACTTGTACTTTCAGTGACTAATCCAGCTCCTTGGGAGCAGCACCCACCAGAAAGCCATTCCTCCTTTCATGGGGGCTGCACCCCAAGACTCAACTACTTCCCAGGCCCCAGCTCCCAATGCTGCTCTGTCGAGAAATGAAGGTTCCAATGTATGAATTTAGGGAAGCACGCGCAAACCTTAGCACCAGACCGACCCTGCCTCATGGCCAGGAGCTCGGGCCAGTTATACACCAGAGGCATTTGTCGGTCTGGCCAGTGGAGAGGCTGAATTGCTCTGCATTCTGCCTCAAAATGCTAGGTGGACACAGGGCTGAGATCTTGGTAAGTCACAACCATATTTTGGGGCGCTGACGGCTGCCTTTGAGAAACAAGGGCAGATAAGAAAGAAGCCAACTTCGAGCAGACGGCAGTTTGGCTTTGCAGCATCAAGTCTGGAGTCTGGGCTAACAAGGTCCCCAAATCCTTTCTAAAGGACAATAATGTCACATTAGACCTCAAACTATCTCTGCAAGTACTTTCTCAAATAAAATGACCAGGAAAAAAAAATAAGATAGAAGAAAAAGCAAAAATGAATCAGGTGCAACAGAAACAATAGATCATAGAAGTAGGCCCCCAGAATCCCCAGATATGGGACTGTTTAGCAGAACTGTGCGATAGCTTGTTTATCAACTCCAAAGAGCTGTTAATGATTAGGGTCAGCACTATATTATGTTCCACTAAAAAATAAAAATAAGTTGCCAGTCACACCAGCCTCTCGTTGTTTTGAAATGTATCTTACCGTGTCAAGAGATTAGGCCATTTCTGTCACCTCCAGCTGCACCTGTTCAGTGAGGACAGACATTCCCTGCCACGAGTTCAGTATCAAAATGTAATTCAGTAATCCTAGCACTTGGGAGGCTGAGGCAGGAGGATCTCGAGGTCAAAGCCAGCCTCAGCAACTTAGCGAGGCCCTAAGCAACTCAGTGAGACCCTGTCTCTAAATAAAATACAAAATAGGACTGGGGATGTGGCTCAGTGGCCAAGTGCCCCTGGGTTCAATCCCCAGTACCCAAAAAAAAAAAAATGTCATTCAGATTTCCAGCCGACAGGGAAGAGCAGGGACCAGACTGACCCTCCCTCCTGAACTAAAAAATAGGACAAAATACAGGAAGCAATGGCAGTCAGGATATTGGGCTCCAGATGGGAGAAACCCTGGAAGCATCCCTGAGCCAGGGATGAGAGGCTGTGAGTTCCAAGAAGCCAGGACAGCCCCCACATCATTAGAAAGGAGGAAGAAAACAGCAGAGTGTTCAGGTGAGCCAGTATCAGCACCTGCCTGTGAGACCCAGGGAAAGAGCCACCCTTAAGGAGTTCAGAGGAACACTCGAAGAACTGCACAGGGCCAGGAACAAGATGGAACCCTCATAGTTCACCAGGCATCAGTTGGCCTTCTAAGAAGGATCTGGCCTCAGCAATGAGGGAAAATCCCAACAAAACATAAAGGCAAGATCTGAGAGCATCAAACCATTTCCAAACAGCTTAACTGCATCCAAGAATAAAATTCAAGAATACTTCATTATCTATAAAAATACCCAATCCAACAAGGTAGAACTCACCTTTTCCAGAATCCAGCCGTGTCTCAGCATCTTCACTGCTGATGACCTATCTGGAACACGCCAGCTCTCTCTCCTGGATTACTGGATTACTGCAGCAGCTGCCTAGCTTATAACAGTCAGGCTAGGCTAACTCATGCTGCTGTAACAAAGAGCACCAAAAAGTCCAATCACTCAACTGCCAAAGATTTTCTCACACTCACATTCAACAGAGCTCTATTCATGGTCCCTCCAGGGCGCTGGCCCACAAAGCAGCCACCATCCGGACCCCTGCCAGGTGCAGAGCAGAGCTCAGCTTCTCTGTGGGTCTTCTGCTTGGAGATGAGATCCTGTGCTTCTGTTCACATTCAGTGACCAAGTGGGTCCCATGATCGACTCTGAGTTCTGGGGCGCAGGTGAGGGTGGGTGGAGTGGCAGATTGCAATTTGAGCATGAGCTCTCGAGACCTGGAATCTGTCCTCACCTGGCAGACAGGGTGAGCTCCTTGAACAGAAGCCAGCTCTGCTGCTGCCCTCCCTCCGTTCCCTGGTCGACACCGGGGCTCCCACCATCCCTGCAAGGCTGCACCACGGGAAAGCAATCTCACCTTGAGCTCAGTGCACCCAGCACCGGGTATGGTGCCTGGCACCTACTAGGTGCCCAGGAAATACTTCTAACTAGTGAAGGCAGCTCTGGGCTGCCCAACTGAGTGGTACTTTAGGATCGTGCTCTGAAACACCTTATCCAAGCACAGCAAGGCTGAGCCATCATCCTCCTCATCACTGGAAGGACCTCATAGCAACCAAGCAGATTCACCTGGGACTGTGGGGATGGGAGGCACTGGGAACCCTTCTTGCTCAGTACTTGTTGCTCCTGGTGACAGGCTGCCACCTTGTGGCTGAGTGAGGAAGTGCAGCTAGTCAGCCTGGGAAGCTGCTCAAAGGCAGAAGATTTCTGCTTTTGAAACACGCTTAGTCCTTCTGCAAGCGTCGGAAGCTTCTGGGAACAAGATGGGAATCACCATGCTTGGTGCTCTCAGAGGTCTCTGGAGCATGTGCTGAAATGCAACCCAAACTTTTTGTGATCAGGATGATCTTGTGCACGCGCACCCATCCATTGGTCCGGCCAGCCAGCAAATATTTGCTGAGCAGCTGACAGGGGCCAGACGCTGCAGGGGAGAAGAGTCCCGCTCTTCCTGTGGAAAATGCAGCCCTCCACTTCTTCAGCGACTGTTCACTGAGAGCCCACTGGCCCTGGACAGGTGCTGGGAGCAGTCACTACTGAGATGCTGACAGTCCTCAGGGAGCGGACTTGCGAGCTGAGACAGACCAGAACAGGATGGCAGGATCAGGTGTGAGGGGAGGGCGACCATTAAACCAAAACCTGAAAGAGAAAGACCTGCAGAGGGAAGAGCATGTGCAGAGAGTGGCTGGGGAGGGATGAGATGAGGTCCACGGCCATCAGAGGCGAGGTCCCCCTGGACCTTAAGGGTCGTGGTGAGATCTCTGCAATGGGAAGGCTGCAGCATTCTGGGCAGAGAGGGTGGAGCGGGGCGGGAGGCACCATCTGACGCTGCTCTGCTGAAGACCCACCTGGCTCTTGTGCAGTGGAAGGCAGGCACACAGAATCAGGACGACTACGTTTGAGTCGCGGCTCTGCCATTTTCCTGTGTTGTGACCCTGGGCCGTTGCTCTGGGCTTCTCTTTTCTCACTGAAATGAGACAAATACTGTTGCTGTATATTTGGAGGGTGCTGCTGTGGTCTGGGTGTGCTTGGATGTGTGCCCCAGGTGCGTGAGCCAGAAGCATGGTCCCCAGCGTGGCCGTGTTGAGGTGGGGCATCTGTAAGAGTGGGGTCCAGTGGAATGTGGTGAGGCCATGGGCGTCCCCGGGAGGGATTAGCACTGTTCTCATAGGACCCTGGTGAGTTCCCAGCAAGGCAGGTCAGTATGAAGAGTGAGCCCGAGTCTGCCTAGCTTCACGTGTTGCCCTGGGACCTCTTCTGCACACAGTCCCCCTGGGCTGCTATGCACCATGAGGTCCTCACCAGAACCTGAGCAGATGGGGCCACTGACCTAAGGCTTCCACCTTCCAGAACTGTGAGTTAAATAAGCTTCTTTTCTTCAAAAAGCACTTGACCTTGGTATTTTGTTGCAGCAAAGGAGAGAGGACTAATACGGGCACGTTAGCTGGACAAAAGGAGACGAAGTGTGTGGCATCTTGTTGGCGCTCAATAAAAAGTACATCACAACACACACACCCCTTTAGAAAGCAGGGAGCAGAGAGATACCGTGCAAACCCCAAGCAGGAGGACCCGAAGAAGCCCTGAGGGATCCGTCGTGCAGCCTTGAAGGCCGACCTACAGCCAGGCACAGGAGCCACGAGGGTTTCAGAGTGGAGGGGGGTTGTGAGCAGGGTTCCCCTTTTGGGGAAGGTAAATTTGGCAGTCAGGAAAGAGGGAAGAGATGGAAGGAAGCAACGGAGGCTCTTCCCCCCGCTGGGAGGCGAGATCACGGGGTCACCCCCACCCCAAGCCCCAGGCTTTGCCCTGCAGCCTGGACACCTGGAAGTCCTGCTTCCCTATGGCCCTGACCTCTTCCCCAGGCCCAGCCTGGTGGCTGCTAAGCATCTGGGGCTTGACTGTTTTAGTGACCAGCATCCTGCCATGCCAGCCACCCAGACCAGGAAAGAACTTCTTTCTCCAATCCAGCTTCTCCTGTCCTGGAAAGAAGCCCAACTTGGTCCAGAGACAGGTAAGAGGAGAGCCAGCAAGGAGCTGTGCTGGCCTCCTGGCCTGGCTGTCGTTCTGGGGACTGGGAGCGCGGGAGCAGTGCAGACTGCCAGACGGGCAGACACCCAGGCATAGAGACCAAGACCCAGTTCAGGTGGAGGGCCTCAGCACCCCCACGACTCTGCAGCCCTCCTCCCAACAATCCTGCCATATGCAATTCTGCAGCCCGTGGGCCCCATCACTGATGTTTGACGGTCAACAGCCCTGGAGCTTGTGGAACACACTCCCAGAATGGAAACCCAGGAGAATAAAGTCAGCTAGGGCAAAAGATGGAGCTGCTCTTTCCCCGTCCTCAGCACACTTGATTCAAGGGAGACACCGGAGCCCCAGAAGCAGTATGGACAGGGGAGGTCTCTGGAAATGGGTCACCTCAGAAGCCCAGTCCTGCAGGCTCCCTTAGTGCTCTGGAGGACTCCGAGTGAAGGAACCACAGGGTTGGCCCAACTCACAAGCAGTGCTTTGAGCCCCTCTATGTCCTTCTTTGCCAGATGCTGGGGAATTGAGATGAATAAGGGCATTCCTCCTACTTGGGGGCTTGGATCTGGTGATGGAGCCAGACACGAAGAAATAATTACATCCCAGAATTATGGTGGGACCAGGCACCATGGCAGCCAGGGGAAGGCAACTGCGGGGCTGTAGGCTGGGCTTCCTGGAGGAAGGGACGTGCCGGCTGGGCTGTGAAGGCTGAGTCAGAGGTCACAAGCAGACAGCATGGGAAAGGACCCGCTCACATCAAGACCCATGGAGGAAAGCCACACTGTGTCTTCTTCTGGAGGGGACGAGTCACTTCTGCTCATCATGTGGAATGAGTCTAGACATAGAGCCAGTGGGAAAGAGCTCAGGAGGAGGAAAGGGTAGATGTCGATCAGAACAGCATGGGATGAAATCCAGCTTTGGGATTTGGAAGCAGGTTAAAGGGATGTCTAGCTGTTATCAGTTTAGCCAGCAGCAGCATCACTGAGAGCACATGGGTGGGGCCTTATGATGTCCCTTAGGCCCAGGCCAGGCCTGCGAGGGTCACAGAAATCTGAGGCTCAGAGGGTGGAAGTGACTCACCCAAGCTCACACACCTGGAGAGGGGCCCAGCAAGTGCTGGCACAGATGGATGGTCAAGTTCCACTTTTGGAGTCAGACTGGCCTCAAATGCCTGCTGCATCCGAGCTCTGGGGTCCCAGTGCACCCTCTCCCCTCACATAGCTTCAATTTCCCTCTGCAAATGCAAAGGGTAGCGTGTGACTTGTGAGGCCCCTGCAGTGATGAAGCAAGATGATCGCAGGCCTGTTGGCAAACGCCACAAATATTATCAGGACAGCGACCAGTTGAGAGCAGTTAAATGCAGGATTCAGGTTCCAGCAGGATTCCCCTCTGCCTGAGTTCTCCTCCTGCTGGGCTCCCTGGGGGACTTGAATTTGCAGAAGTGGATTGTGCTTCTAACAAGGAACTGCAGTGGTGGAGTCCTGGTGAACTGTAGTCAGATTTGTGTTTGCAGATAATGCTCAGTTCTCCCAGGCCCAGCCCAGTGAAGCATTCCAGTCCAAATGACACCACTAACCCACAATTCAGTTCTTGTAAAGGAGAGGTGCTGCCTACTCAGAAAAGACCAGGCAGGAGGTCAAGGGCAGATATAGAAAACCAAGGGGAAGAAACAACTCAACTTTAAAACAGGCAAAGGGCTCCCCTAGACATTTCTCCAAAGAAGACCCAGAGTGGTTCATCGCTAATTACCAGGAAATGCAAATCAAAACCACAGAGAAATCCCCCCTCGGCCCCATTGTCATGGCTGTTTCAAAAACAAAGGATCGGGCCAAGCAACTTGGGAGGCTGAGGCAGAAGGATTGAGAGTTCAAAGCCAGCCTCAGCAACTTAGTGAGGCCCTAAGCAACTCAGTGAGACCCTGTCTCTAAATAAAATACAAAATAGGGCTGGGGATGTGGCTCAGTGGCCGAGTGTCCCTGAGTTGAATCCCTGGTTCCAAAAAACAAACAAACAAACAAAGGATCTGAACATCACAGGCATTAGTGAGGAGGTGGAAAACAGGTCACCCTGCCGTGTGTCCCTGATGGCAGTGGGAACACTGCAGCACCTCCAAACAATTAGGCATGGACTTATGTGACACCGAATTCCTCACCTGGGTAGGTACCCTGAAGAATTGAAAGCAAGGTCTGGAGCAGACGCCTGCACTCCGGGATTCTCGGCAAGCATCTTCCTAAGAACCCAAAGGTGGAAACCATCCTGTGACCGTGGGCAGGTAGATGTGTAAGACAATGGAATACTATTCAACCATGAAGATGAAGGGAATTCTGGCACCCGCTACAACATGGGTGAACCCTGAGGATATTATGTGAAGCAAATCAAGCAGACCCAGAAGGACAGATGCTCTCTGGTTCCCCTTATTTGAGCAGCGCCTGGAGTAATCAAAGTCATGGAGACCCAGAGTGGCGGGGTCTTTGCCAGGGGTTGGGGGAGGGGAATTGGGATTATTATGTAATGGATCCAGACGGAGTTTCAGTTCAGGAGGAGGAAATGAGATGGACATGTATTTGAACCACTTCACTGCAGACTTAAATGGTTGAAATGTTAAAAATTCACATTACGGATATTTTACTACAATTGTTTTTCAAAAAAGCAAAGCATGAGGGAAGATGCAGGCGCAGCAGGTGGGGAGACAGCCTGGTCTCCCAGGCCAGGCTTGCCCCCGCCACAGCAGGGTGGACACACCCAGAGGCCTGAGCTCCAGCTCCAGCCTCAGGGTGGGCCTGGGCCTGGACAGGCCTGCCTCGCTGGGAAATCCGGAAGCTGCCTGGTTCACACATTTCCTCTAGCTCTGCATTCTGGGCTTCTGCCTTATTAGGAAGGCTGGGATCATGCAGAGGAGGAGGTAAAGGGAACAGAAAAACCAGACATCACCACACTGGACATTCCAGTGAGGCTGCAGGACCCTTTGACTTGGCAAAGAATCGGCCTCACTGGAATTACGACCTCAGTGAGGGTCCTGGTTGCAGAGGCTGCCCTCAAACTGGGTCAGTGGGGACAGTGTGCAAAGAGTTCACTTACAAAGAGGTGGCTAGAGCCAAGGGAACCAAAAGGACAGTGCTGCATCGTGGCTGGCAACAGCAAGACTGTGACCACCCTTAGTGCCTCAGTGGTTACAGGAACCCTGAGAGTCCAGGTAGAGAAGGTCACCTTAGGTAAGGACAGTCCTGCAGGAAGGGAGGGGGGGTTCCCAGACCTCTCTCCCCACCCCCGGGCCTCCCACTAGCCAAGTCCAACAGGAAGCCAGAGGACAGGGAACCTGCTAGGGAGATGCATTCAGGCCTCTGCAGCCAGAGCAGGATGGCAAAGGCTGACAAGGAAGTCCCAGGAGTGGATCCAAATGAATCAGCACCACTCAGTCCACTTGGCCTGACCAGGGTGCTGAGAAGCACCCCCCCCCCCCCCCACCCTGCCCCCTTTGGATGGCTCATCTTGAAGGTGCTGGGGATGGAGCCCTGGGCTCTTTCAGGCACTGAGGGGGAGCTGCCTGTGTTGTTGGAAAGGGCCCCCCCACACCTGACAGAGCACTGACCAGGGCCTGCACTTCCTCTCCGTGCATGTGTTTTCCCTCATTCAGCATTCACTCTCTGCCAATATCTCTGGACAGGGAGCGTCAGGACGGTGTTGGGAGGCATGAGACAAACCCGGAGCAGCCCCACCATCGCAGCATCACCTGGCAGATGTGCTGGAGTCAGGCAGCCTTGGGCTCTGCCTGCCAGACCCTGACTCTGGAGACCGCTGTCAGCTGCACCCTCTGAAAAACTGGATCAATTACCACCACCACCACCCACACCCACACCAGTTGTCCTGAGGATACTGTGCACAATTTTCTGAAAAGCACTGGGCACAAAGCCCCTGGTGTGGAGTCAGAACTCCAAGACGGGGACTCAGGGCCCTGTTAAACCCCACTTGGCTGCTCAAGTTCACCACCCATTTGCCCTTCTGTGCTGCTTTCATGGGGTGATGTTGTAGCGAGTTTGTTCAGTTTTTGTCTCCCTCTGTCCCCACCTCCCAGACTAAATCCTGAAGACCTGGCCAGGAGCCTCTAGTTCCTCGCTGAATCCCCAGGGCTTGGGGTGGGCTCGCAGCTACCTATATTTAGACAGTGGCTGGACACTGCCAAGGGCTTCGCGCTCACGCGAGGACAGCCCCGGCTGGTAGACAGAAATGCTGGGCCCATTTTATGGATGAAGAAACGTATCCCAGAGAGACAAAGCGACGCGATAAGAGGCAGAGCTGGAATCGGAACCCGGGAGTCGGGCTCTCCCAGGCGACCCTGCACCGCGGCTCCCGGAGCGAGCGAGCGCGGGAACGCGTCCCACGTCATCCCAAGAACGGACGGTGGACGCCAGCCCACCCGTCCCGGGGCGCGCCGGCTGCGCGCCGGGACAAAGGCCGGGCAGGGGCCGGACGTGGTCCGCGGGGCCGCGCGCCGGGGCGGGCGCGGGGCCCTTTAAGGGGGCGGGCCGTGGGCGGGGCCGCGCCGGGGGAGGGGCCTGGCGGGGGCGGGGCCGGGCCGCGGGGTGGCCGGAGAGCGCGCCGAGCGAAGGGCGGCGGCGGCTCGTGCTCGGGCTCCGGATCGCGCTCGTCCCCGCACCCAGCTCCCCGCTCCCGGCTCCCGGCTCCGGTCCCGCAGCCCGCGCACGGCCCCGCGGAGGAGCGGCCATGCCGCCGCGGCGCAGCATCGTGGAGGTGAAGGTGCTGGACGTGCAGAAGCGGCGGGTGCCCAACAAGCATTATGTGAGTGCGGCGCGGCCCCCACGCCCCCTCGAGCCCGCGGCGCCCAGGCCAGCGAGAGCCCCGGCCCGGGGACGCCCGCCCCGCGCCCGACCCCGCGCAGCCGGCCGCCGGCTCCCCTCCCCCTCGCCTCCTCGCTCCGTCCCCTCCTCCGCCCTTCCTCCGCCTGGTCCCCTGCCCGCCTCTGCCGCGCCCCTTCCCCTTTCCGTCTCCCCCGGCCCCCGCAGCTCCGGCGCTGCCCATCCATGGAAAGGTCCGGCCCCAGCCGGTGTAGGGGGCAGAGAAAAGGGGAGAGACGGAAGCGCCCGCTCTCAGGTCACCCCTCATTGTCCAGGAGTACCTGACCCGCACTGCCCAGCCAACAAGTAGCCTCTCTGGGCACCGCCGAGTTTGGCCCCGTCCTTTCGGGAGAGCCAGCCTGAGCGACCTAGTTCTCTGGGAATGGATCGTTGGAGTGCCCCCCCCCCCCCATAACTTCCGTGTAAAACTGCACCAAAGTTTTCTCTGGGAATCTCCCTCTGTAAAATGAGAGTCTGTTTGGAGCTGGCACGGACTTGAGAAAATGGGTCAGTAGCGTCGTTTTGCCGGTGGGAAGGGTGAGGCTCAGAGGCTGCAGGTTCTAAAACACAGAGCTGCCTTCAGGCCTTCCCTCCTTCTGGAAGGTGAGCGTGGGGCTCCTGATGACCTGCAGGTGGAAAGGGGCCCTGCCTGGGTCCAGGAGGCCCTGGGACCACCTCTGAGTTTCTGGGTGCAGAGATGATAGGTCCAGAGGAGACTTGGGGAGGGCCTCCCTCCAGGAGGAAGGGGTTGTGCTGTCTGGAGGGATGAGAAGGGGGCAGCAGAGAAGTTAACCAAGGGGGAGAGAGCCAGAGGGAGGGAAAGAATCCTACAGAGAAGTGGAGAACAATGACTAGAAAGGGCGTTGGCTGTCTAGATTCGGTTCCTGGGCTTCCCTGGAAGCCCTCTTTGCAGCTAGTTTTTAAAGAGACTCATCCTTACAAAGCAGAGCTACAGGCCTTCCATGAATACCCTGTAAAATTCTGGAGATAGTGGGGAATCCACTGTGCAGTCTACAAGAAAGGGCGTGCTGCGCGAGTCTGTATTGTTATTGGCTGGGCAGCCAGTATTCAGCCCTCAGCTGGGGTGGGAAGCTATTTCCTGGACCTGTGGCATCTTTAAATAGAGCGAAGTTTCCCTCGATCCCAGCTGAGCTGAGTTGTCTCCCCCTCGCCCAACCTTTTTTTTTTTTAACGGCTTCAAGCGCTGCCAAATCTTGGTTTCTTGTTGGAGCCTGTTGAGTGTGTTAACTGAGTTGCCTTTTTGGTATGAAGACAGTTTTCACCAACATGGCAACAGGAGGAAGTCTGGAATTCTCCAAGCTGCCTCCCCCAGGTCTGTGAGCTGGTAAAGGGGAATAGATACGGCCACTGAGGACTGGGCAGTGGCGTCCATTTCTCCCTCCTGCATCAGGAGACTGTTCTTTTACTCCTATGACAGATGAGGAAGCCAAGGCTCCAAAAGTTGAGGTTCTGTGCCAGAGGTCACAGTGCAGGTCTGTTGGGCCCCCAAATTGTTGCCCTACCAGATCACACTACCTCCCAGATCCCCCCACTTTCCCTGGGCAAAGTCTTCTCCAAACCTGGGAAATCTGCCATATCATTTGTGATAAGCCAGAAGGTTTTGGTTCTCTGCTCCGGCAGATGCCTCCCTGCTACAGGTTTTGAAGGTTTTGCAACTTTGGGGGCATCTTGCACTCTTCAGGGTCCCCCTGAAGCAAGTCTGTGTTCCTGTTCGTTGGACTCAGATCTTGGTCTCCCACCTTGCTAGCTGTGTGGCCTCTGCCCCTCGGTTTCCTCGTCTGTAAGATGGGAATGATGGTGCTCTCCTCCAGGGTGGCCGCCCTGTGACTGGCAGGAGTGGAGTTCCTCAGCTCCCTGCAGCCTGCCTGCCGCATGGTGGCCACGTCACTCTGATTGGGAGCATGCCGAAGTCACATGGGGGAGGGGATTCCATCAGGGACTTGTTTTTCTGTGTGTGGGTTTAGTCACTCTTGTGATTCAGGGGGACTTCTCCCTTCTAGCCTGCCTGAAATTAAGCCGAGTTGTCTGCAGGGACGGATGGAAAGTGTGGTGCCGTGACAGCAAGGGGTCCACCCTGTGGGAAGCAGACCACCAGCACTCCTGTTCCCAAAGCCTGTCCCACCCACACCCAGGGAGGAATAGCAAGGGGGCAGTTGTTGGAAGGCCTGGATGTGGACTGCGTTTAGGAAGCCACTGAAGAGTGAGCCGCAGCTCGCAGTCCTGGTCTCCACCACTTCCTGCTGTGTGACCTCGCACTGGTTGGGCTGCTCTCTCTGATTTGCAGATTCCTCTGGTACCAAGTTTCTCAGCCTCAGCACTGCTGACTTTTTGGTCCAGATCCTTTTTGTTGTGGGACTGTCCTGGGCATGGCAGGGTGTTTGGCAGCAGCCCTGACCCTACACTGCTCACTGGGCCCCCCCCTCTTCCAACTTCCACCAGCCCCTGTGTGGTCCTGCTCAGGAACCCCTGGGGACACGCTTCCTCTGACTCAGCGGGGAGCATCTCTCTCTCTCTCTCTCTCTCTCTCTCTCTCTCTCTCACACACACACACACACACACCCCACAATCAGCACTGTAGCATATGCGGAGCGATCTCTGAGAGTCCCATCACCAGGCCCCCGGTCGCCCTACCTGCCCCCCCATCAGCAGGTGCCTGGGAGAGACAGAGCATGGTCCTGCGGATGTCATGAGACTGCAGCACCAGGAGCTCAGGGCTGCACATCGGGGCTGGGCCACCTGCCCCACCCCAAGTGGCATCTTCTCCATGTCAGGTTGGTGTCCGCTCCAGCCCCAGCCCAGCCTGCTTCACCTGGGGGCAGAGACTGCCTCAGTGGGCCCTGGGCGGGCCACAGGCCAGGTGTGGGAAACGCAGGGCGAAGCTCCCGGGGCCTCTGAGACCCGGCAGTGAGGCTGGTGTTGAGGCCAGTATGTTTGAGGCAGGCTCCCCGGAGCTGCTGCCTGCCTCTGCCCAGCTGCCCTGCCCTGCCCCAGGGCCCCAGGCCTCGGGAATGAATGGGGAGGGGGCATCTGAGTGTGAGAGCCTCTGGAGACCCCTGATTGGGCTCTTCCAGCCTGAAGGGAGGAGGAGGCTGTAGGATTGGGGTCTTTTTGGGTCCCCCATCTCCCGCGCTGGAGAGGGTACCTGGCGGATTTCGGTTCAGCAGAGTCTGGTCTGCGGGGCCTGGAGAGGCTGCCTGCCCTGCGGGAGAGCTCCAGGGTCAAGGGGAGCAGGACCGGTCATCCTCCTGGAGCCATGGGGCACCCACTGATCAGGCTGCCTCTGTGTTCAGTTGTCACCATGGCCCTTTAAACTGGGGTTGCCGTGTGATGAACCCCACACTCAGCTGTACAGACAGAGCAGAGTGATGGGAGTCAGCAGACCCCACCTGCCAGGGCTCGGCGTTTTCCACGAGCGTCGCAGATCTGTTTTCCTTTTTAAAGAATAAACCACTAAACTGAACATGATGGTGTGCATCTGTGATCCGGCTGCTCAGGAGGCTGAGGCAGGAGGATTGAAAGTTCAAGACCAGCCTGGGCAGCTTAGCAAGACTCTGTCTCAAAAGAGAAAAAAGAACAAGAAACCATCATAGGCGCCAGGCCGTGGGGTGCCTTCCCAGTCGCTGCTCCTCTGTAGAGAGCCAGTGTGCGACCTTTGGTGTTCGTCACGTCCACACACTTCAGAAGTACAGACTATGAAAGAGCTGGGTGTGTGATCCCAGCGGCCGGGGAGGCTGAGGCTGGAGGATGGAGATTTCGAGGCCAGTGGCAGCAACTTAGCGAGGTCCTAAGCAACTCAGTGAGGGCTGGGGATGTGGCTCAGTGGTTAAGCACCCCTGGGTTCAGTCTTCCATACCCCAAAATACGCATGTGTAGAGATCAGCAGGATGATTTTTCTTTAGCAGCTTTAGTGAGGTCTGGTTCACATACCACGAGGTGAACTCTCTGGTCCTTTGCATGAATTTCCTGAGCTCAGCAGCCATCACCACCGTCCGGTTTTATGACCTCCCATCACCAGCCTCCCTGGGATGCCTCACGTCCTCCGGTCCTCCTGCCCCAGCCCGGCAGCTCTCGGTGTCTGCCTCTGACGCGCTGCCATCTCACGTTGTGCTGAAAGGTTTAAACGGGGCAGGAGTGTCCGGCTTTTGAGATCTCGTCGTCACACGCGCTCCTTGGCCACTGCTGGGCGATGGTTTGGGGAGGTGCCCTCTCCTCGGCTCGGGCGCCCCAGCAGCCAGCCTTTCTCGAGCAGTCCCGGGGGCCTGGGGGTCTGCGCGTCATGTGTTCTCCACCATGGTGCATCCTGGGAGTGGGGCCGAGGCGCTTCGCTCCCTGCCTGCCTCCACCCTCTGAACTGGCAGACTTTCTGGTTTGCACCAGTCTGCTGGGTCTTCACACCTGCTGGGCCGTGTCAGAGTTCTCCTCTGTGACGTGCCGTTGTCAACCTTCTCTTTTCCAGTGAGTTTTCTTGTCTTCTCCAGATTTGAAGGTTCCCCTTTATACATTCAGGATACTTATCTTTCAGGTGGTTACATTAGTGTTCTTGGTTTCCCCTTCAGGATCTGGAGGCTCAGAGAGGTAGAGGCACATGCCTGAGGTCACACAGCAAGGAATGGCTGCCAGGGAACTGAGCTAGATGCCTTTGTGTTGGTGAGACAGAGCAGCCCTGTGATCCCACCACCCAGCAAGTGGCCTTGAGTGGCTCACTGGGCCCCAGTTTTCCCTTACATAGGATGTCAGAGCCATCCGGGGCCCTTCCCTGATCCCCCAAGTCATGCAGCCAGGAGAGATGAAGGCTCTCTGTCACTGCCAGCCTGGGTCATCCTCGCCCCCAGGAGCTCTGGGTGGATGGTGCCCCTGGAGTGCCAGGTGGGCCTGGCCTGTGAGACCCCATCCGTGGTTTACCAGGCTCTGGGAGGCTGCAGTCCCTGTGCCACGCAGTGGGTGTCACAGGCAGACCCGCCTTCCTGCACCCGTCCCCGCCGTGTCCCTGGCTGGATGGCTCAGTGGTCTGGAGCCAGCCGTGGGTCTGCTGCCCAGATCCCTCGTGAGTTTTCCGGCCGCCTCCCTCCTGCCCTTCCCTGGCACCCCGCTATGGAGACCCACGTGGAGCCTGGGCCGCAGCAGACTTGAGGGAAGAACTTGGGTGTCAGGGGCCGCACATCCGGGGAGTTCTGCGTGGCCGCCACTCGGCCAGACCTGGGCATCTGGTCTGTAAAGCAGGTGCAGCCAGTTCCCACCTGCAAGGCTGGTCAAGGCCTCCAGGGCGCCCACGATGGTCTGTGCCCGTCCCTGCTGCAGGACGGATGCCCTCCAGCACGCCTGAGCGTCTGTGAGTGGGCGCGGCCCCTGCCTGCAGGGCAGGGTGGTCACTGGTGCCCCTGTGGAAGGCGTCGTGAGAGTGGTCACGAGCACCATCGGTGTTACTGACGCCGTGACCTCAGTCCCCACAGCCCTCCCCGCCTGCGGCCCTGAGGGCACAGCAAGGCCATTCTGGGCCCTCCGAGGTCCAGGCTGGGCACCACGCTCAGCCGGACAGACCCGCGGGCGAGGCAGAGCCGGGACCTGCCTGGCACTGAGCCCGTGCTGCAGGGCAGTGCCCGTGGGGCCCTTGGTAGGGTGTGGAGGTGGCTGCAGCCTGTCAGAGGCAAGGTGTGCCTGGGAGGGGGGGCGTGCGGAGCCCAGGGCGTGATTGTCCCTGATGCTGTGCTTCCAGGAGGCCTGCAGGTGCCAGGTCCTGGTCCCCTGCGGGCCCCTTCCTCCCCTGCTGCCTGTGGTGTGGCCTCCTGCACGTGGTTCCTGCAGGCATCCCGAGGCCAGGCTGTGGGGCCGTCCCTCATCTGATCCAATCGTCTCCGAGTTTGGAACCTGTGCTGCTGGTGAGCAGCGGACTCGCCTGACAGCTCCGCGTCAAGCCCGCTGTGCCGCCTGCCGCCCTGGGACCTCTCTGTGCCTCCGTGTCCTCCTCCTAAGATGGGGACGGCGCTCGCTTCAGTTCTATTGGGCTCATGTGAGGGTCGGGGCCTCGTCCCCAGTCAGGGCTGGACAACAGCGGCTGTCTCGGGGGCACTGAGACCCTGTCACCTCCGGGGGGGGGGGGGAGGTTGGTCACTGCTCAAGCCCCCGTCAGGAGAGAGCAGGGGAGTGAAGCGGCCAGGCGCCCTCCCTCTGCCCTGGAACAGCACAGACGGCAGCAGCGGGTGGAGAGTGCGTGGTGGCCAAGGAGGGGTGGACGGGGGTCTCTGAGGCCCAGGAGTAGAGCTGAGGAAACCCTCCTCGCGTCTGTTTCTTTGCTCTCTGTGCCTCGTCTGCTGTCCGGCTGCTCCGCAGGGAGCGCGGGCCTGTGTTTAGTAAAATGAGAGAACAGGAGCGCCCTCGGGAAAGAAGCTGTGCCGCGCGCCCGGCCCACATCCTGTCCTCCCAGGCAGGTCCCCCTCTCCCAGCCCTGCAGGAGGGAGGTCTCGGATGTGGCTTTCCTGTCGCAGCTGAAGAAGCAGAAAGTGGTGTCAGGTCCCTGCCGCTGCCCGCCTCCTACGGCGCACCTTGCCCGCCAGCCTCCCGCCTGCAGCTGAGGCCTGTCCCCTCTGTGCCCACCTGAGAGGCCCTGTAAGTTAGGGTGTGTCCTCCTCTCCCTGGGCCAGTGCTCACCCGCCTGGCCTCACCCGAGGTGTGGGCAGAGCAGGAGGACTGGGCTCCCTTCAGGGGACTCCTCTGCCGAGCATGTCCTGGTTGCAGGTGACACACTCCTTTCTCCCTGGAGGCAGAACTGTGTCCAGGAGGTTGACTCAGCGTTCCCTCCCCCTGGAGATGGGGCCGCTCTGGGCTCCTGGAGCCTCCTGGTCCGCAGGGCCCAGCTGGAGCTGAGGGACACGGGGAGGCCTGCTCAGAAGGCTGTGGCTGCCTGGGAAGCTGGGCTGGAGCCTCCTGGAGGGAGTGGGGAGCATTTGGGGAGATGCGGGAGCCTGAGCTCAGCGCTGCTGGTCAGCGGGCCTGGAGTTCCAGAGCCCCATGGAGCTGTCCTTCCCCCTCCGCCCCAGTGTGTGGTGGGAACCGTGTGGTGGGAGAGACCCAGAGGCAGAGCCCGCAGCAGGGGCACCGTGGGCAGGGCTGGTGTCCCCCAGGACTGTCTCCTCCAGGTCCTGCAGACTCCCCGCTGGCCACAGCCCGGTTCCTCTGCCCTGTCTCCAGGCTGCCTCGATTCCTACCCACCGCCTTCTTCTGGTGATGGTGAAGCAGGGGCAGGAGGTGGGCCGAATCTGGTCTGCAGCCCCGTCTCCAGCCGCCGAGGCCCAGGGTTGCTAGATTTAGCAAATGCGAACACCGGCTGCCCAGCACGATTTGAATTTCAGATAAACTCGCAGTATCTGGGACACGTTTATGCTAAACACCGCTGCTTCGTCATTTATCTGAAATTCAAATTTCACTGGGCGTCCTGGACTCAGTGCAGCGCTGCCCCAAACTGCTGCTCTGACAAACAAGCACCACCAAGGAAACGTCCCGTGCAGTGTCACTGTCCCTGCTGGGAAGTGGTGACACAAGCACGAGTCGCTGGTGCCCAGTGCTGCAAACCTCGGGCTGGCCGGATGGTGCGTGGCTGGGCATGGAGACTCCAGCAGGGGCCTGGGGGAGCCTCCTGGCTCCCGGGGAGGCCTGGGGAGGCAGCACCTTGGAGGTGACCCGAGGCCCATCTCAGCATGGGAGGGGGGTTATCAAGGGACAGGGCAGAGGAATGGCAGGCACAGGGGACGGGAGGGCAGGGGGACGCACTGGCTTGTGGGGCGTTGCGAACGCAGGGGAGTTTGGACAGAAGACAGGCGTGGTGACAGGACGAGCAGGAGGCCCTGGGGCTCCTGCCACCGAGAACCACAAGGACAGGGGCAGGCCCCACCCAGGGGGCCCGGCCACAGTCTGGTGCTCGCAGGCTGGCGCCGGGGCTCAGGAGCACCTGGGGAGTCGGGAGCTGGCGCCCAGGGCCTCCCACCTGATGTGCCGGCCAGGGCGGAGCAGCCCCTGGAGCACCGTCCAGACTCGGGCGGGGCCACCTGTGGACAGTGGAGCTGACCAGGGAGGGAGGGAGGCAGTGATGGGGGTTGAAGAGCCCCCAGCCTGTTCTATTCTCCATGGTCAGTGACTGCATCTCCCAGGGGAGGATGGCTGCCGTCCAGAGGCTGCTTCTGTGCTCCGGGGTCTCCCTGCTTGACGTCACTGAGCCAGAGCCGCACCTCTGTGATTCCAGGTGGCTAGTGACAGAACAGGCCTGGCTGTCGAAGTCAGCAGAAGGCCTTGGGAAGATGGCTGGCAGGGGCAGCGGAGAGCGGGACACCAGCCTTGGGAGGACTGTGGGCAGCTGGAGCCCCAGCTGAAGGGCTGTGAGGCTGCAGAGGTCACCTGGTTCCCTCCATTTCCACACCTTTTGGCCACTGAGTCCAGTTGCAGGCAGAGATGCTGACTGGTCACCTCACACTCAGAGGGGCGGGTTGTTGTGATGGACAGGGCCCCTGGCCTTGCTAGTAATGGCCGCAAGGTCAGCAGAGTCAGCAGTCCAGTCACTGGGGCCCAGGCAGTGCCTGGGACCATCACCAGCCCATTTCACTGGTGTGGAGACCGAGGCCAAGCAGGAGCCCATCTGCCCAGGACCACGCTGGCCCTGCTCCCATCGCTGACGGGGAAGGGGGCACAGCAGCTGCCCGCCCCTCCGCCCCCCAGGAGTTGCTGAGGCACAGGGGGATGGGGAGCTGGGTCTGCTCCGTCCAGCAGAGCTGCGGGCGGTGGCCCTCCGCCCACTGGGCCAGAGAAGCTGGAAGCGCCAGGCGCATCACCGTTTCCGCCTCCCGGGCCAGGGTGTGATCAGCAGCCCAAGGCGTGGGCCCCCTTGGCTTCCCGACAGTTGCCAGATGTGGGTTTATTGTCTGCACTTGGCCGGAGGCCTGAGAGGCTGAGATGACCAGGCTCGTCCTGTCCTCAGAGGGGTGGCCCTCTGTTCAGCCTGCCCCAGGGCCCGGTGAGGCCAGCTGGCTGCGGACAGGGAAGGCCGGAGGCCTGGGCTGCCTGCCCCACTGCTGAGCGTCCCCGGGGGTGTCAGCAGGAGGGCCGCACTCTGGGCTGGGAAGGCGGCAGAGTCTTCTCCACGCGCCCTTGAACTTGGACAGGGAGGCTTACTCTGAATTTTCACAGCCCTCCAGCTGAGATTGAGCCTGCCTTCCGTCACTAATGACGGCGACAGCCTTCGGTGACAGTGGTGACCCCTGGGATATTGCCACTTGTGGAAACTCACAGTTCTCCCTGGAACCTCAAAGGTCATTTGTGCTCCCCATTGCTGCATAATCACAGCGTCCTCTGAGCCACCATTCAGCTTTTTGTGATTTTATCGTTTTAACATAAGTGTGCACGTTGTCCTGGTTTGTTTTTGAAACATTTTAATAACTGTAGTCCAGTTTAAGTCATTTAGCTTGGAATCTTACGTGTTTCACTCATTTTAAATCATTCTGAGGAGGGATCAGATTTCCAAAGGGGTCCACAGCTCCCAAAAACGCTGAAGAGCCCCTGCTTGGAAGTTGTGTGGCCACATGGCATGTGTTTGAGTTGGTTGTGCCAGTTCCTGGCTGTGCAGCCTTGAGTAAGTGGTTTAACCTCTCTGTGTCTGCTTCCTTTTCTATAAATTGAGGGTAAGAGTAATGTCATGGAAAGGACTGAGCACATTTCCTGGCTTGGGAACGTGAGGCGTTGACTGAATGGTTGCCTGTTATTATTTTATCATTATCTAACAATGCATTTTTAGCCTGTGACCCCAAAGGGCCTGACACAGGCTGCGTGGGTCACATTGAGACACTCTCGATGAGCACGTCCGACAGGTGCACCTTCAGACTTAAAGGGGGTCCTCAGAGATGGATGTGTCAGCAGGACGGCACTGAAAACAGTGTGTGTCGTGGAGGCCTGAGCAAGTTAAGTACAGGTGGCCCTGGGTGGACGCGATGGCCCTGGGTGGACGGGGAAGAGCCCTCAGCAGCGGTGTTCAGAGCTCCTCTGAGAAGGTTCTGGCCTCCGCGGGCTCCACACGTTGGACACCACCAACTGTGGACCAAAACTATTTCCAGAAGAGCCGCCCACCATGGTGCGTCTGTGCAGCGGCTCCCAGGGCCCTGTCTGCGGGCGGGGCCGAGTCCTGCCCCCGCTGCCCAGCAGCCTGGCGAGGCCCCCACCGACGGGGCACCTGCAGCGTGGGGTCGCAAGTCGTCTCGAGGTGGTGGAAGCCGGGGGAGGCCTGAGCCCTGGGGTGGGGTGTCACGGGGGGGGTGGGGGGGGTCCTGGGACAGTCCCTCAAGGGTGCTGAGATGGACTCCATGTGATCTCGGTTTTGAAGACATTTCCGTGCGTGGAGAAGGGTCTGGAGGAAGCATGCCCTCACGTCACCTCTAGCTGGCAGTGAGGCTCCGGGAGCTCAGTCTCCCACAGACTGCTCGTCACGGCTGGCTGGCAGGTCACTTCGCCTCCTGGGCCTTCTCTCTTCCCCTGCGGTCTAGGAACAATGAGGCAGGGCAGCTTCCTAGGATTGCTGAGATGGGTCATGTCCAGCACCTCCTGGACCCTCGAACATTAGGGATTACATTAAATTCTATGTCTATTTATTACTGTCCACGCTTTCCCTGGGGAGGACAGGACAGTGTGAAATGACATCCAAGTCCACTAGGGCTCTTCCTGGCGGGGAGGGATGATTGCTGACTGGGAGCCCAGCACGGCGCCATCCCGGGGTGGCCCAGGGTACCCAGAGTCTGACCTTCAGGAACCACATACATCTCATGCAGAAAAAGGGGCTCCTCATCTTCACGGAGTTGTAAACCCACGTGGGCAGCCTCTCTCCTTTATCCAGTACTGGAGTCTGGTCAGTAGTAAAGAAGTGCTCATTAAATACAAATCCACATTTTCTTTAAAAGGAGTCACTGAGAGACTCTAAGGAGAGGAACTGGGCTCGATGCTGGTGGTAGTAGTCAGTTTTCCATTGCTACAACGAAATTCCTGA
The DNA here is from genome assembly GCA_020662805.1 of Glaucomys volans. Lineage (NCBI taxonomy): Eukaryota > Metazoa > Chordata > Mammalia > Rodentia > Sciuridae > Glaucomys > Glaucomys volans. The sequence continues at coordinate 37,166 of JAJEJO010053741.1, forward strand.
GACTTGGTAATTTACAAAGTAAGGGGGTTTGTTTAGCTCACAGTTTTGAAAGCTAAAAAAGTCCAAGTGGCATGGCGCCAGCTCTGGTGAGGGTCCACCTGGCTGCATCACGTCCTTGTGGGTGGCCCTGCAGCTTTAGAGGGAGAGACCACAGGAGGAGGAGGCAGGGAGTCGGAGGTCAGACCCGGCCTTCTGTAGCCGCGCACTGTGGCAGACCTGGCCAGGTCCCCCGGGAGTGAGGATGGCTCGTCACCCTGCAGCAGCCCCGCCTCTGTTAGGGTCAGTCCACACTGGGGACCAGCTCCCAGCACACGAGCCCTTAGGGAAAAACCACATCCAACCACAGCCCTGTCGTGGAGCCACCTGCGACAGGTGAGCAGAGGGGCAGGGGCGGCAGGGAGTCCCCTGTCTACCCTGCAGGCTGGGCCTGAGCTAAAGTGGGGGACACTGGAAGGGAGACCATGAGGAGCCTGCAGGCCACTGCCCAGCTTCTCGCTCTGTCCTTCCCCATCCCTGACCGGCGCCCGCTCCCTGGGCCCCCTGCCACCCGAGGTCCCGCCGAGCTCCCGTACCTCCTAGCGCCAGGCTTTGGAGGGACGGGGCCTCTGTGCACCCTCATCCTCTTGGACCTGCCGACTGGCCCAGCAGAGGGGGGGTGGAGAGCAGCCACCTGTGTTGGCGCCTGCCGCACACCTGGCACCATGCTAGGGCACATGGAGTCACCTTCCTGGCCGTCACCCCGCCAGCTGGGAGTCAGGCTGGGCGCGACCTCCCCTCAGCTGGGAAGTCAGGGTTGGGGTCAGCACCCCACGTCCCGAGCAGCCTGTTGGAAAGCACCCGCCCGGCTGCACACCGGCTCCCCTGCTCCTCAGGGTGGGAGTCGCGGGGCTGCTGGTGGGTCTGTGCAGATTCCGTTGACACGTGATTGTGCGCACCTGTGACCTTTCAGGACCCTCACTCCGTGCGGTCAGGCGGGTGACTGGCACCCCGTCAACTCCAGCACAATCCTCGCCTTGGGTCGGGACGTTCTCCATCCTCTCTGGTGGCAGTTTAGGGTCTGCAGCTCATCCTGCCGTGCTGCCGGGCACGCGCTCTTCCTCCTGTCCCGACCTGTGCCACGACCTTCCTGCCCTCCCACGCTCCCCGCCCTGGCGGCCTCCATCCCACCCTGCCTGTGAGATCGCTGCTCAGCATCCACGCGCGGCGAGGGAGGTGGGGCTGGCCAGCTCTGCCAGCCTCAGTCCCTACACAGAGCGTCCTGGGTCCCGCCGGGCTGGGTGACGGGTTCCAGCTGAGGGATGTGGTGACCGCTCACTGTCCTCCATCCACTCGTCTCTCGTCCCTCGGTGTCCTCCAGGTCATCCCCATCTCGGTGTGCAGATTCAGTTCTTCTGGATACCTGCCCGAGGTGCTGGTGCTGGGTCACACCGAGATGCTGCTCCTAGGTGCTGGTGCTGGGTCACCGCGATGCTGCTCCTCAATGTCCCAGAGCCTCCCTGGCTTTCCATGGCGGCTGTGCCGATGGAGTTCCGGCTGACGGTGCACAGCAGCCCCGTCTCTCTGCGCTTTGCCAGTGTTTGCTATTTTTTGCCTTTTTCTTATTTCCCACTCTAACTGGAGTGAGATGCTCTTCCATTGTGGTTTCGAAGTCTGCTCTGCTATTCTTGGAGGAAATCAGTGCCGTTGCCTATGGTCCTCGTGACCCTTTCTCGTCGGGTGCCCTCAGATAGGCAGAGGCATTCTGGACGCAGGCAAGCCTGAGTTCCAATTCTGGCACCTTCCCCAACCAGCTGTGTGACTTTGGGCACATGACTGAACCTCTCTGAACGTCATTTTTGTCTGCTGATAACATGGGACAGAAAGCAGTCTCCACTCTGTGGGGTTTCCTGGAAGTAGATGCTGGGGACATAGCCAGTGGTCACCAAGTGTTGGTCCCCAGCTGAGAACTGCTCGTCTCTCAGGGTCCAGAGCAGCTGTGTCTCAGCCAGAAAGCCTCCCCAAACTTGGAGCAGAATCACCCTCAGCCTCTCTGCAGAGTGGGGGGGGGGGGACTGCAGCCTGTGAGAGAATCCTGCTAAGTCTTCTCTGTTGAGTGCCTACTATGTGCCAGGCGCTGAGCTGGGCCTTTTGGGTTGGAACCAAGACTGTCCTGGGCCTTTCCTCCCACAATGCCGAGGCCAAGTCCAATTCCTAGCCCTGTCACATGGTGCTGTGTGGCCTTGGGTAAGCTCGTCACCCTCTCTGAGTCTCCAACTTCCGTGACACGCCCTAAGGGAAGTGCTTAGTGTCATGCACAACAATATGGACACCTGGCACCATGGCCACTTCCCCCTTCCTCCTGCCTGGAGCAGGCGTGGCTGCTGCTTGGCCGTCGCGACCCTGTGCGCCCTGTGCTGGCGGGTCCTGGGTTGGCTGCTTGGTCACTCCAGCAGCAGGAGAGGCCGCGGCCTGACGCTCTCCCCGCCTTGCCCGCCTTGCCCGGGCTCCTGGGAGCCTGGCAGCCTCCAGACCTCTGCGAGCCCCAGCGCCTGCCCTGGAGGATTTCCTAGAAAGCCGGCCGGCTGCGCTGCCAGCACCTCTGCCTGCCGTTGGAACGCGCCCGTGCCGCCGGCCAGATGTGTGCAGCGGTGTGTGAGCTGGCAGCTGCGCCCGGCGGCCTTGCCACCAGTCGGCTCCGGGTCTGAGCGCGGCGCTCGGCCAGCCGCCCGGGGTGCGCATCGAGTGCTGGAGTGGCCGTGGGTCGGAGCCCCCTGACTCCTCACCTACCTCAGGCGTGTTCCTGGTGGCTCTGGGGCTCCGGTGGGCATGTGCTGCCCAGCCTGTGCCCCTCGGTCCCCTGCCGGCCCCACTGCTGTCCTCCCCTGGTTCAGAGCCTGGAGGGGACATGCCAAGTCCCCAGCCTCGCGCCCCAGAACCGTCTGTCCAGTGCTCCAGAGCCAGGCCCAGGCTGTGGCCTCTGGCCTCCCTGACGGCATCGAGCAGCCCCTGCTAGTTCTGCTTCTTCCTGTCCAGCTGCGGGGAGGCCCCCTCTCGGTGTCCTGTTCCAAGTGCCCAGGTTCTGTGGGGCCACCGTGGACAGGGTCCAGAGCAGTGCCAGCCTCACAGTGCCCTGGCCCTACTTCCCGGGGTGGGCCGTGGGCCGGGCCCCCTCTCCAGTGACAGAGCAGAACTGTTCCTGGTCCCCTGGTAGTTGTGCTGCTCATTCGGCCATTTCAAGAGCAGTCCCGCCCTCCAGGCGCGGAGCCCTGAGCCAGGCCCCTGACGTTGGACCTGCGGCCCTGTTTGGACTTTCTTCCTGTCCCTGTGTCTGTCTGCCGTCTGCCCCCCCAGGATCTGTTAGTGGGCCCTGGGGGTCAGTGGTGAGGAAGACAGAGCCGCCCTGCCCTGGGAGGGTGCCAGCAGTGTGGGCGGCAGCCAGGGCCCCTCAGAAACAGGTGCTGAGAGGACAGCAGAGTGGCTGTGGGCACCCCGGGCTGGCAGCCAGACCCACAGGCAGGGGCCCAGGGAGGCAAGGGGAGGTGACCCCCAATGGGCAGAGAGAAGCGGAGATCTTAGCAAAAGAAGGGATAGAGGATGTCCCACCGGAGGCAGTGGCTGTGCTGGTCAAGGCCAGGGCCAGCAGCGGCTGCGGGGGAGGAGGGCAGGTTGCAGAGGCCCCAGCCCCCACGTGCTGCTTGTGGTCCTGCTGGGCCCCAGGCATCGCCCAGCCCTGGAAGGAGCTGGGTACACCGAGGGGCTCCTGCTGCCTCTGCCACAGGAGCGAGCACGCCCGTCCCCTGGCCGCTGCCCCAGCCTGCACACCTGTGCACAGGTGGATCGGTCCTCGGCCCCGCCCTCCCCCGCCTTGCCCTGCGCCACGTGGACAAGGAACAGCCGGTCGCAGCGCTGGCTCCCGAGGGCCCCGCCTGGGCCGAGCACCACACACTCGAGTCTGGGCCCCGATCCAAGTGCTCACTTAATTGAAAAAAACTGGAAAAAGAGAAAACTGGGCAGTCAGCCATCCCAGCGGGCCATCGCGCCTGAGCTGGTGATTCCTGCTGCTGACGTGGGGACAGGGGAACTGAAGCCTGGCCGCGGGGGCTGGGGCATCCCAGGCTGTGGACTGGGGTCTGGCCTCAGGCGCCCACCCCTAGCTGCTCCACCCAGGCAGGTGCCTCCCGTCCTCCCCTCTCGGCCTCCCCTCCCGCCTGAAGCCTCCCTCCTTCCTACAGCTGTAAGACGGGTGCGAGGTGTCCCCAGCACAGGACAGCACACAGCAGGCGAGGCTCCTGCAGGGGAACTTAGAGCCCCCTTCCCCTCGCCCTGGCCACCTCCCCACCCCTGGTCCCTCCCAGCAGCCTGACCCTGGGTAGCCTGTCTCTCGGAGTAAATTTAATGTGCTTTCATTTATAAGAGGAATCCGCGTTTCTCAGCACTTCCGGTGGTGAGGCTGCTGTGGGTGTTGGGAAATCAAACAAATTGCAGGGTGTTGCAATTTGAAGCAGAGGCTGGGAGCTCTGACCTACATAGGCCAGATGCTGGGCAGCCGGTGGGGACAAAGCCCGTGTCTCCAGGAGGAGCTGGGGTCCTGCTTCCCATCATCTGGGGCCTCTGCCCTCCCCGTCTCCCTGGCCTCGGTGGCTCCGCCTTCTCTCTTGCTTGCTCCCCACCCCCAGGCCTGTGCTGTCCACTGCGGGCCTGTGGCCAGGGCGTGAGCAAGCCCTGCCAACCCAGAAACAGCCAGGGTGGGAGCTTCGAGGGCGAGGGATCACACCTGGGTGCCTTTTAAAGGTGGGTTCTGATGCTGGGGTCTGTAGAACGCTGGACCACCCTGGGACATACTCCCCAAGGACTCTTCTTCAGAAACGGGGTTCATCTTTTAATTAACTTTTCTGAGTGACAAAAAATAAGGTGTGTACCTGTGGAGTGGCTTCCCGCTTCCTGTGTGATACCTGCAGAGCTCCAGCGGGTCAGGTCGGGATGATCAGCATGTCCGTTGTCTAAGCACTGACCGTGTCTTTGTGGTGAGGACATTCAGAACCTTCCTGGCTATTTTGAAATGGGCGGTGGTCCCTCTGTCCTGGGCTGGAACACCGGCGCTCTCCTCCTTGGGGGCATCATACCTTGGCAGCTCCTCGCCCAGCCTCTGATGGCCACCAGCCTGCTCTCTGGCCAGCCTTGTCACCCAGCATGGTGGCCTCAGGGCTGTGTGTGCTTTGTGGTCAAGCTGCAGAGCAGGATGCCCTCGGACGTCCGGGGCCAGCGACCTGCTGCTGAAGCTGCCGAGCCCGAGCAGAAGCCGGACTCCCTCCGTCTGGAAAAGGCTGCCTTGTCTCAGGTGTGAAGAGCAGTGCCCGGGAGAGCCCCCATCCCTGGCCCCTCCCAGGGGGAGGCCCAGCTGCTGGTTTGACCCTCCTCCCTAGTGGCCGTGAGGCTCCGCAGGTCTCGGGCCCCACGTCCCTGACTGTAAACCGAAGGACGGTCCCGAGCAGGGTGTTGGTGCGCTGGAGTCTTGCCTGCGCTGGGAGGGAGGCCTATGGCAGCCTCAAGTCTCCGCTGAACGGACCCTGGTGTCTGAGGATTTGGCCTGCTGGCTGCAGGGTCCTCCTCTGCTGTATGCAGAACGGCCGGAAGGGGCTCTGTGCTGTGGGAACCAGGGGGACCCCTGGACGCCCGCCTGCTGGATTCTGGAGCTCCTCGAAGGCCAGCTTGAGTGCTGGCCTCAGTCAGTTCCAAGGGCTGTCCAGACTCGTAGTTCCCTGGCATGTCCTTGCACAGGGGCCCAGAGGGGCACGAGGACCATGCCAGTGACTTCAGATGCTGGCAAAAGTAGAAAGCATCCGCAGCTGAGGGCACAACCCGAGTCGCTGCAGGGGTGATCCAGATTGGGAATGCGGTGCACAGTGGCCCAGCCCCGGTGCCCTCCCCGTCAGCCCTGCAGCAGGCAGCCCCACCCACCTGTGCCCTCTCTCAGGTGTCCTCTGCTGTCACCCAGGTCATTGCCACCAGCACTGTGGAGCCAGGGAGGACTCTGCCTGAGCCGAGTGTGGCCCACAGGCTGCAGGGAGCAGGCAGGGGTGAGGAGCTCCCGAAGGCTGCCTGTCCGTTGGCCCCAATGGCACCATTGCGGGTTTTTAAGGCTCCTTGGGTTCACTTGTCCTTTTTTTAAAAAATGTTTTTATTGGTTGTTGATGAACCTTTATGTATTATTTGTCTGCAGAGCTGAGGATCGAGCCCCGGGCCTCCCACAGGCTAGGCGAGCGCTGCACCACTGAGCCCCAGCCCAGCCCCATGCTCCCGTTCTTTCTTGTTTTGGTTTGGTTTTTTTTGGTACTGGGGCTTGAACCCAGGGGCACTCGGCCACTGAGTCACATCCCCAGCCCTATTTTGTATTTTATTTAGAGACAGGGTCTCACTGAGTTGCTTAGGGCCTCGCTAAGTTGCTGAGGCTGGCTTTGAACTCGCGATCCTCCTGACTCAGCCTCCCAAGTCGCTTGGATTACAGGCGTGCGCCACCGTGCCTGGCTTGTCCGATGCTCCCGTTCTTGACAGCACTGTTCTTGACACTGACTCAGGTGTGACTTAGGTTGCTCCTGCAGGGGAACCTTAGCCCTCAACCATAAATGACAAACGAGTTCCACTGGCTGGCAATACCTGGAGAAGGAATTCCGAGGCACAAGGAAGCCCGTGGGCCAGGCTCCTGAGCGGCTGGCCTGCCGGGATCGGCTCCTTTACAAAGGGAGACGGGCAGTGTGGGAGGCCCTGTCCTACCCAAACCAGACGCTGGCCAGCGTGCCCCAAGTGTGATGGCTGTGTCCTGTGGCCCTGCCGCAGCCTCTGATTAGCCCCAGTGGGGAGTTTCGGCCGGGCCTGGAAACTCGGAGCCCCACCAGATGGATCTGCAGGGCCAGTGACCTCGGAGATCTTATTAGCGGGCAGCAACCCCTCCTCGTGTTCTGGGTCCACTCAGTGGGAACCTGTGAGGTCACTGTGCTCCCAGGCCAGGCACAGCTGTGTCACATCATGCTGACTGGGGAGGCCTGTCCATGGGCTCTGGGCCTTGGCACGAGCTGAGGCCACTCAGGGATCTGGGTTAGTGGGTGGCAGGAGCCAGGCTGTCTGTCTCCCAGGGCTCTGGGCTCTCGCAGAGGCCTTCCGCTGCCCCTGGCTCTGCCCAGGGGTCCCTCCTGTCTCAGGGCCCAGCTTGATTCTGGCTTCAGTCCTTATCCACAGCAGAACTGGTCCCTTGATTCATGCCTGGAAATGGGGCCCAAATTCCTGGGTGTTTCATGGGGGCCTCCGCGCACTGGCCTGGGGCTGGACCTGCCCTGGGAGGTGAGGGCCAAGGACGGGACAAGTCACAGAGTGTTTTCCTTCAAGTCCCAGCGTGAGCAGATTCTGACCAGCAGATCTTCCACTTCTGGAGCATTGCAGAAGGTTCTTGTTCAGTCCTGAGGGGACCGAGCCTGAGGGACAGCAGGACCAGCGTCCCTGGGCTGTCCTTCAGAGAGCGCGAGTTGTGAAGCGGCCACCCCTCCTGCACAGCTCGGGGCCTGTCCCCCTGCACCCCACTGTGTCCACCCCGGCTGGGCATCCCTCTGCCCTCAGCTGAACCAGGGCCTGAGCCAGGGCATCAGTGAGGAGGTGTCCGTGGCTCTGTGAAAGACTGTCCCCAGACAGGTTCTGCCAGTCCCAGGAGGTGACTTTTTTTTTCTGATTAGAAATAGACTGTTCCTGACTTAGGACAGTTTGACTTGCCATTCGACTTTAAATCACACTAAAGATTTGGAGTTTGGACCTTTTCCCAGGCTGGCAATGTACGGTCCAACACCCTCGTGACGCTGGGCGGTCCAGAGAGCCGTGGCCAGCCAGCCGCACGTCATGGGGGAATGACAGAGTCATGCAGTGTGGCGCCTGCAGGGCGGGTGGGTTCAGAGGGTGTGCTGGGGGCCGTTGTAGGTCAGGAGCAGCTGCACCGTGTCAAGACCCCAGGAATAGAAAAAGCACCAGGACGAGAGTTCTCAAGGACCGCGTGCTCCTGCGGCCCGGGACCAGCGGCCATGCCCCACGGGCTGGCATGGTCGGAGCTCAGGACCCGGGACTCCACCTGTGGGAAGACACACACTTGCTCTTATTTATTCGTGACCTCAGATCCTCCT
>JAJEJO010053741.1:45403-128376 GCA_020662805.1 Glaucomys volans
TTTTTTTTTTTGGAATTGGGGATTGATCCCACACATGCTGGACAAGGGCTCTTCCTTCCACCAACTCCATCCAGCCCTTTAAAAAATTTTAAAATTTTTTAAAATTTTTCAGGATCTTGCTGAGTTTCCCAGGCTGGCCTTGAACCTGCAATCCTTCCGCCTCAGCTGAGATTGCGGGTGGTCCACTGTGCCCCATCATTCTTCTTCCTTTTTTTTTTGTACCAGGGATTCAACCCGGGGTGATCAACCACAGAGCCACATCTCCAGCCATTTTTATCCTTGATTTTGAGACAAGGCCTTGCTAAGTTACTGAGGCTGGATTTGAACTCACCATCCTCCTGCCTCAGCCTCCGAAGCCCCTGGGGTTACAGGCATTCACCATTGTACCTGGCTTAGCTCATTCTTCTTTATGTCTGAATAATGCCCCTTCGAGTGTATATTTTCTGTATCCGTTTTCTTGTCCATTCACCTATTGATGGGCACCTTGGCTCATGCCCAGCTGTGCTGCAGGAGCTGGCTTGCGGCTGTCTCTGGTGTGCTGACTTAACTCCCTCAGGCACGTACCCAGGGCTGGTTGAGCTGGATCGCACTGTAGTTCTGTTTTTAGTTTTTTGGGAACTTCCACGCTCTTTCCATAGCAGCTGTGCTAGTTTGCATCCCCACCAGTGGTGTGTAAGGGCTCCTTTTCCCACGTCTGCGCCAGTATTGTGTTGTCGTTGTTTGTTTTGCTTTGTTTTCGGAGACACCTTCTGACTGGAGTGAGTGGGAGTCAGTGCAGTTTCGATTGCGTTTCCAGATGGGAAGGATGTCGAGCACTTTCTCGTACGTTTGTTGGCACCCTCACTTCCTCTTGTGGGAATTACCCGTTCAGCTGCTTTGCCCACTTACTGAGTCGGGTGTGGGTTTTCTGGTGTTGAGTTTCTCGAGTTCTTTGTGTGTTCAGGATACTAGTCCTCCCGACCAACTCCTCTGCCCTGCAGGCTCCCTTCACTCCGCCTCGTCTCCTTGGCTGGGCCGGAGCTTCTCAGCTGGTCAGACCCTGCTCTTGGTCCTGCTCCGGAAGTCGTCGTCTGAGCCTGTGTGCTCAAGTGCTCCTGTGCTCTTCAGCAGCCTCAGAGTCTCAGGTCTTGCACGCTGGTCTCTGATTCCTCCAGAGTCGACTTTCGTAGGAGAGGAGACACAGGGCTGCTTCATCCCTCTGCGTGAGGCTGACCAGTTCTCCCAGCACTTTCGGTGCAAGAGACTCTTTCTCCAGCCTGTTCCTGGCACCTTGGCCCAGGGTCAGGGGCGGTCACTGAGCAGGCTTGTCTCTGTCCTGTGCCTTGGGCACGAGCCTGCTGCCCCGTGCTGAGCTTTGAAGTCAGGGCTGCAGTGCTCTTTGTGCTCAGGACTGTTTGGCCGCTCGGAGCCTGCGTTCTTCCATATGGAAGTTAGGATCCTTCTTCTAGTTCTGTGAGTAACGTCCTTGGTATTCTCATGGGGTTTGCATCGAATCCACAGATTGCTTTCAGTACCATGGCCATTTAGAGCAGCCCCTCCATCCATGAGCACGGCGGCCTGCCCGTCTCCCAGTGTTCCAGTTCTTTCTTCAGTTTCGTGATTTTCATAGTACAGGTCTTTCACTTCCTGGTTTAGGCTTAGTCCTAGGTATTTTTTAAGCTCTTGTGCTTAAAAATTGTTTTCCTGGTTTCTTTGGAAGTTTGTTGTTGGTATATAGAAAAGCCATTGATTTCTGTATTTTTGATTTTGTAGTCTGCTAATTTGCTAAATTTATCAGCTCCACAGTGCCTTATTATTTTTTTTTTTACACTCTTGTGATTTCTGTTGGTAATTCGCTGTTTACAGTGTCCCAGGCCCAGTGCTCACGGGCCGTGTGGTGCTCCCGACGTGCCCCACCCGTGTGGTAGAGAAGCTTCGTTCAGGCCCAAGCTGCAGTGCCGGGGCCGAGAGCTGGGTTCCTGGACTGAGGGCACGTATTAATCAGAGATCCTTACCCAGAAACACACCTGCAAGAAAGGTAGGGGAGGAGCACATGAGAATGAGCTGGACTCGAAGGACCACGACCCTGCGTCTCTCCAGGGGTAATGATGGAGTGCTGTCAATCAAAGAATCACAACCCTGCGTCTCTCCAGGGGTAATGATGGAGTGCTGTCAATCAGTATTCTTGGCGACACTATAGAACACGACGCCTGGGAGCACTGAGAAGCAGGCGTGCTTGCCTGCATGTGTGTGAGCGCGCATGCGTGTAGACCTTCGTGTGCAGTGAGTCTGACTATGTGCAGTGGCTCCTGGGTATATGATGGGATTGGTTCCCTGCTCCTTGAGGCTGGCAAAATCCACAGATGCTGATTTAGAAGGATGCAGTGTCTACACGTCATCTCCGAGCTGTGACCCGCCTCTGGGTGGCGTGTTGTGCCTGATGTCGGTGTCGGTGCTGAGAAGGTTTTGTCATGCTGTTGCTCGCAGGAGTGGGACCTGCTGATACAGGGGGCCAGCGGTAATGGCTTTTGAGGTGAGAGCACCTGAACTTTGCCGTACATATCACATTATTGCCTTATTTTAGTTGCACAAAAACCCTCAATGCACCTTTGAAAGGGGAATTAAGTGGAAGGTCCAGGTCCCTGTCATGCACCCAGAAGCCACAAGCGGGGCCTGGGGAGCAGGGACTAGAGCAGAGAATGCGGGTCTGTTCTCCGTGCAGCCCCGTCACACATCCACTGAGCAGACCAGATCCTGGGGCACACCGTGCATGTGGCTCCACTTCTCCTGGACCAGGGAGCCGACGGGCTCAGGTCTGATTCCAGGGTCCTCAACAAGAAAGAGGACCTGACTGGCCTGCCTTGGATCAGGTGACTCTCCGTGGGCCAGTCAGCGGTGGCCCTGGAGCAGGCAGGGCCCAGGGACTTCTCCCTTTCCTGCTTTTCTAAGTTTAAGAAAAGCAACTTCCAGAGACCCAGGACAGATGGGTCTCTGGAGGGAGAGAGAGCCAGGCCACCAAATGCCTCACACGGGCCACCATCAGGCAGAGTCCTCGTCCACCTTCTCAGTGGCAGCTCCCAGCCAGGCGGGGCTGACTGGGGCCCCTGGGATGATCCCACCCCTTAGCAGGGGAGGGAAAGCCAGGGTGGGTAAAGCCCTGGCACCTGCAGCTCCCAGGCACGGGCTTGCCTCCACTCCTGAGGCCAGGGGTGGACAGAGCTCTGCCGAGTCTGGCAGCTGGGACCCTGTGTCCCAGGCTCCGGCGTGGGGGGCCTGTGTTCCCAGAACCCTGAGAGCAGGCCCTCGGTATCCCTGGGGGCCCGGAGAGTAGAGGGGACAGGTAGAAGAGGCAGAGCCTGGGAAGACTGGTGGCCACCGTTGGCCGGCCTGCAGCAGGGCAGTGAGCAGGGCCGTGGACCCGACACTGCAACCCCTGCTCACTGTGCGTGACGGTGACGAGGGTGATGGTGAGGATGAGGACGGCCTCTCTAGGGGGAGCACTGGCGTGGCCAGGCAGCGGGCCAGACCCCACCATGCTCTTCCTTAACCTTCACCCCGACCTGGTCACCACTACTACCATCCCTGGTTTTGACTGTCAAGGAGACTGAGGTGCAGAGAGGGTAAGCCACTTCCCTAAGACCACACAGCTAATTGAGAGGGAAGCAGGTGGTCACGGCCACTGGATCCCAGTCTCCCGGCACAGGAGGAGAACGTGCAGCCTCAGGCTCAGTCAGGAGGATGGGCAGGCGTCTCCCTTGGGCCAAGCTGCTGGGCCAGCAGTGTGATCCCTGGCACAGCAAGGCTACACGGTGACAGGGGACCAGGCTAGAGGTCTCCCTCAGTCCCTCACGGCTGTGATTTGGGCCAGCGACTGTTCAGGGCCTCTGTCCCTCACTCGGGAGGCAGGAGGACGAGCCGCGCTGCAGGTTGTGGGTTGAGAGACCTTGTGCCAGCCGTCTGCCTGCTGCTGCCCAGCACCCTGGCATGGCCCACCCCACCCCACCACCTCCAGCCTGTCCTCGCTGCCTTGGAGCAGAAAGAAACGCAGGCCCTCTGGCCCCGGGGAGGCCAGGGATAGACCCCCTGGGAGTCTGGAGGATGAGCCAGGCAGGCCTGCTGCTGAGGCCACAGAGGGAGCGGAGCTGGCAGGGCCTCTGCGGCCTCAACCCCGAGCCTCTGCTTCCTCGATCCTACGGGAGGAGTTCCAGCTGCCTCCCCAGGCCACTCTAGACGTGGGAACCGAGAATGAGGGGGTTTCAGACTTGGTGAAGCCGAGCAGGGGGCAGAGAGAGGAGGCGGGGGAGCAGGGTGCCCTGGAGACCCTTCCCGCAGAGCTTGCCCGCCCAGGCCAGTGCCCCCATCCTGAGGTCCCGGCCTCCTGCACCTGTTGTCCTCGCCGTCACTCACGGGGCGTCACTCCTCACTGGCGCACAGCAACAGGGGAGCAAGGCAGCAGGGCCTGCTTCATGGGACCCACTGGGATAGCCAGCACCCAGGCGACTGCAGTCCACGCACTGGGCTGCGTGATGGGAACCGGGCCCCGGGGCTGTGTGGGCGAGGGCCTGGAGGAGTGTCATGGAAGACTCTGGGGGGGGAGTATTGGGCTGTGCCCTGTCGCTTGACTTGCAGAACATCCCTTGCTCTGGATTTACCTGATGTTTCTGTGTGGTGTCATTTAACTTGTTCCTGCATTTCCGGAGCATTGGAACTTAGGTCTCAGAGCTTGAGGTTCAGGTCGAGGTTTTTGGCAGCAATCTGACAGAGATTGTGCTTGCTTCGTGGTCATCACCTCAAGGGCCACACAGCGTCTGCTTGTCCCTCTGCTGGTGATGCTAGGTGTGATCACTTCGTTACAGTTGTCCCAGGTTACACCTTTTCCCTTTGCTAGGGAGGTAAGCCTGGGGTAGTACCCTGTGGGACAGTCTGGGTTTCCAGCATTTTACCCAGGGGTTCGGAATCCCCTGGGGTCTTTCCAGAGCAGCTCTGCCATTCTGCTTTCCCGTCAGCAGCGTGAGAGTCCCAGTTGCTACACATTTTAGCACTTGCTATTGGCAGTTTTTCGTGGTAGCCATGTTAATAGATGCATGGTTGTGTTAGTCAGGTTTCCATTCCTGTGAGAACATGCCTGAGATAAGCAACTTATAAGAAGGAAAGGTTCATTTTGGCTCATGGTTTCAGAGGTTGCAGTCCCTGTGTGGTCGGTTCTGTTGCTCTGGGCCTAAGGTGAGGCAGCACATCATGGTGGGGGCACATGGTGGGCATCACCTGGAATGGGTCGTAATCTCAATGCTGGGGCCTGGCGTGTCGGGATTGGTCAGGTCGCAGGGCACAGCAGCTAGTTCTGAACTGGTTTAGGCGGGAGAGGCTGTTGGTGTCAGTCGGGAGGTGATGCCTGAATAGGTGGAGAGAGATGGCGCATTGGGCCCAGCACCAGAGGCTCAAGGTCAAGACCACAGCCCCTGCTTTGGGCCTCTGGGGGAGTGTCTGGGGCCATGGTGGGCCACACAGTGGAGGCTTGGGCCAGGAAGCCAAGAGAGAGACCCAGAGACAAGCAGGACAGTCTTCCTGGAGGGCAGTTCCCCGGGAACCTTCCGGCCAGGCCCTGCCCCTTAAAGCCCACAGCGCCTCCCACCACCACCAGCCTGGGCACCAAGCTTCAATGTGGGGACCTCGGGGGGTGGGGGGTCACCCAGATTGCACCCAAACCAGGGAAGATGATCTTGCTCCTGCCAGGGAACCACCAAGGACGACGTCATAAGGATCAGCCCTCCCCTGGGGCACCTCTTTGTTCCTGGTGTCTGGCTCCCTCTCACTGGCTGGGCAGTGGGGAGGTCGCTCCCTTCAGGGCCATCGGAAGCCTCCAATGGGGTTGAGTGCCGAGTCCTGACCTGTGCCAGCCAGTGTTCTGGTTGGCCAGGCCTGGGAGACATGTCCACCCCACCACCAAGATGAGGGGAGGAAGCGATGGTTCCCTAAGGGAAATCAGGTGCAGTTTCCAAAAGAGGGGGAAGGGTGCCAAGCTGGCCAGACCTGGGGGCCCACCCTGAGGGAGAACTCCCAGGGCCTCCCGGTGCATGCCGGGCACTGGCCAAGGCCCTGGGGTCGCTAGTTGCTGTGCTTAATCCTCGGGGAAGGCAGTCACTGCCGCAGCAGAGCTGGCTCGGAGCCCCGCGTGCTGTCTTCCCAGCCCCCAACCCAGGGCGGTGCAGAGCCCTGCCCAGGACAGTTCTCGCTAGGAAGTCAGATCTGCGCCTGAGAGTACAGATGTCACAGTGTGTTCAGAAGTTGGTGCCAGTAAGCCCATTAGTCCTGCACCGTGTGTACAGAACTCACAGATCACGAGCAAGAGGTCGGAAGGAATTGGGCGACACAGTGAGTTCTCCATTTATGGGCGTCTGCTTTGTGTGTTTTTTAACAAAACGTTTGACCATCTTTCTATTTTCTCCCATGTTTTTTTTAATCCCATCGGCAGCTGCGTGCACCCCCCCCGGGGGGGCCCTTCCACGCAGTGTTCTCCCCTCCTCCGCCTCAGTCTGCCCGTCCAGAAGGGGGCTGTCAGTGGAGGCTGCTCTGGTTTCTGTCTGCGTCCTCCCTCCTCTCGGGGGTGCGGAAGCCTCATTGGTGTCCCCTCGCTCCCCAGAGCCGTTTGCACACACGGCTGAAGGGCTCACACGGGCGTTCCTAAAACACAGCTGTACAGGGATGACCTGTGACCTGTTCCAATCAGGTCACTACTCATCGTTCCCATGCATCAGAGTGTCACGCTCCTTTCCATAAATACGTGAAATGAACAGTGATTTAAATCTGTGAATGCGGGTGTATATGCAGCCAGGTCCCACGTCCCTTGTGAACCAACTCAGGCAGAAAATGCTAAAAGAAAAAAAAGAAAAGAAAAGAAAAGATCCAGAAGGCTCCGAAAAGCAAGACTTGAATCTGCCACATGCCGTGCATGCTGAATCCACACAGCAACATGTAGAGGTTGCCCCAGGTGTTTCGGGTCCCCTGGAGACGGTGCGAAGGCCGTGGGAGGATCCTGTAGGTTCTCTGCAAACACTCAACGTTTTATACAAGGGGCTGGAGCATCCTCGATTTTTGAGTCTGCAGGTCCTGGAACCAGTCCCTCTCAGATGCTCTGATGCGCTCACCGCCTCCCTTCACCCCTGAAAGCTCCTTAACAGGATGAAAGCACAACTCCTCTGAGACACACGTTTCCCGCATCCAGCCTCGCCACATCCCTGGCCTTCCCAGCCTCCCCGCCTCCCCCCACAGGTCTGTCCTGTCTTGAGACAGGGCCAGCCAAGCCCGTCCTCCACGTCTTCAGGCTCCCTTTCCTCCCTCCATATCCTCTAGGTCTCAGTTCAAAAGCCTTCACCCCCACGACCACCTCTCCTGAGTGCCGAGCCCCAGCTGCCCTATCAGCAGGCTTTGGGAACTCCCAGCCCTGCCTCCCAGTTCATGATTAGGGTCGCCCCTGTATCAGAAGAGGATTGGTCCCAGGACCCCTGTGGATACCCAGATCTATGGGGATCAAGTGCCTGATATAAAATAGCATCATAATTGCTGTAGAATGCACCCCATCCTCCCTGGTAATTTAAATCACACCTGGACTCTTTCCGATATCTGATACACTGTGTCACATGATTGTTACTCAATTGCGTTGTTTCGGGCAAGTCTGCATGCGATGGGTTCAGGCGCAGGCGCGTCATGGTGGAGGGATGTGGCGCGCATTAGCAGCCCCGAGTGCAGCCCCGACACAGCGTCAGCCAGGTGCACACGTCCGCAGGTGTGCTGCTGTGTCTGCTGTCTTCGACCCTCCCAGGGTTGGGTGTCTGGCTCCCAGTTGTACCCAGCACTGAGCAGAGGGGCTGGCATGCAGTGGTGCTTAATCAATGTTCTGGAGAAAGCGAATGAATGAAGAGATGGATGGGAGCCGTTCCAGATCTCCACGCTGGGGTCTCGGTGAGGGAGGGTCGACGCATCCAGAGAGATGGGAGGTCTTTACCTCCATGGCTGCCCCGTGGGTTAGAGTCAGCTTCGTTTTCGTGGAAAACGCCTCCTGAGGAGGCCTGGGCCTGTGCTCTGGCTCCCAGAGTTGCCTGGGGACTGAGCAGGGGTGAGGGGGCCAGGGTACTCCCATCCTCGTGCCAAAGCACCTGTTTCTGAGAGCCACCGCGGGAGGTACGGGGTCGGGCATGGGTGCTGGGCCTCAGCTGCTCCCGCCTGCATGGCCGGAGAGGACACTGACGAGGCCCGGGGAGGCGGGAAGCCATGCCTCCAGAGCCTCTGGACTCTGGCCGAGGTCCCTTCCTCTCAGCCTGGCGTCTCTGAGATACAGTCGTGTTGGGTTTGGAGGGGTCACTGAACTCCTTAGCTTGGCATTCAAGGCCACCACCCATCTTGTCCTGTCTCTCCTTTAATGATGTCCATGAAGTTCGACTGGGCTCCAGCTGCAGCCCCTGAAGCTATTGTCCCTCTTCTGCTTCGTATGTGGGTGTCCTTGGCAGGACTCATTCAGAGGGACTCTGCCTGAAGGCACACTTCGGAAGCACGGCCAGGCGCAGGCCCAACCCAGGCCAGTCTTGGTCTCCCTTCCTCCCACGGTCCCCCCTTCTCCCCCGTAAGCTGCACACCATTGACAAGGTGCACATGATTGACTGGAAGCTTCTCTCTGCTGCCCCTTCTCCATGGGTCTGGGCTGGACTAAATCCAGCCTCAGAACCTTCAAGAGAAGGGGCAGGGCCCAGGAAGGGGGCAGTCCAGGGGTGGGCTCAGCTTCAAGCAGAGCTGGACAGAGGCTGGATGGGTCCCCAGGTGCCCCATCAGGCAGGCCCCTCAGGTGCTCGTAAGATGCCCAGCAGCTCCATAGCCCAACAACCGGGCAGCCTGGGGCTGGAACAGAAGGCCCAGGGCTGGCTTGCTGTGATTGGCCCAGCTCGGTCACATGTCCACCTTTTGGCCAATTCCCCATGGGTGGGGAATGTCCCCACCTGGCAGGGGGCTGAGGTAGGGAAGGAGGTTCCCAGGAGGAGAGTCAGTGTTCCTGGTTGGAAAGGTCAGTCGATGATGGGTGAGAAAGAGAAGGTCCACAGCCCACGTGTTGGTGACCTTCACTGACACCCGACTCTGTTGAGCAGCTTCCTGTCACTCTAACAAATGCCCGAGAGAACTCAGCTTACTCAGAGGAAAGGTTTATATTGGCTCAGTGTTAGAGTTTGGGTCCACGGTCAGCCCACCTGCTTTGGGCCTGGGGCAGGACAGTGCGCCATGGTGGGGAGCACGGGATGGGGCAAGCTGCCCTCCTCATGTGACCAGCAAGCATGGGGTTGGCAGGAAGGGGCTGGGGCCCCGTATCCTTCAAGGGCACAATCCAGTGGCCCGACTTCCTCCCACCAGGCCCGCCCTAAAGGTTCCCCACAGCCCAGCAGGCTGGCCACCGAGCCTCAGCCGCAGGGCCTCGAATGACGCTGCAGATCCAGACTCCAGCCCTCTGCAGCTGACCTGCAGCCAGGGAGGACGTGTCTCTGTCCACACAGCCGTCACTGTGGGCATTCTGATTGTCACAACTCCTCGATGACAACAGGCAGTTTGTGCGAGCCAGGAGGGGCTCACGTGTGCACACAAGCCTCGACCAAGTGTCCAGGGGGCTGCAGAGGTGCCGAGGTGCAGCCAGAGCTACCAAGGCACGAGCCTCGGTCTCCAGCAGCCACCTCACGTGCCCACAGCCGTCAGCACGTCGTCTTCTCTGGGTGCCATGACTTGGGACAAAGGCCAGGAACACAGCCCTGGGGCTGACCGGTGGTGCCCATCCTGATTCTGTCAGATCCTCAGGTCTGTCCTGGGTCCGGGATAGAGGCTATACCATCAGCCCAGTCCACAGAGACACCGGGACTGGAGGGGGAAGATCCAAGATGGCCAAGGACTGAGGTCTCAGGCTCCTGCTGGTGGAGGTCAGGGTTCCAGGAGTGACCGGCAGAGGAGCCGGCCCCAGGCAGGAAACCGCAGCTGCCCCTGAGCAGCCCCTCCCCACGCCTGCTGCCATTTCATCCTTTGCACGACTCTGGCCATGTGGCCAGCCCCCCACCTTCCAGGGGAAATCAGGCTGGGAGACACCCTTGGCAGGGCAGCAGTGGAAACTGCTGACCGTGAACCTCGTGCTCCCTCTGGGCTCCGGAGACCAAGGACCCCGTCTCCAATCATTTTGTGTAATTGGCACAGGGCAGATTTTGGAACCTGAGGAGTCCCAGGTCTCCAGGGGCTGGCACCTGGAGATCCGTGCGGGAGGAAGCGGGCAGGAGGACAGGAGAGAGGAAGAACCGCCAAACTCAATTTTAAGACAGCTCCTCTGCTAGGCATGGGGGTGCCTGCCTGAAGTCCCAGCCACTTGGGAGGCCGAGGCAGGAGGATTGTGAGTTCAAAGCCAGCCTTGGCAGATTAGTGAGGCACTTAGCAGCTAAGTAAGACCCAGTCTGTAAATGAGGTATTAAGGGCTGGCAATGCGGCTCAGTAGTTAGGAGCCCCTGGGCTCTACCTCCAGTACGGAAACGGAAAGCCAGCCGCTGTCCTGGGAGGAACCCAGCCGAGACACCCACGACCCCGTTCTCAGCGCGAGCCCCTGGTGTTCACCCCCATCTCTTCCTCCCCGCAGGTCTACATCATCCGCGTCACGTGGTCCAGTGGCTCCACCGAGGCCATTTACCGGCGCTACAGCAAGTTCTTCGACCTGCAGGTGAGGACCGGGTCTCTGCGGAGCTGCGGAGTGGGAGGGTGTCGTTGGCCTGACTCCACTGCGGCTCCCGAGTCTGGAGCCTTCGTTACTAGACTTAAAACTG
Organism: Glaucomys volans; assembly: GCA_020662805.1. Lineage (NCBI taxonomy): Eukaryota > Metazoa > Chordata > Mammalia > Rodentia > Sciuridae > Glaucomys > Glaucomys volans. Next base: position 56,212 of record JAJEJO010053741.1, read on the forward strand.
CCGCGCATCACTTCCCCACGTGGGCCACGCGCTTTCTTGCTTTATGCTTCGTGTTGAATGCCCTGCGCTGAGGCGGAAGGCGGTCAGAACGGCCCTCCAGGTGGCTCTGCGGGGCCATCTTCAACTTGAGTTCTGAATGCTCATCGCCTTTGCTGGTGAGCTCCGCGTGTTGGGGTAACCGGGCTCTTGGGGCCACTGGCTCTGAAGCTGGCCCTGCCTCTGGCCCTCACACTCGGCCTCAGGAACGCCCCTGGGCCCGTCCACCACCAGGCCTTTGCACTTGCCTCGCCTGGAACTCTCAGCCCCTCCGAAGCCACAGCTGGGCTCAGGAGCTCCTCGTCCCTGAGAAGCCTCGACTGCCCTGGCCAGCAAGTGCCACCTGCTCAGTGCCCCAGAGGCCTGTGAGCTCCTCTCCCTGTGTCGACTGTCTGCCTGCCTGTCCCCCTCTAGATGATGGCAGTTGTGGGTAGAGGCACATCGCCAAGCCCGTCTCTATGATGTTTTATTCAGTGCCAGTGCACGGTGCTGGTCAGCCAGGGTGTGGTGGACGGACGGAGGGTGACCGGGGAACCAGCAAGGCAGGCAGTGCAGGGCACTCAGTGTCCCCCATCCCGGGAGGCAGAGCAGTCCAGACCCCTGGGCCAGTCGCCCCATCCCAGTCTCAAAGGCAAGCAGCTCGGAGCAGGGGCGAGGAACCCTGGCTCCTGGGGGTGGAGTGGGACACAGCTCTTAGAAAACATCTGCCTCAGAGTGAAGGGCTGGGGACTTGCCAGCTTTCTCTCTGCTGGAGTGAGGTCTTCGCTCCTGTGTGTCCCTCAGGACACTTTGTGGCAAGTGGCAGAACCAACTCAGATTTGCCAGAGTGAGCAAGGAGGGAGGGCTTCCGGCTGGTGTAAGTGAATGTCCTCCTGGGCTTCAGGTATGGCTGCATCAAGCTTTTCCACAGCGAAGCTGCCCTGTCCCCACTTCTGTGGTGTTGGCTGCGTCCTCAGAGCCGTGGTGCTGCACAATGGCTCCTTCGGCTCCAGAATGCACTCGGAGAAGTAAAAGTCCCTTCACGGAAGTCTCAGCACACACGGGGTGTCATGTTCTCATCTCCACATTGGTGGACAGCCACCAGGCTTTCCTGGGTCCCTTTTCCACCCTGGAGTCGCCAGCTATGGACCGAGCCCTGGACAGGTAGCTCCAGACACAGCCATGATCCGGGGGTAGGTAGCGGTGCTGGGTGGCAGAGGCCAGCCCCAGTCCACCTCCATCCTGTCCCTTCACCCCAGAAACTTGGTGGGTCTCCAGAAACGGGTGACACTAATCTCAGGCATCCTTGTTCCTGAAAATGTCAAATTGAGGGTTTTCAGAGCCCATGTCCCGTTACTGCCAAGGAAGGGAGAGAGGTGTGCTCCTGATGGGCTCCTCCAGGACCCCTGAGCAATCTCTGCCACCTTCAGAAGACCCCTAGGCTCCCAGCATCACGTGAGGCCCTTGAGATGCCAGTTGCTTAAGTATTTAGGACAGAAGGGGCGCGTTTTCATTCAGCAGAGCAGCGTGTCAGACCCAGGTCGTCTTCTGCTCTGCCGCACGCGGGAGTTAAAATGGGGAAGCAAAGGAGCCACGTGTGGAGACGCGTGTGCGTCTGAGACGCCGCGGCAGGAGCAAACCTGACGCCTAGAAGCGCCAGGCCCCAGGCAGCCCTGTGCAGATGTGGCCTGCCCGGCGACGAGCTGGGGGAGGCTGGCCAGGGCCCAGCCGCAGCTCCTCCTGACCCAGGGCCTGGGCACTGGCTCCCCTCCAGCTCCTACCAGAACTTGAGAGTTAGGTTTTCCTCCCAGCTCAGCATAATTGGTGGCAGTTGGGGGTTTGCCATCATGTCAGTGGCCGCCCACGCCCTCTGGCCCCACCGCAGCACCGTCCTCCAGGGCTGGGCTTCGGCTGAGCCGGCTCTAAGTAGTCCCAGATGGGCGGCTGTCAGGGAGAGTCACGGGATCTCTGGGTCCTGGTCACCCTGGGAGCAGCCTTCCCGCCTGGAGGGAAGCAGGATGAGGTCAGGCAGGGCACAGCTGCTCCCCAGGACGGGGAGGCCAGCCCGAGGGCCGCAGCCCCCTCAGATGATTTCATGATTCCACGCCCGCTCTCCCGTCTGGCGCCGAGCCTTGGCTTTGTCAGAATAATTTGGCCCAGAGTGTGGGGAGGGCCGGGGCCTCGCCAGAGAGCCGCGGGGCCAGCAAGCTGTGATGGAAAAAGCAGAGGACTCGGTCAGGAGGCCCAGCTGTGTGGCCTCGGGCACCCCCTCAACCCCTCTGCGCCTGAGTGGTCTCGGCAGTGACATAGTGAGACGACGGCGAAACAGCTGCATCTCTGGATCCCTGAGTGGGGCCCTGTTCTGCCTGATCCCTAGACGGAGCCGCGCCCGTCCTCACGAGGCTGATCAGACGATGAGACCCAGCCCAGAGGGGGCCCATCATTTGCCCAAGGTCACACAGCTAGTGGGTGTCAGGACTCAGACCTGAGGCTGGGTGGGTGACTGCAGAGTCCCCCCCTTAGCCACCTTGGCCTCCACTGCTTCTCCTCAGTGGCTACATCCCCAGGTTAGGAGTTAAAACGGACAGCTGTGTCCAGCAGCGGGAATCCAGCTGCCAGAGTGGCGGGCCCGGGAGACCTTGCCCGCGGGAACTTGGATCTGGGGGGTAGTGACAATGGTCTAGATTTGGCACAGTTCTTATCACGGGATCCTGTGGACATGCTCAAAGCCATGTTCAGTTTTAAAGGGTGATTTACGGTGCACGGTGCCTCAGTTCCTTCAGAGGTGACGTGTGCACGAGGGTCCTCTGCTAGGGTCCACACTGACGGCGTCTGCTGCTGGGGTGGGTGGTGGCTGCGGGTTGCTTGGAGTCAGCATGTGGGTGGCAGGGTGGTGGTGCAGGTTGGTGAGCTCCCAGGCTTTGGAATGAGTGGGTGGGCTTTGGTCCAGACCCTGCGTCTTCCTGACGTGAGGTCTCATTTCAGTCAGAACCATTTTAGGGGCAGGTGACAGAAGCCAGTCAAGGTGGGTCATTCAGACTGCACCTTCATTACCCAGTGGGTGAGAAATGCAAGGGTGCCTGGCTTCAGGGGAAGCTGGACCCAAGGACCCTGGTATCTAGGGGTTTGTCTTACGTGTTGGTTTTCTCTGTGCCCAGGCCAGGTGGTGACAGGATGGTGGCAGCTCCAGGCTTTGTCTAACAGACCAACACAGTGATGTTGGGGGACAGAGAACCCCCCACTCCCAGCAATTTGAGCAAAAGTCTCATTGGCTCATCTTGGGTCATGTGATCAGGCCATTCAGGGCCAGCCCAGGGACTGAAAATAGAATCAGCACCCTGCCGGTGGGCCTAGCCCAGGGTGGCACATTCTGCAGTGGACATGGGGGCAGGTGGCCAGTGGGTGACAGAAAACCATGCAAGCCCCTCTGGCAGGGGCAGGACGTTTAGGCAGAGAGAATCATCTGCAGAGAGGCCACTTAGAGATGCTGGGCATGACCCAGGCTCCTCCGTGTGAGGAGACTCAGTCACCAGTGAGACCCCCTCCCCGCGCCGTGAAGACCCACCTCTAACATGGTGTCCTGGTTTGCTGGCCTTAAAGGAATCAGGCCCTGCTGGTCCTGCCTGCCACTACTAGTTGACATCTGGTCACGTGTCTTAGTCACATGAGGGCACTCAGGACGGAGTCGAGCCCAACCCTTTGTTCTCCCAGCTGTGTTAGCGTGGGTAGGTCACTTGGCCTCTCTGGGCTTCCCTTTTGGCTTACCCAGAGCCCACAGTGGAAAGTCCATTGCAGTGTGGCATCGGGAGCTGGCATCCAAGCAGGGCCTTGGGAACGGCCACAGTGCCCACAGAGCCAAGGGCAGTGTGTAGTGGAAATATGGTTTGGCTGAGCCAGGTAGTAATTTTGCCCACCCCTGTCCACCCAGATGTGCCAGGTGCCTGTCGTAATACCGCGGATAAAGGATTCGTCTCAGTTAATCCTCATCCCCAGGAGTGAGCTCAGCACTGGGCCCCTGTCACCAGTAGGGAGACTGATGCCCAGAGAGGCAGAGGCACCAGCTTGGAACACAGCAGGGCTCCAAAAGCCTCTCCCTGCTCCTCGGGGCAGGACTGCGGGGCATCTGTCTGCTCAGGCATGGACTTGGGAGTGTGGGGACCTGGCCAAGGCTGCCCTTGGTCTCCTCCCTACAGGACGGGGCAGTGTGCCGTGCAGAGGGAGGTTCTGACCAGACAGAACCTGGGTCTTTGCAAACAGGCCTAGACCCAGAGGACCACCTTGCCCTTTGCCATGTAACCTTTGCCCTCTGAGCTCCCCTCGGTTCATTGTATCCCCCAGGATCATGGCCATCGTCAAAGCCAGGGCCTCCCTCACCCAGGTAGCTGGACATTCGCTGACCTAGACCCTGGACTGCTGACCAGACCCTGGACTGGCATGGGGACCCCATGAGTCCCTGCTTTCCACAGCCTCTGCCCAGTGGGGACTAGCACCTGGCGCCAGGTCCAGGTGTTCAGGGGGCCCCCTGACCAGCCGGGTCAGGCTTGCTTCCTGGTGGAGGTGAACTCTGAACAGTCTTGACAGTGGGGAGGAGTCACTCCCAGCAGGGCAGCGGGCGTCTGAGCTGAGCTGGGAATCCCATGCGGCAGAGCGGGTGGGACCCAGCCTGAGGCCCTGCCTGCAGGGAGCTCTCTCTGTGGAGCAGCCAGCCACGTCAGTAGGCAGGAGCAGTCCTAGCTGGGCGGTCCCTGCCGTCGGGGCCCAGAGAGGCCTTGCAGCCTCCGTGCTGACCCCACGCTGTGCCACGGGGCAGCGGGCAGGCAGTGCCCTGTTCTGAGGCACATCGGATCACAGGGCGCAGCTGCCTCTCAGAGGCAGAGAACCTGTCCCAGGTCATTTGGCCAAAGTTGTTTCCTGTTTCAGTTGAGACAGGACTGACCTGTCCCCTCCGAGAGTCTAGTTGTCCCTGACTCCTGAGAGTGTGGCAGTCCCAAGTCGCCTTTGGAGGGCTGTCTGTCTAGAAGCCCTGCAGCGTTTCCTTCTGTCTCTTGGGGCCGGCATGGGGCTGGCAGAGCGGCCTGGCCCAGCTGGGCGGCCTCCCAGAGAGCCCAGCCAGCCCAGCCTAAGACACTCGGGCCATATTCATCCAGAAACCTCCTGTCCTCCGCATCAGACGCGCCGTCTTCCCTGACATCCTCCTCTGAAGTGAGGTGTGCAGCCGGCCTGCCGGGCACCCGAGGGGAGTGACCTCTGCCCCTGGAAAGCCCCTCCTTGCTGGCGGGGGTAGTTAAGCAAGTACAGCGGCCGTCTTCTCCACACGCTTCGCAGTTCTTTCTTTCTCAAGTAGCCAGAGGCATGACCGTCCTGGGCGCTGCATCTGAACGCACAGCCAGGCCCTGGTGTGGCTCCCTGGAAGTTTCTCTTCTCCGGGGCGATGTCTGACCAAACCAGCGAAGCCCGTTTCTTCTTCCTTCCTTCATTCATTCTTGGCACAGATGTACACCAGGCTCCTTCCACATGCCTGCAAGGAGCAGGTGACAGAGGGTAGGGCACACGAGCCAACAGGAGGCCAGCCTGGGTGTGCGAGGAGGGATGAGGGGCGTGGCAGGCAGGAGGTGGTGGCGGGCTCCCTGTGGGTGTCCAGTGGGGCGCCAGGCGCACTGACATTTAGACCAGCTCACCCGGGAGTCAGATGCCCAGACACAGCACACCCTGGTTGCTGAGGGGGCCCAGAGACCACGTTAGTGTGTCACACTGCGAAGTGCCTGCCCAGGACCTCCTGGCCCCCGCCAGCCTGCATGCTCCCCAGCCCTTCCCCACTCCCTGCTCCAGCTCCTCTGGGCTTGGGGCTTTTGCGACATTGAGAGAGCACACCCCTCCCAGGCCAGGCTTGGGGATGGCCACTGACACGAACCACGTGTCTCCCCACGCCAGCCCGGAGTGTTTGCCTTGGACAGCAAGGCCCATTTTTCCTGCCACGAGCTGAGGTCTTAAAAAGTGCTGGTGGCATTTTCTCTCCTCCCTGGAAGCCCGTGATGTGGCAGCTGGCAGGGCCCGTGTCTCCTCCTGCCCCAAACCAGCTCCCCTTCCCCCTGGTCTCCAGCCACCTCTTTTGGGAGGGAGGCAGGGAGGTGTTGTCTTGCTACCAAGGGTGACATTGTGGGTGGACTTTTTCCAGGGATACTCTGGCCCTGCAGCTGCAGGCCCCCGGGTCTGAGAGTCCACGTGGGGTCCTTGAGACACTTCTTCAAGGCCCCTGGGTGCAAAGTGTGATGGTCCTCGGCCTAGAAGCAGCTTGTGGCCTGTGAACCTGGACACACTGAGCCCGAAGCAGAACAGCCCTCCGTCTCTAAGGGGGCTGCCGGCTGACCCTCAGTCACCTCCTGAACAGCATGCCGCAGGTGACAGTGCCATCCAAGGTGGTAAGGAAAGCCGACTGGCCGGACGTGATTACTGCCGTCCACCCCTGCACTGCACACGACAGCCGCTGGGCACGTGAGGCGAATCCCTGAAATAAAGTTTAAAATTCAGTTCCTCTGTCGCACGACCCGCTTTCGCTTGCTCAGAAGCCACGGGGACAACGGCCACCATGCTGCAGTGCACACGGAGGCCATCCCAGCCCTGTCGGGCAGCCACTGGCACTCCAAGAAAATGCCTGAGACAGTCGGCTTAAAAGGAGGGCAGGTTTATTTTGGACCAGGGTTACTTGGCCTTGTGGCTTTGGGCCTGAGATGGCACAGGACATCGTGGCGGGAACAGTGGCGGGGAGCACTGCTCACCTATGGCAGCCAGGGTCCCATGTCCCTTAATGGGCACGCCTGCAGTGGCCCCTCCTAAAAGTGCCACCACCTCCCAGTAGCACCACAGCCTGGGGACCAGGCCTTCAGCACACAGGCCTCTAGGGACACTTGGAAACCAGAGCAGCAGCATCACAGAAGTGCTCCTGGACAGTCCAGCTCCAACCACAGGGGACTCAGGCCACCCGAGGAGTCTGGTTTGGCAAACCAACAGATAGAGATGGAAAGGGAGCTGGGGCTGCGGGAGGGAGGAGCCCTGTCCACGGTAGGGGGTTCCGGCGTGGCTGGTGGACGAGGAGGCTCTGGAGGTCCTGGGAGTGGGTGGGCAATGGCCAGGCACCGTGAATGTGCTTTGGGCATCCAGCTGCACCCTCAGATGCGGTTGCAATGGCTTGTTTTATGTTGTGTGTGTTTAACACGATTTTTAGGGAAAAAAAAAAAAAAAAAACGTTGAGAGTTATTCCCAAGTAAGTCAACGCAACATGCTCAAGAGGGAGGAGGAGGAGGGGGTGTCTCTGCCAAGCATAGAGGACTCTCGAGTGCTTGCACACAGCACTTGTCCACGCAGCCCTGCAGAGCACCAAGGACACTCAACTGGAGTGAGGAAGCATCCAGATGGCACCCAGGGCTGCCCGTGCCCGGGGCGTCTGGGTTAGACTCCCCAGCACATAACCCAGATGGCTGCCTCAAATACATCAGGGCAGACCTGCGGCCCTGCAGCCCTGCTTACCTGGGCTAAAGCAAGTCAGAACAGAGGGTGAGGGCGACTTCCAAGACCAAGCCCTGGGTGGGACTCTGAGACCACACTCCAAAAGGAGCCCTAAGATGGAGGTGGTCATGGGGTGTGTGGATGGAGCCCTAGGGTGGAGGTGGTCATGGGGTGTGTGGGTAGAGCCCTAGGGTGGAGGTGGTACTTGGATGGAACCCTAGGGTGGAGGTGGTCATAGGGTGCGTGTGTGGAGCCCTAAGGTGGAGGTGGTCATCATGGTGGATGGATGGGAGCCCATGCATTCTTCAAAAGACGGTTCCCCATCACAGTTTCAACATTGTGTCCACAATCAAAATTGGGGAGGGAAAGGAGGTAGAGTTAGGGGGAACCTGTAAATCCGCAAGGCTCTGCCCCCAGGCTGGTGGGTTGTGACCGCACCCTGCTCATAGACTCGGTCCCTGAAGTCACCTCAGCTTGCCATGTTGCATGTTCCTGTGACGCTCCAAGGCCACCTCAGAGGGATCTCGGGGAAGGAGAGTGGGCCCTGGGCGTGGGCGCTGGGCTGGCAGGACCCTGCTGCCCTCCGTGACCCTGGGAAGGTCCCCGCCCTTTGCTCCCTCTTTCTCACTGTGACTTGTGACCTGGCGTCTGTTTCCCAGGCTTGATGAGAAGGTCAGATGCACTCGGAGTGAGAGGCTGGTGACCGCCGTCCAGGGTTAGCGTGGTCACCAGTCATGTTCTGTGTGAGCGATCTGAATATTCGTCATGGTCTGGGCAGTGTCTCCTGAAGCCACCACCCCTACTGCTCTCCATTGCCATCATTCATTCAGTCAGTTTTTAAAATTAGTGAACTTCATATCTAGAGTTGTTGTGGGTTCCCAGCAGAGTGGACTGGAAAGCACAGAGTGTTGCCGTCCCCCCACACTCGGGCCTCCCACCCTCAGTATCCAGTCTGCCCACTTTCATTGAGTGCCCACCATGTCCTAGCGTTGAGGAGCTCTTCCTCGAGAGAGGAAGCCTGCCTTTTCCAGACAGGCCCCAGAGTGGCCTCACAGTCTCTGAAGGACAGCGGACCAGGTGTTACCCCGTCCCCACGCAGGAGAGAATAGGGCCAACGATCGAGAGCTCCAGATGAAGCCACCGACGTCGGGGCTGGTGGTGTGCTCACCCTGCACCTGAGGCCCTGCGTTCAGCCCTCAGCACCAGAAAAAGCCCAGGGACGAGGTATTGAGCCAGGCTGCTAGGCCCAGCCCGTGCCTCCTGGCAGCCCGGATGCCCTCCAAGCCGAGGCTGGCCGCCTCCCCAGGGGCGTTGTATTACACAGCTCAGAGGGCAGGGACTGCGCCTGAGAAAACTGCCACCTCCTTTATGACTGTCTCGTCACCCAAGGTGAGGGCGGTGATGGTGGGGGTGAGCATCCATCTCTGGCCTGCAGCCTGGTGGGCCACCACCCTGGGCAGATTGCTTCACCTTCCTGGATATCACTGTCCACGCTAGAGGAGTTCTCTGAGGATTCCATGAGGATACACACACATGTGTGTGCATGTGTGTGCATGTGTGTGTGTGGTTCTGGGGACCAAACCCGGTGGGCAGGCACTCCACCACTGAGCTGCACCCCAGCCCAGGGAACGTTCCTGAAGAATCTAGTGCACGCCTGGCATAGTAGATACTCAGTGAAGGCTTCCCTTTTCTCTTCCACCTGGGGAACTGCTGCTCCTTCCAGAAGGCCTGCAAGGCAGCCATCCTCATTCCTTCCTGACTTTTCCAAGCTGCTTACATTTGATCAGAGGGACAGATATGGAGAAGCAGAGTGACCTTTTCCTTGAAATGCAATAGTGGGCAAACTTTTCACTTGCCAACTGTTACTTTGGGAGGCTCAGGACTCACTCCCTGTCTGCTTTGACTTCTTGACCCATGAACTAGTCAGGATAGCTCAGGGTATGCTGCTACAACAAGTAACCTCGCTAGACAGCAGGGCATATTGTTGGATCTCAATCCAGCAACATGGCCATCCGAGGTTGTTGGGGGCTCTAGACCTTCACTCCAGGACCCCAGCTGGCAGAGAAGTCACCCTCAGGAGTGTGGCCAGTGCCTGGCAGAGGGAAATAGAGAGTGGCACACCATGTACCAGTCACAAGTCTGCACCCTAGCACATGGAATTGGCCCACCGCAGGGGCAGGGCTAGTGCAGATCTACCCCAGAACCACCAGGGGTATTCGATGACGCAGCAGTGACGTCACGGTCCAGCTCCAACCATGGAGTGAAGCTGCAGGTTGGTGCCGTGTGGCAGACTCAAAGATGAGGCCCTCCGAGGCCAAGGCTCTCCGCCAGCGGCACGCAGGGAGACAGCGGCAGGCTCTGAGCTTCCACACCGGGTGAGGAGTTCCATGTTCGTTCTTTAAAGCTCCAGATGCGTTCGGACGCTGAGAGGTTTCCCATTTGTGGTCTGCGCCGGTTCCCCCTCCTCCCCGGCCGTCCCGTGGTGCCTCCTGCACCACCTGGCCATTTCCAGGTCACACTTCAGTCTCCTGCAGATCATGCGTCTGCCTCGCTGTGCCCACATCCAGCACAGCCAGGCACGGTGCTGTCCCCCAGGCAGTCCTTGCGTCCAGCAGATAATGACGGCGTCACAGGCGCAGACCGCACCAGATCCTGCTGTGGCTTGCGCCTTGACACAACCTGGGAACTCAGGGAAGCAGGACGACCCCTGTCCATGCCACCCTGGTGCCCCTGAGGGTGGTGTTTGCATTTCCTTCAGTCCCAGGGCAGGAGCCCCCAGGAACACCGGGAACAGCCCTTGCAGTGTGAGCCTTCACGTCCGGCAGCCGTGGACGTAAAGAACTGCTTTCCTGAGGCCTCGGGGTCGCCTTCCCCATTACTCCGGGTTTCTGGGAAGCTGCACGAGGCGGACCTCTCATGTCAAACCTGTCACTTCACCTAACCCTTTGGAAGGCCAAAGTGCCCTGATGGGGTCGAGGAAGGTTCTGAGTGTGTGGTGTTCTCTCGCCTTCAGATGCAGATGCTGGACAAATTTCCTATGGAAGGAGGACAGAAGGACCCCAAACAGCGCATCATCCCCTTTCTGCCAGGTGGGTGACTTGCAGGCCCAGACGGGACTCTGGGGACCGCAGAGGAGCTCCAGGTCTCAGGACAGCTCCCAAGCTCCTCCCCTCCATCAGGGAACACGGTTCCACTGGCCGGAGTCTTGGTCGTGGGCGGAAATGAGCGGCCAGGACCCGGGCTGCACTGTTTCCTGGGCGCACGGTGGAGCCTCCCCTCCGTCTCCCAGGGGACTGGCAGATGGAGAGCGGGCGGCGCGCGGCTTCTGCGCTCACAAACAGCAGCCCTACGCCCACCACTTACTCCCTCACGCCTGCAGGCCGGCGTCCAGGCTGGCTGGCTGGTGCTCTGGCCAGGGCCTCAGGAGGCCAGCGTCCCAGTGCTGGCTGGGCTGTGTCTGGCCTGGCGTCTGGGAATGCACTGCCCACTCAGGCCCCTTGTGGCGCACCCCGCTCGCCTGCTGGCTGTGTGCCGGGCCCTCGGGGTCTGCTGCGCTCCTCAGCACGGGGCCCCTCTCTTTGGGCCCACCACAGGGCAGTGAGTCTTCCTGTGATTCAGATCCCTTTGATGTCCCCATCTGCCACGTCGGAGAACACTGTCTCCTAGCAGGGCTCATGCATCACCTGGCTGACCCAGGGCGATCCGTCCCTTAAGGGGCGCTTTAGGCACACGGAGATGAGGGAGGGGCGGCGTGGGGTCCCCGTAGGACTTCTGCCTGTCGACACCACAGCTGCCAGTGCTTTCTGGGCACCAGGTGTCACGCCAGATGCTGGGGAGGGTGAAAACATTAGGGACTAGTCCCTGTCCTCAAGGCATTCAGTGTCCCGTCCCCAGAAAATACCACAGAATAGTGTCAAGGCTGCAGCCGAAGGAAGGGGGTCATCTAAGCCAGGGGTCTTCCTTGAAGTCCAAGTAGCACCATCCAGGACAGGCCAGTTTCTAGATGCCTCAGCCCCCAGCAGGCCTGCAGGGCAGGCATCCCTGCGCCCATTCCACAGAGCAGGAAACTGAGGCTCAGGAACGCTATCAGCGCTTGTGCCGCTGGTGGACCTGGGATTCAGACCCAGGTACAGTGGCCCCTCACCTGCACTCCCAGGGCCCCTGCTCACCGCCTGGTTCCCTTGAAGGGCTTGGGGTTTCCCTGCTTTGTCCAGGCTGCTCTCAAATGCTGGGCTCCAGGGCCCGGCCCCCCGCTTCAGCCTCCCGAGTGGCTGGGACTGCAGTCACACCACCATGGGGTCACCCACCTTGAATGACAGGCGCATTGAGTTTTATTTCTTTGTTCACAAAGAGTTAATAAAGGCTCCTGGGCACCGGGGCTCCTAGGAGGACGTGGAGATGCAGGTGGTCAGCAGCAGCCACCAGCACAGGGTTGCAGCCGGAGGGCTGCCTAGGTCTTCCTGCTTCAGACGGGACCTGTCCCTGGGCCTCAGGAGCCCGTCCTCCATCCCTCCCTGCAGGTCATCAGTGGGTTCTGCAGATGCTGGCACCTCCTAGAGACGGGGGATGGTTTGCCAGGCCCCCGCTGGGAGAGTCCTTTGCCTGAAGACATCTGGTGCCCCCCTCCCCCGGCCCTGGGAAAGCCAGCGCTGCTGGAATCCCTTCCTGCTGGAGGAAACCCTGGAGCTTCCCATCGGCCAGATGCAGGGCTTCAAGCAGGGCCACGCCCCGGGCCTCAGTTTCCAGTTCTTTAAAGTGGAGCCACAGCCCCTGCCTCACAAGGCGCAGCCCGCGGCCCTGGTAGGTGCTCCATGGACAGGATCCTGGGACATTCCTTAGGGATTTATGGCCTCTTATGTTAGAGCTCTCCTTAAACCATCAGGAACTTAAGTGATATTCAAGTTAAACTGGACTCTAAATATAGGGTTTTCTTCAAGAAAGGAAAGGAAAGCAGCAAGTCAGAGCTTTTTTTCTGCAAGAAAGGCAGAAGCAGCTCTGGAGAAACTTCCCAAGAAGGGAACTTGAACCGGGCCCTCTCCCAGGCTCTTGGAAGCTTTTGCGGTTACGTAATCCTTTCCCACCCAAGAATTAGTGAAAACACTGTCCCCGGGACTTGGCCCCTTTGTCCCTGCTCAAGGCACCCCTTGTGGCCTGCAGAGGTCCCCTCGGGCCCAGGACCCCGGCACCTCCCTTCTGAGCCCCTCTCTCTGCTGCTCCCAGATGGGGGCGCAGGGCAGGGGAGCACAGCCCCCTCTGCCTGGGTCACTCTGCAGACTGCCCTGTCAGCAGAACACAGCCAGCCTCCTAAGCACAAAGGCCGGGGGAGGGGACCGGCCTGTTTCCATCCCAGCAGGAGCTGGGAGGCCAACTTGGCAGAGGAGGAGGCTTGAAAAATAAGAAGTACAGTCTGGCCTTCCTCCACAGCCGAGCAGAGTCCTCGCCCAGAACACCCTTTGCACGCCAGCGCGGCAGCAGGCGCGCCCTCCTGCCCTGATCACACGGAGGCGGCGGGGCCCCTGCCCCTGGGGCCCTTCACCTGGGAGGTGCTGGCCCGGGAGGTTCCAGCTCCTGGGCTCTGAGCCCCGGCCCAGGGCCCCTGCTCTGCTGTGGCTTCGGGAAGGGCCTGCCAGAGGCTGGGCTCGCAGACCCGAGCGGAGGGGGATCACGTGCTCTAACTGCAGCATGCCACACAGTGTCACCCAGACTGCTTTTTAAAAGGAAAAGCAAGTCCTGATTCCTCTGTGCGCACCTACTAAGGGCCAGCCCCATGCTGGGAGTGGCCTCGCCACTGCTTCCAAGTCCGAGGGGCTGCGTTCCCATCTGTAGATGAGACGGAGGCTCTGAGAGGACCACATTCCTCGAGGCCTCACAGCAGCAGAGGCAGCCCTGGAAGGGGACTGTGGCTCCCCAGCAGGCCCTGTCCCATGCCCTGGCTAGGGCACAGTGGAGTTCTTGTGCTGTGTCACACCCCCAGGGAACCCTGGAAGTGACTAGGTTTTCTGTCCTCTTTCAGCGACGGGGCTGAGCCCTGGGCGGATCCTCAGCCTTGAGTTCTGGAAGGTCCAGTGACTTGGGGACAAGCTTGCTTTCTGCAGGGCCAGCACTCACCCAGTGCTGGCTGTAAATACCTTGAGCCTGCTGACTCCACCCTCCACAGTCCCCCGGGCCACACAAGGGAAAATGGCACCGAAGTGCCAGACTGTCACTGGTCAGGGAGGCCCCCGTCCCCTCCCTCCACCTCGAGAAGGTAGCGGGGACAGGAGCCTCGCCATGCAGGTTCCTCCCAAAGGCAGGGACACTCCTGGGGTTCTAGGTTCAGGAGTCCCACCCACAGGGCCAGGGAGAACCAGGAGTGGGTCCTCGATCATCACTGTGAGGCCGTGGCTTTGTCTGGGTCTGAACCTAGGAAACCGAACCTTCCGCAGGACGGGCAGGCCTGCCCAGAAGGCCAGCAGGGTCCCTCCGTGCTGGGGAGCACACTGCTGTCCTCTCCCTGGGGCCCCTGTGCTCCAGCCTGTGTGAGGGGGGAGACACAGTCCTGCCCCGGGCCACGTGCTTTGGTCCCACACCCCACAAACAATATGGAATCTTTCCAGTTCTGGAAGCAACAGGTGTTTGTGGTAGAAACTTGGGGGGAAGCACAAAGAAGCAGACAGAACCTCTGTGTCCCACTCCTCAGAAGACAAGCACTGGGAACCCCTCCATGCTGTTCTTCTAGATGCTTCTTTCCTAAGCGTGGGTGTCCCAGGAAGGGGCAGACATGGGAGTGAGGAAGCTGGGGAGAGGGGCGGGGCAGGAGGTGAATGGGGGCTGGACTGCTGGGGTGAGCAGACCTGGGCCGGCCGCTGCGCTCCTTGACCAGAACCCACCACGGCCATCGGCCGTCGTCCTGGCCAGTGCAGGTGGGAGCCTCCCAGGGTCATCAGAACTCACTTGCTGGGGTCAGACCCCCAGGGACACCTGCTACATCTCCTCCCGGACACGTGGAGGCTAAAAGTCGCTCTCCAGGAAGCCAAGAGCAGGAAAATGGCCACGGGACCCTGGGGGGCAGGCATGGGACAGGAGAGTGACCCTGCTCTGCCACCAGCAGGGCAGGCGTGGGCAGCCCAGCGAGGGGTACGGTTCAACACGGCAAGTCGAGAGGATTCTGAACCCTCCCCACATAAAGAAAGGGTGGGTGTCTGAGGTGGCGCAGGGCCAGGGACCCTGCTCTGGTCTCCACAGTCGTGTGACATGTGGAAATGTCACACTGTCCCCACAAACCTGTACTCACTACGTGGCAATGAAAATGTTTACAAAATCCATTCATGACTTTCTCAGAACTTACTGTTAGCTGGTCCCCCAGCCCTGTGCTGGGGCTGTGACCAGGGCCTCGGGGACTCTCGTGGGGCTCTCCAGGCTGCATGACGTCCCGGCAGGCAGGAGCTGCGGTGCCGCCCAGGCTGCCTGCTGGCTCAGCCCACGTTCTCCTCTCCTGCAGGGAAGATCCTCTTCCGGCGGAGCCACATCCGGGACGTGGCCGTCAAACGCCTGATACCGATTGACGAGTACTGCAAGGTAAGGCCAAGAACCACCATGGCCCCCAGGGTGGGAGCGGGTGGTGTTTTATATTCCTTTTCTGGCTCCACGATACTCACGGTGAAAATTTTTGAAAGAAATGTAAAGTAACTATGGGAAAAAACCACCCATGATCCCTCAACCGAGAGGCAACAGCTGTCAAGGGTTTTATGTGCTTCTCTTCCATCTTTTCTCTGCATGGGCACCTCTTCATTGTGTTGAGACCATCCTGTGTGTGTACTCTTTGCTGCTTTTTGTCTTTTATTGTTGTGATATAAGAATTCCCCATGTTAGTAGAAATCTTCTTGAGCCTACTTTTAATGGCTGCATAGTATTCTACTGTACATGAATGTTTGAGAAGTTTTTCAGCCAGCCCTGCTGTCAGTTGGCGCAGCTGGTTTCCTATCCGTTGAGTGTTTGAAACGAGGTTCCTGCCTTAGGTTGTATTTCATTTAATTGGAAGCCGACTTAAATAGCTTCAAGATTGGGAATAAGCAGAAGATGCCTTAAAAATGGAGAACTGAATGATTCCCACCTTAGATTGGAAACAAATATATCAACCTCGCCACCTCTGCTCATGGCGGCCACTGTAAGCTCGCAAGAAACAAAGGAAAGGCATCCAGGTTGGAAAGAAAGGAGTAAAATCGCCGTAACCCACAGGTTGCATGAGTCTCCATGTAGACAATCCAGAGATCCCTGCTCAAAATGCACAACTAGGAAATGAGCTCGGTAAGACCCCAGGATACCGGATGAATATACAGAATTCACCGGCATTTGTATAATCTACAAATAAATAATCCAGAAATGGAATTAAGAAAGCAATTCCACTCACCATAGCATCAGAAGGAATATAAGACTTAGGAATAACCTTTAATAAAAAGAAGTGCAGGATTTTACACGGGATCTCCGAAGCATTGCCAGGAGAAGTATAAGGTCTGAACTAACGGAGAGGCTTCCCATGCTTGTGGAGCGGAAGACTCGACCCTGAGGCAGTTCTCCCCAAACGGATCCCAACATTGAACGTAATTCCTGTTGAACTCCTCTTAGGTTGTTTGGTAGAATTGACAAGCTGATCCTTAGGGATATGCAGAAATGGAAAAGACCTCGAATAATCACACCACTGGGAAAAGAAGGAGTTGGAGAAGCCACACTAGGCATGTCCCAGACTTCCTGCCCCGTGGCAGTGTGGAGAGGGGCTGGCCCTGACGGGAACAGCCCTGAGGGTCCGGCAAGGAGCTCCTGCAGAGCGTCCAGTAAAGACGCCGAGACGCTTGGGGAGGAAGACAGGTGTCTTCATGAAGAGTTGGCACCACTTTCTATGACATCACTTTCCTGGGGCTGTGGAACGGACCGTCCCAGCCAGCGTGGCTTAACAACAGCAGCCCCTGTCCTCGGGGTTCTGGAGACTGGAATTTCGAGCAGCAGGGTTTCCAGGCCGCTTCCTTTGGCCTTGGCCTCTTCTCCCTGTCACTTGGTGTGATTTTTCTCTGCGCCGGTCCCTTCCCTGATCTCTCTTCTTACAGAGGACCCAGTTACACTGGGTTAAGGACCATCCCCGAGGACGGAAATTGCCTCTTTTTTTCCCCATATCCTCACCAACATTTATTGTTACTTGTATTCTTCATAATTGTCATTCTGAGTGGAGTGAGATGAAATCTTAGTCTTTTTTTTCTTTTTTAATTTAATGTATTTTGATTCATCGTACACGAAGGGAGTGCAGTTGTTTCTCTGCTTGCACACGAAGTAGAGTCTCACCTCCTGCGTGATCACACATTACGTAGGGTAATGATGTTTGTCTCATTCTGTTATTTCTCTTCCCCCCGCTACCTGTCCCCACCCTTTTTCCTCTATGCAATCCATCCTTCCTCAGTTCTTGCCTCCCACCCGCATTATGTATCATCATCCAAAAAATATGGAACGCCTCATGAATCTGCATGTCGTCCTTGCCAAGGGGCCGTGCTAATCATCTTTGTATCATTCCAGTCAGTATATGTGCTGCCAAAGCCAGCACTTAAATTGCCTTTTTTTTTTTTTTTCCTTTGGTACTGGAGATTGAACTCAGGGGCACTTCACCACTGAACCACATCCCCAGCCCTATTTTGTGTTTTATTTAGAGACAGGGTCTCACTGAGTTGCTTAGGGCCTCGCTAAGTTGCTGAGACTGGCTTTGAACTTGCAATCCTCCTGCCTCAGCCTCCCAGGTGCTGGGATTACAGGCGTGCACCACTGCGCCCGGCTTGAATTCCCTCTTTAAAGCCTTGTCTACCTCCAGATAAGTCACCTCCAAGGCACGGGGGTCAGGACTTTAACATGAATTAAGGGATAGGGAGGAGATAGCCAGAAATAAGGAAATCAGACCCCTGTCCCATGTCACATGCAAAAATCAACTCAAATAAATATAAGGGCTCCTAGGAGAAGACCTTCATGACCATGGGATCGGCAAAGAATTTTTTGATATGACACCAAAAATATCAGGCCTAAAAGAAAAATTGATAAAATTGAATTTGCCCAAATCCACTTGAACCTTCTTTGCTTCAAAAGATGTCATTGAGACGGTGGAAATGCCGCAGGCTGGTGGAAACATCCTAGTCACAGACGGGGTCAGAGACACGTTGAGAGTACCTGAGGACCTACTCCAGAATGAAGAGGCAGCCCAGTTTTAAAATGGAGAGGACTGTCCTCCTCCCTAGGAGGACACAGGGAGGACCCGGAAGGACCAGGCAGGATACCCAGCGTCAGTCATCAGGTCAACGCAGACAAAACCAGACGTGCTGAGGCCGCTTCTGGAGGGGCCACAAGCACGGGGTGGTCATCGCGGGTGAGGCCCAGACACGAGGGCCTCATCCTGGGGCGAACGCAGGATCGGCTGCTTTGGAAGACTGTGTGGAGTTCCCTCAGGACACTCCTGGGCTCGCGCTCCAGCACTGCGCACTGCCCCACAGCCTTGGGTGCGAATGCTCACAGCACCTGGGGCTCGGAACAGCCAGACCCCGGAAGCAGCCTGCACGCCCACCAGCGGGTGAGTGGTAGGAGAGGGGGGTCCCACCATGGAATGTGTTCGCGGCATCAGTGGAAACACTGATGTGTGCTGCAGCCCGGACCAAGCACAGCACACGGTGGGGGTGAGAGCAGCCAGGCGCAGAAGACTCCATTTGTACCAAGGGTGCAGAAGAGGCAGATTCGTAAGACAGAACAGTCCCTGAATCCCGGGACCCCGGGCAGTGGAAGCAGAGATGGAGAGCAAATGAGGTCGGGAGAGAGGTCGGGGCCGTGGAGAGCTCTCCCACCAGGTGGTGGCCGTGAGGGCAGCACTCCGGGATCGGCTAACGGCACGGAGCCCTGCGCTGACAGCCGGTCGATTTATGGTATAAAAATCATACTGCAATAAAAAAAATCTAACGGGGGGCCCTGTGGGGACAGATGACTGCCCCCTCCACTTGGCAGGGGACGTCAGGGAAGGGCAGACAGCTGGCCCGGCGTGGCCCCGTTTCGGCCTCCAGCAGGGCTGAGGAGCGGGCCTCACTGTTGTGTAGGAGAGGAGATGGAGCCCAGGACCGTCACTGGCAGTCACCGCCCGCCCCGGCCGGCAGGGTTTGGAACTGAACCCGCGCCTCCTACGCCTGCGGCTCGCGTTCCAGGGGCTGAGAAGGTGCAGTGCAGGAGGCGGGAACGATCAGCCTGTGCTCAGAGCAGAACCGGGCGTGGAGCTGGCCGAGTGTCTCCCCAGAGGCCCGCGAGCTGGAAACATGGTCCCCGTGTGTTGATCTGCAGGGGGTGAGGCTTCGAGAAGGGGGGCCCAGGGGTCCCTGGCCCCCAGGAACCGGTTAATGCTGCCCTTAGAGGGAATGAGTTCTCTTGAGAGCAGCTTGTTACAAAGCGAGCTGGTTCCCTTCCACTTCACCATGTGGAAACAGGCAGAAACGGGCACCATCCTTTTTGGACCCTCCAGCCACCAGAAGTGCGAGCCAAGTAAACCTCTTCATCTTATAAAGTTCCCAGCCTTGGGTATTTTGTTATAGCAATACAAAACAGACTGATACAAGCAGATTATTCAGGTTCGTCTCTCTCAAGTATACCCTTAAAAAGGAATGGGGACAAGGGCAGGGACATTCAGCCTCGGGATGCTGCTGCTGCCTTCCAACTCTGAGAGGACGACTCGGGTCTTTACCTTGTCCTTTTCTGAACCTCTGAAGCCAGCAGTTCCCCTTCTGGAGACAGCATTCCTTTGTCCAGGCCCTGCTGGCAGGAGCGCTGGGCCTGTGGGGTCACCTTGCCAGGTGGGGAGTTCCCGCAGGACCAGAAGCAGCCACCCCCCAGCCAGCTCGCCATCCTGTGTCTCCCCAGCCCCAGCGTCTCTCCAGAGTCAGACTTTCCTCTGGCCCAGGGTGCCTCAGCCTCTGGGCATTTGATTTTGAAAAGGAAATTTGAAATCCTTAAGCAATAAGGGGAGCAACAGCTGTCTGCAGCTGCCTGGTGCTGGAAGAACACGGAGCTCCATCGGGATCAACCACAGCGAAGAGACTGCCCATGTCATACGAGCCACGTGGCAGTGAGCACCCCTGCCGAGAATGAACCACAAGAAAAGCAGATCTTTGGGGATTCGGGTTGGCCTCACTCCCTGGGCTCAGCTTCAGGGGACCTGCCCTGCTGGAGGGAGTGGAAATATCCCTTTGTCACCAGAGCTGCCGTCCTTCCCAGGCCTCACGGGATGTTCCTGACAGTCGGGTGTCTGCTGGTGACTCGTGAACTGATTCCCCAACTTGATCTGTCACAGCTGGCCGCACCCAGCAGCGCAGGCAGAGGAGGCTGTGCACCCCAGCGGCTCCCACGTGTGTGGGCAGTGGGGCTTTCTGCTCTGCCAGACCTGTTGGAGTGACAGGAGCGAGCACAGCCAGGGTGGGAAGGACTGGAGGGAAGCTGGGAACCACACGCAGGTCCACACGTCTCCTGGACGCTTGGATAGGGCACAGGCCACTTCGTGGATCATGGAGGAGGGACCGGGTTCCTCTGCGGAGGGGCACCAGGTGGGAAAGGACTGGCCTGCCTCACGCCACGCGCAATGTCATTGAAAAGGAAAGGAAGGACTTGAGGGCAAGACAAAGACGGAGCAGTGTCTTCACGACCTCCAGGTTCAGAGAGATTTCTAACGACAAAAAATGTACCAGCCAGTAAAAGGTCTGCTTGACCGCGTCACACCTAAGAACTTCTGTTCCTCAAAGGACAGTGAGACGCTGACTCTGCCGAAGGTGGCTGCACACACCAGCGGCTTGGGTTGTCCTGGGGCACCTGGGAGTACCCACCGTTTGTCTGTCTGACACCACTGGGCACACAGGGTCACTTGAGGCAGGACCAGCACGTTCCCGCTAATCCTGATCCCCAGGATCCGACACCCAGG
The DNA here is from genome assembly GCA_020662805.1 of Glaucomys volans. Classification (NCBI taxonomy): domain Eukaryota; kingdom Metazoa; phylum Chordata; class Mammalia; order Rodentia; family Sciuridae; genus Glaucomys; species Glaucomys volans. Next base: position 76,682 of record JAJEJO010053741.1, read on the forward strand.
GCCCAGTTCTAAAGGATGTGTGTGTGACGCTCGGCTTACTGTGCAAGGCCTAGCGTGCCCAAGACTATCTCTAAACCACCCCTCATTTCACTAGTAGGAAAAGCATCTTTCTCGTGGCTGATTCACTGAGTATGGGCGCTGTACTGCTGAGAAGGCAGCTGGGCTTGGAATAGCCTCTCTACAGTGAGGACTCCAATGAAGGCCTGTCTTAGTCTGTTTTCTGTTGCTATGGCAGAGTACCTGAGACTGGCTGATGTAAAAAGAAAAGAGGTTTACTGTGCCTCACGACTCTGGAGTCCAGGGAGTCCAGGAGCAGGGCGCTGGGGAAGGTCTCAAGCTTCTTCAGCCCACAGTGGGGAGTGAAGGGCAAGCCAGCGTGTGCAGAAGAGGAAGATGTGGCAGGCGGCCTCACTCTGTAGCAACCGCCCCCACGGTGGCCAGCACAATCCCGCAAGAGCAAAACCTCCCATGCTGTGGGGGGGCGTTCATCCTTTCATGGGGGCTCCACCTGTCCCAGCAGCTTCTGCTAAGCTCCTGTCCTCACTCCACCACGGTGGCAGCTAAGTCCAGCATGAGTTCCAGAGGGGACACGCCATAGTCAACCTGGAGCAGGGTCCTGTGTTCTGAGCATTCACTCCCAAGGAGGGGACTCCAGCTGCTCACTGGCCCCCGTGGGGATGCGGCTGAAGTCTCACACTCACACCGACACCTCAGGCGGGAGTGTGCACGCCCCTGCTGCCGTGAGAGGAATCTGTGAGAAATAGGAGGGCAGTGTTGGCCAGCCCGAGACCTCCTTCCAGGTTTTCATCATACATCTTATTAATAATTTCTTTAAACTAACTCATTGTTTAAACTTCCTAAAATGTTGTATCTTAGGACTGGGTGTGTAGCTCAGTGGTAGAGCCCTGGCCTAGTGTGTGAGACCCTGGGTCTGACCCCTAGTACTGCAAAAATAAGAAGGTGGACAGAGAACTGAGAAGGGTTGTACGGGAGCCAGAACCTTCCTTGCTTATCTGTAGCACGGCCTCCCAGACAGGTGTGAGTGATCCCATTCCACAGAGCATCAGACTGAGGCTCAGAGAAGCAATGGGCGTGGCCAGAACCCCAGGGCTGGGAAGCCAGGGAGCCACAGCGGGAGCTCAGCAAGCAGGACTGACCTCTCAGCCCCCCACATCTGTTTCCTTCTGAAACCCAGCGGAGTTTGGCTGGAACCTCGGAGCTTTGTCAACCCCTGATGGCCGCAGTGTGCAGAGGCAGCATGGTCCTGGGTCCAGGTCACGCTGAGGGTTAGCCAGGCCGTGCAACACGGGAAGGTGTCCTTGAGCACATGGCACTGCCTTTCACTGGGAACTTGGTGTGTTTCGTGGTGCGGGGTTGGGCTTGGCTTTTAGACCCTGAGAATAGCTCAAAACCATGGGCCTCCTTGTCCCTCCACCTGCTGGTCCTTGTAGGCCTCTGCTCTTCAGCAAGAGCACCCCAGGGCCCTCCAGGCCCAGACAAGGACCCCCTCAGAGCTCACACCCCACGCGCACCTGACTGTCCTCCAGCAGGCCGCGTGAGCGGGTGCAGGCCCCTCCCTCACGATATTTATCCAGCAGATATTCTTTGGCGTGATGTCATGGGTGTGCCCAGTGCTGTGGATTTACACAGGGAAGGTTGGTGGAGCTGGTGCCTTGCCTGCCTCTGTGGATTTGGGGTAGAGGATTGGAATCAGCCAGTCCTGGTCCTTCAAGTCCAGATCACCTCCTCAGAGCCTCCATTTCTCTTCTCTAAAATGAGCCGGCCATCCAGGGTGACATAGACACTGCATTTGGCAGACGTTGGGTGCTGAGCCAGCCTCAGGAGGTGCTGGGATTGTAGCCTGTGAAGCCGTGAGGAATTTGCACGCCCAATAGCAAGGCCACCCCACAGTCCAGCACATCATCAGCCCCTCCATCAAGAGGGGTTCCCACTGAAAGAGCCACAGGCCTGCAAGGAAGGAGGCCCATGGGCAGACCTGGGACAGAGCTCATCCTGGGCAGGAGAATGACCACTTGCTGTGAACCAGGGAAAGGAGGAGGATCAGAAACAGGCAGTGGAGGAGGGAGGGACTGTTCTGGACTCTCCTCCAGCCTGGAACAGGTCAGCCCCAGGGACTGGCTGCAGAGAAGCAGCTACTTAATGGCCAATAAAAATATCAGCAAGCCCTTTAGGTCATTGTCCTTCACCCCAGGGGGACAGAATAGTGGAGGGTGACAGGGAAGGTGCCTGTTCTCTCACTTCTCGTCTTTCCACTCTGAATCTGGGGCAGGTCACACTTGGGGAATTTGACAGAATCAGAGCCTGAGTCGGAACTTGCATGGGGTCAGCAGCCCAGCGTCCATTGATGAACGAGTAGAGAAGCAGGGTGTGGTGTCCACACAGTGGAGCAGCGTTCAGCCCAAGGAGAAGGCTTTCACACATGCTGTAGCAGGGGTGACCCTCGAATGGGTGGGTGTGCTGAAAGAAATCTGCCAGACACAGGAGGACAGTATTATATGATCCCACTCAGGCGAGGGGCCCCGAGCGATTCACAGGGACAGCCACTGGGTGGCGAGGGCTGGAGGGGCACTGTCATCTCATGGTTAGTTTCTGTTTTGCAAGAAGTGAAGCATTCTGGGCATGCGAAGTGGGGGTGCTGTGACAATAGGAACGTGCCGAGGTCCCAAATGCACACTGGAAAACGGGAAAGGTGGCAGGTTTCTGCTGTGTGTCCTGCCAGCTAAATGTTTCTGATTGGAGGAAAAAGTCACATAAGGTCAGAATTCCCCTGAAGCCCTATGTGAGGTGCCGTGTTGAAGACCTCCATGCACCTCTTCATTGGCCCACCTGCGCCCAGGACTGCTGTAGGATTGTCACGGTCGGGCGTGAGGTGGTGAGCTTTTAAGGGATGTTAGAAAACACAGACACATCTCCTCCACCCCAGCCGTCAGACTCACTCTCAGCATGGCCAGAGTGTGTGAAAGGAACCAGGGAGCAAGCCCTTTCAGGGGAGAGCAGAGTCCCCCCTCACTACAGAGCCCCCACAAGCAGGGTGACAGGGCTGGCTGAGTCACCTGTGCTGTGGGGGGTGGGGGTCCTGAGACTTGGACCCAGGGCCTCCCATTTGCTGGGCAAGCACTCACCCTGAGCTACCTCCAGACACCGGTGCTGTTTAAATCGTGCCCATGCATGAGCAGTGCCCGTGTGCATTTGTGATAAGGTGTGCACACGACACCTCTCCTGCCCACGGATCTGTGTCCCTGTCTTCCCCATCCAGTTCTTGGGCCAGAGGGGCTTCTATGAATATTTGTTAAACTGAGCTGCTTACCAGGAGGCCTTAGTTTCAGATCCTTCAAGAGCAGGACATGCTCTACACTTCTCTTCAGTGTGGCCTAGAACCCAGTCTGTGCTGGGTGCACAGGACATGCCCAGTGACTCACTGAATAGGTGCCTGTCAGTGGATTAGCCACGATGCCTCGCCCCACGCTGCGCCTCCTCATCCAGCCTGTTGGCAGGTGCAGTTGAGGCTCCTGGCCCAGCAGAGTAACCTGGAATCAGCCAGTGGAAGACCCAGGATGAGGCAGCCCTCGTTAACCAGGAGACTTCCGTCTAAGCTCTGCCACATCCTGCAGCAGCCCCTCACGTGATGCTTCAGGTCGGGGGGCTTCGGCACACATGCACGTGTGTTGGAAGAGTCTGATGGTCACCAGTGGCCTGCTCGGTGGAGCCTGGTGCTCTGCACAGCCGACACCCAGGATCCAGCACCCACGATCTAGATGCTGGTTGCTGTGAGGTCAGGTGGAGTCCACTACCTGTTGTTTCTCTTTACAAAACAGCAGGCGTGGTGTGGTCTGGTATTATGTGAACGTGTCCATATATTTGTCCAAATGTGCCCACAGTGTGTTCGTGCAGGTGTGTGCACACACCGTGTATGTGTTTCTTAAGCCAAAAATATCGCATCGCCAGGGAACTTGATAAAAGGCATCACCTGGAGACTCTGAGAATCGCGGTGTCCCGGCTTCTCACACCCTCTCCTTCCTGTGGACTCACCCCTGTCTCTTCCCAGGCCCTGATCCAGCTGCCCCCCTACATCTCCCAGTGTGATGAGGTGCTGCAATTCTTTGAGACAAGACCTGAGGACCTGAATCCCCCCAAAGAGTAAGTTGGTCTGTGAGCCCCTGGATACTGCCCCCTGCCTGCCTGGTGGTCCAGCCAGCCCCAGGGAGACTGAAGTCAGGAAGGTACACATCGAGCCAGATTTCACTGGTTTGGTCCCCGCAAGACCTGGCCACAGGGGCCTCCGCAGTCACTGTGAGGGTCCCGCTGGTCCCTTGGCAGGTAAAGGCAGCTGGCAGTGCCTGATCCCATCATGCTCTACACTTGCAGCACTTGCCGAAGTGTGTTGGACCCGGTGGACGGTGCCCCGTGCAGCCTTCGACTGTGTCTGGGTCACCTCGGTGCCTGGCCTGCAGAGCCAGGTGTGCCCAGGAACTGCAGGCCCCGTCCCTCCCCAGAGTGCTCGAGCTCCAGGTTTCCTGGGTCCTGTGCTGTCACAGGGTGGCAGCTGTGCCGGCTTTTCCAGGAGTGGGGGCTCAGCAGGGCACAGGGCTCTGCTTTCAGGGCTCCTTCTCCTGACGGCGGAGCCGGGGTGCTCGGATTCTGCAGTCGTCTCTGAAACAGTAACGGAGAAAATAATGACTTACAGCCTGGTGTGCTGTAAGTCCTGGGCGGAGTCAGGTCCCGAGGGAAGACACTTGTCACATAGGAGCCCTTCCTGGAAGGTGGGGAGGAACTGTCAGTGTCTGGGCCTTCCTGATGGGCCTCCCCCCCAGGTCTCTGAGCAGAGACAGCATGGGCAGGGACCAGCAGGGACAGGGACCAGCACAGGCAGGGACCTGCAGGGACAGGGACCAGCAGGGACAGGGACCAGCAGGGACAGGGACCAGGAGGGACAGGGACCAGCAGGGACAGGGACCAGCACAGGCAGGGACCAGCAGGGACAGGGACCAGCATGGGCAGCGTCATCTCATTCAAGTATGTCCATTCCCCAAAGTTGCCCACAGCTGCCGCGTGGCCTCAGGTTGCCTGAGGCCTGGGGGCACTGCTGGAACAGGAGAGGGTCAGCCGCTGGACAGCTGGACTTCGGTCACCTCAGTGGAAGGGGAACCCACGTAAAACACCACGTAAAACCCTGAAGGAAGAAGCAGAGGAACAGTCGACAGCTTCTTGCAGGAGTGTCGCTTGGCCCCAGGAGGCCTCTGGGGGGAGGGATTCAGAGTCCCTTCCCACCTGCGTGACCTCAGACAGGTGACTAGGCTCCTGAGCAGTCTCCTGTCCTCGCAGAGGGTGCGGCTACCCTGCCCGCACGCTGCTATGAAGATGGAGCAGCCTCGCACCATGGAGGACAAGGCCTGTGTGTGGCAGCGCCCAGTGGCGCTTTCCTGTCCAAGCAGGGCTCTTAAGTGCCATGAACGGCCGGGGTGACCACTCAGTGGGCTTGGTCTCTTGGTCAGGAGCCGAAGCTCAACCCCAAGTTAGGGCTTGAAACGGGGCCTTTTCTGGCAGTTCCTGGGGGACATGAGCCCTGCAAAGGCCGCTCCTGCAGGAGGGGTTTGCTGTCCAGATGAGCAGCAGGAGCCCCCTCCCCCAGCAGGTGGCAGAGAAGATAATGTGCCTGCTCAAGGTTCCCTGCTGCTGCTGCTGCCCCACCCCCTGCTCTGGCTGGGAGCATGGAGGCAGCTGGCTGGAGGCACAGCGGGGGCGGGGCCGGGCAGGAAGCCGCCCCGCAGCTGTCCAGGTTGCAGGCCCCGTTGCCATTCCCAGGGGCAGCGTATATGCAGAGGCAGCCTGGAAGGACCCCGCTGGGGCATCTTGCAGCACCACTGAGGGTGACTCCACCCACAGGGAAGTCGGGGGGCTGCCCAGGAGGTGCTACGGCTCCCTGGGCCTCAGTGTCTCCCTCTGCAAAATGGGCATGTGAGCAGTGCAGGTGTGCTTCCTGACCAGGACTGGCCACGGTGAAGGTGAGCTGGCCCTCCTCCTCCTCACAGAGAACGTCCTCCAGGCCCCGGTCAGCAGCTGCTCCCAGGCACCCAGAACACAGCCCAGGTTCCTGGGGTTGGCCTAGCTCCCTGCCTCCGAGGAAGCTGAAGCATCATCATCCCATGGTGGTTAAAACCCAGACTTTCAAGTCAGACGTGAAGTAGACGGCCTCCCAGGAAGAACCCCAAAGGACCAGTCAGCATATCGGGACACTCGACAGCGTTAGGAGGCGATGCAGTCACACCACGGCGAGATGCCCCTGGCCACGGTCACAACACAGGTAGCCACTGTTGTCGAGGGTGTAGAGAAATCGGGGCTCTGCCACCTCCCTGGAGGGAATGCGGAACGGTTGCCGTAGGAAACCATCTGGGAGCGTCCCGAGGAGTGAGCCCTAAACAATCACATGACCCAGCAATTCCCCCGCTCGGGTGTACCCCCACGTGTTCACAGAAGCACGACTCCATAGCCCACAGATGAACAAAACGTGGCCCGTCGCACGTGGTCTGCCCTCGGCCACGAGGGGGAGTGGAGAATCGCCTCACACCGTGGCACCCGCCGCACAAACACACCCAGCCTGAGCATCCAGACACCAGGGCCACCGTGATGTGACTCCGTTCTTACAAAGGGTCCGGAGCAGGCAGGGCATCAGAGACAGCCGAAGACCCGTGGTGGCCACGGCTGGGAGGAGGGGACCTGGAGGTGACTGCTGCCTGCGTCTGGTTTCTTGGGGGTGATGAAAATCTTTTGGAATTAGGTAGTAGCCATGGTTGCAACACCTTGCAACTCTACTAAAACTGAATCAGTTGCGTACTTTCAAAGGATGCGTTTTATGGTTTAATTATCCCTCAATATTTTTTCATTTTTATTCTATTTTCTGGTACGGAAGGTTGAACCCAGGACCTCAGACACTGCCTACATCCCAGCCCTTTTTAAATTTTATTTTGAAACGGGGTCTCCCTGAGTTATCCCGGCTGGCCTTGAACTTGTGATCCTCCTGCTTCAGCTTCCCAAATAGCTGGAATGATAGGCTATGATAGGCCACCACACCCAGCTGCCCCTCGATTTTTACAAGTTTAGGTAGAACTGGCTCACCTCGCTTACCAGTTGTGTGACCTTGGGCAAGTCACCCGACCTGTCCTAACCCCATTTCCTCAGCTGTAAAATAGGGATGAAGTCCTGCTCATCTCCCAGGGTTGTCGTGAGTATTAAGCGAATGAACTGCACGTCCTCGCGGGACCCTGGCACAGAGGTTGCCTTTCATGATGATCCACGATGGCCCCGTTGCCATCCGCCCACCCAGCCACTGGACGCTGCTCATTGCCACTAGTGAGATGGTCTGCTGGAGCCGTGGGAACCCTGACTGTGGATACATGTGGTACAGACGGACGCACAAACCGACCCGCTGGCAAACCTAGGAGACTCATCAGTCCTGTGGATTCCAGCCCAGTGGCGTCCAGGTCGCCCTCAGGGACATGTGCTGGGCACACTGCTGTCCAGGCTCCTTCCCAGTTTTAGTGTCTCCTTTGCCATTTCCTGCCGAGCACTGTCCACCCCCCGTCAGCAGCAGAACCTCTGCTCTTCCCGGCGAGGCAGCCCGGGTGCACTGTGAGGGGGGGCGAGCGGCCTATTTGCAGACCATGTAGCCCTGCCCCTCTTCGCGGGCCCCCCACTCTGTAAATGCTTGGAGACCCTGGTCCTCAGGGTGCCAGAGCACTTCTCAGGTAAAGAGAGAAATTAGGAGGAATTCTTTCTTTCTTTTTCCTTTTTTTTTTTTTAGGAAATCGTAGGTCCCAGGTTGGCTTGGATTTCATTCACTGACTCGTGGGATGTGGGATGGAGACTTGGTTTTCTGGCAGAATTCTCCTGTCAGTACATGGCGAGTGCTAACTAGCTCATTGCTCTTTCTTGCCCCTTCTTTCTTTCCTATACAGGGAGCACCTTGGGAAAAAGAAATCTGGTAAGAATATTTTTCATTTTTCTCCCTCTTTCTCTCTCTCTTTGTTTTTTCTTATTTGAACCCAATTCTGCTACTGAGCTACACCCCAGCCCTTTTTATTTTCTTTTGAGACAAGGTCTCACTAAGTTGCCCAGGCCGGCCTTGAACTTACGATCTCCCTGCCTCAGCCTCCTGGAGTAGCTGAGCTTCCAGGCCTGTGCTCCCCATACCCACTCTTTTTCTTCTCTTCATTTGTTTCGCATCCTCCTACTAAGTACCTGCCAGGTGCCAGGTGCTGGGTTCCACACTGGATAGAGCCTCTGGGTGGAGGGATGGGTGAGTAGGTGGTGGACGAATGGATGGATGGATAGACGGACGGACAGTTGGATGGGTAGGTGGGTGGGTGGGTCAGCAGGTAGGTGGGTGGGTGGGTCAGCAGGTAGGTGGATTGAAGGATGGATGGATGGATGGATGGAAGGGCACTGGCTGACTGGATGGGTGGGTGGGTTGATGATTGATTGGATGATACTCCAGCACATTTCCTGAAGAAGGATTTGAGATCATGTCACCATACAAAGGATTACAAAGGGGATGATGTCTTTCCCTGAGAAGCCCTTTGTGGAGTCGGGAAGGTAGACGTCTTCCTCACCACACTAAGGGGTTAAATGCCTTTTTGCTCTTTATACATCATTTGTAAGCTCAGAATAGATTCCTGGGTGCTGGAAGGCCGGAAAGGAGGGACACTGGGTTATAAGGAACAAGCAGCAAAGGGCATTCCAGGCTGAGGGGACAGCTTGCCTTCGGCTGGCAGGCAGCACGGGCCCAGCCTCTGCTCTGCCCAGTCGGCCACAGTCTGGACGGTGACTCATGCATCCAGCAGTTCCCATGCTCACTTCCCTCCCCCGAACTATCTTCCGGGTTCTTGGACAACACAACTCTTCCATCAGACTCGACTATGGGAAAGGAGAAGGCAGGGTGCACACAGTGAGCTTCGCATTCCCACGGCCTGGGCTTGACCAAAGCTGCAGCCTTGTGTCCTCCCACCTCCCAGGATCATCCTTGCACCTGCAGAGGCCTGACCCTTAGCAGACCTGGAGCCAGTGTCCCCAACACTTTCAGAATTCTAACCTCCGTAATTTCCTAGGACCGCAGGGGGTCAGAGGTGGTGCTGAGGATGGAGATGGGGCTTGGCACAAGCAGAGATCCCAGAAGTGAAAGGGAGGGCTTCTCTCCTGAGCCTCCATTTCCACATGTATAGAAATGGGAATGTAATGTTTTCTAGGATTCTTATAGAATTCATAATATCCATACAGTACTTAGAAGAGTGTCTGGCAAACTTTCATCACTGCTACTCTAACTGAGAGCATGTGGGCCCCTGCCCAGCATCAGCAGCGGTCCCAGATTCAAAGGCTCTGGTCTGTCCATTGCCTCCTGGGTCCAGGGCCTGTGGTCAGCTTTAAGGGCTCAGGGCCATCGCTGGAGGAAGGTCTGAGAGCCTTGCATCTGGAAGGAACCCTGGCCTCTGCCCAGTCAGCCTGTGCGCCGCTGTCTTTCTGGTTTAATAGGTACTGGCCGGAGCTGTGGTATCCTGCTAAGGCTGAAGATAGCTCCTGGACCCCGGGGATAATTACCTGTTTCTTGGAAAAGTGTAGAGAGGAGCTGCCGCTCTTGGGCTGGTCACAGAGTTCCTGGCTTTGACTATGCAGAGACTTTCCTTGGAAGGAGCGAGTGGGAGGGAGGGAAGAGAGGAAAGAGACACTCTGGTTTGTGAAAACCAAAGTGCCAGTTGGAACAGGCTTGATGAAGGGACTTGTCTGGAAAAGAGAGAAGCAGCTCTAATTTGTGGTCACCTCTGTTGACATCACTTACCTGCAATGAGGGAGGATGGATTTATTTATAGTCCCACTGGGTAGAAAATGGCATCTTTCTTCATTCAGACCAAGAGCCCACTCAGGGCTAAGCCTTATGTTCTGTCTGACCTTTGAGCACTGCCTCTATTTTAGAATCAGCCTTCTTGACTGAATTTTAAAGGATTTAAGATGAGCAGACTTAACTCCTGAGATTTCTGGACAGGACCCTGAATTGGAGGTTTATCTCCGCAGCATTTCCCAGTCATGACTAGCTGGCTGGCTCCTGCAGACTTTGGCTAATGTGGTTTCAAGTTCTGCTCATCCTGTAGGAAAAACATTTCCTCACCACCATTTAAAAGATCCTCTGATTACTTAAGAGGTGTCTTTCTGCTTGCTTGTTCTACCTTTTACTTATTGAATTATTCTCTTGTTTTTGGGTTTTTCTAGCAAGCCTAGCAAAATAGTGAATTTCTGGAAGGAAAATCCCAGTTTTCCATTACTCATCATTTTAAAAATTCAAGACATGTCACCACAAAGAAGAAAGAAAAACTAATAGGCACTATACCAGCTGAGAATTTTTTTTAGCACTTGATGATGAAAGTCATCCTTCCACTGTCAAACCTCCTTCCTCCTGACCTCTTCCCCCTCTTTTGTTCCCTGCTGGACCACATGACATTTCTTGCCTGAGAATCCCCTGATTTCATACTTGGCATGTCCTGGAGTTTAGCTGCCTATCCCAACTTTGAGGTCTTGGAATCATCATGCATGATAGAGCTTGGCTGCAGTACCAAGCTCCACCAGGAGGTGTCTCCATGTAACACCCAAGTGGCTTCTGGAGGTCAGTGGAGACAGTAAGACGCCGAATCCCCCAGAACCCTAGGAAAGTGGCACAGCTGGCATGGGTACCCTGTTGCCCTGGAGACTAGAGAGAAGTCAGCCTTTAGCCTCACCTCTGGGGAGGTGGCAGATGGGGAGAGAGCTGCCAGTAGTGAATATAAACTGAGAGACGCAAGGAACTGAGGCCCAGCCTGCCTGGACCCCGGGACTCACAGGGAAGGACAGCCAGCAGGCCTCAGACCATCCTTCCTTCCCTGTCATCTTTTCTGTCCTCACCTACCCCGGCCATGCCCCCCGACACTGAGGAGCGTTGAAGCCAGGTGCACCCCCTGGCCTTGACAGTAGCTAGCTCTGTGACCCCAAGTGTCACTTCATAGTGCCAAGCCTCTGTGTTCTTGTATGAAACGGGGTGGCAGTGCCCATCTTCCAGAGCGGCCGTGTGGAGAAAGCTTGTGCCACGTGCAGCTGGGGAGAGACGCTCTCTTCTGCCTTCCCGACCCCATCTTCTTACCCTTCTTGCGTCTGGTCCCTCCTCCCTTCTTCCTCTGTCCCCCTGCTTCCTCCCCGCAGAGTGCAGGTGGGGAGGTTTTCTCTGCCTCCGTTGCCCCAGGTAGGGTGGGTAGTGGCTGGAATGCGGTCACAGAGCCAAGAAGCAGCACCCGTCACCAGCCACAGGGCCCCCTTCTGGTGGCCCACACCCAGGCTTCACGCGGGGCTGACAAGGGGCTTCCGCGCTCCTGGGTCCCAGAGGCTGGGTGCGGGGGTGTGCTGGCAGACACCCACGGCCAGATCTCCTGAGGGGGGTCCCAGCCCTGCAGCCCCCGCCAGTTGCACATCATGGTCAATTCCAAGCTGCCAACAAGATGTCACCACCAGAGTTGGGAAGAGATACACAGAATCAGCTCAGGATGAGTGACCCACACAGCACTCCACTGCTGGGTGTGTTTGGACACGGAAACGGGGTTCCGGGATGCATGGGTGCTTTATTGAGGTGATAGGAATATTGTGAATCTGGACTGCGGCTGAGCGTCCTGCCGTCCTCCCACAAGGCTCCGTCCACTGCTCTACATCACACCCCTGTCCCCTCTGGAGTCCTGAACTCAGATGTCCCTTTAGTGTAAATCGCCTGTATTCTGCAGTGGCTTTCCGTGTGTCTGTCAGGTCTGCCTTGGTGTGTGACAGGGCTGTCCCACTCCAGGGGCACTGGGAGCTCCTCCCATGCCATTCCCTTCCCACTGCGCTGCCCTGGTCCAAAGCCACTGTCCCCTCCTGCCTGCCTCCTGCCTGGCCTCCCTTGCACCTCCTGCAGTCTGTATGGCCAGCCTCGGCTCCACCTCCATGTGGCAGCCAGAAGATGCTTTTTGTCCCTCTCTTCTTACAACTGCGATTGACTTTCTACTTCAAAGTTAAAAAAAAAAAAAAAAAAAAAAAAAAGCATAGCTTGGCCCTCGAAGGCCCCAGGTGCCCCACTCTGCGCTGCCTTGGGCCCCAGACCCTGGCCCTCCTTCTGTTCCTCGGCCCTCCTGGTGCGGGCTCTGCCCGCACTGCTGCTCCCAGGCCTCTGCTCGGTCACCTCCTTCACATGCTCCTCTGACCACCCACTCGTACAGCACCGCTTTCTCAGGCGTCCTCTGCCCGGGTTCCTGGTGGTTCCCAGCAATGCGTTATCCTCGGTTTCACCTCTGATGACAGGTCTTGCATGTGTCTGTCCCTCTAGTTAGACTGGGTGGTAGAGGCCGGAGCCATACCTGCTTCATCCACTTTTGTATCTGGCATCTGGAACATCACGTGACTTCATGAGCTGATAACGGATGAACCATTTGGGGTGATTCGGTGTTGGATGGATGACAGACAGATGTTAGCTTGGTAGATGATGGCGGCTCGGTGGTCAAAGGCACGGAGGATGGATGGACGTTGGGCTGGGCAGGTGATGGACGGGTGTGAATGAACGTGTCTTGGTCCACATCTGGATGCTAGAACAATACCACGGACTGGGTGATCTGAAAAGAATGGATCCGTTCCTCCCAGGCCTGGCACCTGGAGGGGCCGGGTTGTTGCAGGGAAGAGAGCTGGCTTCTATGACAGCCCCTCCCTCGGTCGCTCGCCTGGCACCTTGATAAACACCTCAGTCCTTTCTGGTCATCTGCTAAGGGCCCGCCTCCCTGTCCTGTCACAGTGGCGGTTACATTTCCCCTTGACACTTGGAGAGGACATTTGAACCACAGCAGTGAGGTCCTGGCCATCAGCTTCTGGGGGGGAAGGTACCATCTCTCAGTCACCTCGGAACCCAGGCCCGCTCTGGGCACTTGTAAACTTCAGCGACTGAGTGGGCAAGTGGACAAAAGAATGCCTGGGTGGGTCCCCTGGGTCAGTCCTGTGACAGCTCCCTTCTCTGGAAGGTTCTGCTGACCTGCCCACTCCCCTCCCATCTGCTCCCACACGTGGGTGGTGGCCAGGAGTGATGTCTGATTGCATTTCCTGTCCGTAGGGGGCGACCTGACCTCGGTGGACCCCATGGTCCTGGAGCAGTATGTGGTGGTGGCCAACTACCAGAAGCAGGAGAGCTCGGAGATCAGCCTCAGCGTGGGGCAGGTGGTGGACATCATCGAGAAGAACGAGTCAGGTAGGGACAGGCCACCTCCCTCCCCCTGCCCCGTCAGCAAGCCCCTCGGACTGGAGGCACACCCATCCAGGCTGGCCCATCTCCCCAGAGCCAGCTGAGGGCCCCCAGGCAAAGGCTGATCACGAGGCGTAGATAACCCCATGGTCACACTGGCTAGCGTCCCGTTGGTTCAGGTGAGTGACTCGTCCTGAGGTCGCTCTCCGTGAGCACCCTGGTCTCGAGCTCTGGGAGGCAGAGCTGAGCTTTGCTCCAGGAATGTGCTCACTGGTTTCTCTGGCGTCCGAGAAGGCTCCAGCAGCTCTGGGCTCAGTGAGATGGACACACTCGCTGTCCTCAGCACAGCTGCCCGTCACGGGGGCCCAGGAACGCTTGGCCTAGACTCACCTCACAGCAGGCAAGGGTGCTTCATCCATCTGACCGTCAGGTTTCTCATCTGCAAAATACGGAGGAATCCCCCAGGAGCGTCTGCGGACTGCACGGGCGTGTGGACAGAGGGCCCGCACCTGCGTCTGGCACACAGTAGGCGCTCCCACAAATGTGCATCTCCTTCCCTTTCGCCATCCAAGGCCTCGGAGCAGCCATTGCACCATGGAAGGCCTGGAGCAGAAGCAGGAAGGGGCCAGAGAGGCCTGTGAACTCCTGGGTTCTGTGGCAGAAGGTGGCAAGGCCAATAATGCCATCGGGGGCCAGACTGCATGATCCCCGTGTGCAGCTGAGGTCCAGGGGACAGGAGGAAGACGTGTCCAGCATCTGCAGATCACGCTACTCTTAGTCATGTGGGCGTGAGACCTCAGCTGCTCATCCAGAATTGTCCCTGCTCCAAAGGACGGGGTGGTGACGTTTCTGGCATCTTCTGGATCACATTACCCTCAGTCATGAGCCCCGTGTTTGCCAACCAAACCTCCTTAATTATGCAGTCTAGGAATCGCCTCTGCAGACCCAGAGGAACATCCTGCTCCAAGCTAATCACAGTTTCTCCTCCACGTGCACCACTCATGTCACTTCCAGGACCATGGGTGTGGGGGTTTCTGCCCCCAGCAAGTAAGCGGTGTCCTTGATCCAGCTCATCCTGATGCTCTCCACCCAGAGATGGTGTCAGGTCCTGCAGGCCAAGGGCTCAGTTGCCATGACTGCCCATCACGTCAAGGGCCAGCCAAGCCCCAGGTTGTCTTACCAGTGCATCCAACCAACAGCAACAAATCGGGGTCCCCGAAACCTCCTCCTAGGCTTCGATCGTTCTGCCCAAGTGGCTCACAGAGCTCAGGGAGATAGTTTATCATGAAAGAGACACAGCAGTCAGAAGGGACTTGCCAGGTGGGGCAGCCTCTCCAGGAGCTGCCAGGGGGTCACTGTGGGGAGCTCCCAGACCCCGTCCCCAGGGGTCTCAGGGAGACTTCACTGCGTAGGCACGATTGAAACGCGGGTGTCCCTGTCGAAATGCCACTGTGTTAAAGGGTCCGATCTAATGCCCGTCCACCAGGTGGGGACCCAGCAGGACTGTCCGCTCAGAGTCTTCGTGGCTTCCCTATCGAGCCGGCCTTCCTCCTGGCTCAGAGCAGGACCCTTCCAAATGGGGGCTCTGATCGCCTGGGGTTAGAGTAGGCCCCAGAGTGTCGGGCCAGTGGGAAGGATGGGTGAGCGAACCTGCGTCAGCTCCCACGACCGCCACGGGAGACGCAGCCGTACAGGGTGCGAGGGTGAGAGAGGCTTTCTGAGCCGCTCTGGGGGCTCTTATGACCCAGCGTCGTTCTGGACGGTGAACCCTGGAACTAACCAGACCCAGGAGCAGCAGGCTGGGAGTCACGGGAGAAGACCAGGAACTCCGTCACCTCCCGTTATCCCTGCGGCTTTGCTGAAGAAGCCACAGCTCCAAGGGACTTAGTCCCTTGCCCCAGGCCCGGTGCCAGGCAGCCCCGTTGGAGTCCCAGACCCATTGTCACCGCCCCTCAGGCCTGTCACTCTGATTCCTGAGGCTGGATGGGCACAGAACATGGGGTGGCAAGCGCACACTGTCGGGAGTCCTGCAGGGACGCAGCCACTGCCCGGGTCACTGGCCTGAGTGACATCAGGAAGGGCTGGTTGCCGGGAAGAGGAGCTCAGTCCTGGTGGGGTCAGTGTGTCCACGGCCCACGGCGGTGACTGTTCAGTCCTCGGCAGCCAGCAGGCTGGTGCAGCGCCCTGCGGACTCCAGACTCCACGGACCCGCAAGTCCCGTGGATAGAACGGTGCAGGCTTGCATGTAGCCTGGGCGCGGCCGCCCTGCTCTGCATCTCCCCTGCGTGGCCCACGGCACCGAGGCGGCATCAGGGCCACGAGAGTGCTTGCTATTCTGTGCTTGTTCGGGAGACGAGGTGAAGGGAAGGTCCGTGCGGGGTCAGCACAGATGCAGGCCCGTAAGGTGCTTCCCACTCTGTGCTGGGTTGGATCTGCGGTGCAGAGTGGGCGGGTGTGGAAGGCTGGCTGCTCACAGGTCAAGGTGGACTTGGGGAGCTCGGCCCCCCAGCCCTCCCTGAGGGATGCCTGAGGGGCTGGGTGTGAGGCCGCTCAGCGCGGCGTGTGCAGCTGATGTCCCTTGCACGCACAAACGCAGAGTCCGAGTCTCGGATGAGCCGCCAGGCCGGGCCTGGGTGGCAGACAGCCTGGCGCAGACCCTGCCCTGCCACCCGCTTGCTACTGTGGGAGTAGATTCGCCCCAGGAGCTGCGGTTTCTCCCTCTGTGCGGTGGGTGGCAGGTGCTGATGGCGTGAGAGGGCCCGGTGAGGCTGGGCCTGGCACGCCCGGGGATGGTGAGCCATCTTTGTCCTCCTCCCTGAGCTGCCCCTCTGTCCCTGTCCCAGGCTCGGGAGCAGGTCTCTCTTCAGCCTGTTTTTAGGGTTAGCAGCTGACTCTGGCCGTGGTGTTCCCGGTGGGTTGGTGACTCCTCAGCTCCCCTGAGCAGCCTCCGTGACCCTGGCCCACTTCCCGGATTCACCCAGCCATGGGGAGAAAATACTCAGGGAGGAAACGGCATCGACCCTGAACGTGTTGGGACTTTCTTCCCATCGTTATTCCCTAAGTGACAACCTCGAATGTGGCGCTTCTGTCGCGTGAGGCCTCGTAGGTCCTGCAGAGGTGACTCCGGGCGGACGAGGAGGCTCACGTGTGGTGTTCAGTGACCGCCCTGTTCTACACGAGGGCTGAGCGTCCTCCCGCCCTGGACCCTCGCAGGGTCCTGGAGCCGGTGCCCAGGTGCAGGGACGCCTCTGCGTGATCACTCAGCCACTGCGTCACCCTGCTCTCACCCCCAGGTTGGTGGTTCGTCAGCACAGCGGAGGAGCAAGGCTGGGTCCCCGCCACCTGCCTGGAGGGCCAGGACGGCGGGCAGGATGAGTTCTCCCTGCAGCCGGAAGAAGGTAGGGGCCTGGGCAGCTGCTGCCCCGGGGCAGGAGTCGCCAGCTCAGCCCGGGTGGCCTGCGAGGGAAGCCAGAGGGGGCCGGGGCAGGAGGCAAGGCTGCCCTTTCCAGGGGCCTTTGAGAGACCCTGGGGTGAGCCTGGCCATACGGCCTGATGCCTTGGTGGGACTCAGGAGGCCCAGCTGATGGTGGCCACCCCTGGCTCTTCCTCCTGGAGTTCTGGCGGCCAGGACACTAGGTTCCTTCTGGCTCAGGTGCGAGACATTTATCCCCACCTGCCCAAAGCCACCAGCTCTCTGCTGGTGTAAGTGGTCCTGGCTCAGTGTCCCCTCCACACACATACACGCTGTTTCCCGGGGACCCTTCCCTCTGGGGGTCCCGAACGGGGGCACCAGCCACACCAGCAAGGCTTAGCAAGGCTCCCTCTCCCCAGAAGCTTCCTGAAACCAAAGCCTGCCTCACCTGCGTCATGAGCAGGACCTTGGGAACCAGGCAGATCTGGACTTGAGTCTCGGCGGTGCCACACACTCACTGAGTGGTCTTGGGCCAGAGACATGACCTCCCTAAGCCTCAGCATCCTCACTGAGAAATGGATGTAATGATATCTATAACATGGGATTTTAAGAAATTAAATGAGATGCTACATGCAGAGAACCTAGAATAGTAACCACAGGCAGGCATCAGATCAGCTGCACTTTGCCTCAGCTGGCACTGGACCCTTGGGAGAAAGCACAAAGGCACTTTAAGTGTATATGTATCAGAAAAAAGGTGTCAGAGCCGGGTACGTTGGCACACACCTATGATCCCACAACGCAGGAGGCTGAGGCAGGAGGATTGCAAGTTCGAGGCCAGCCTGAATAATTTAGTGAGGCTATGCCTCAAAATAAAAAATAGAAATGACTGGATTATAGCTCAGTAGTAAAGTGCCCTGAATTCAGTCCCTAGTATCACCAAAAATAGGGTAAGGAGGAGTGGTATCCTCGGCTCAGAGGTCAGCAAGGACCGTGGGTGGCGATCATCCAGTTGTGCTGCGGGCAGCCGCTTTGCTGTGTTTCCAGGGTCCACCAGGCACGGGGCCAGCTCAGGCTGAGGGAGGGGGCACACCTCGTGGGCCGAGAGCCCTTAGTGCATGACGGCGGCGTGAGCTCGCCTCCGAGAGGACCCATCTCTGCTCCCACCTCCCAGAGGGGGAGAGGGCGAGGAAGGTGGAGGGACTTGTGGGGTCTGGGGAGGCAGGGAGGCCGTCTCCTGAGGCTGTGGACGTCCCTGCTCTCTCCCGGGGCCCCTGGTGCGGTTTCCGGTCGTGATAGGGATAGAGAGGTGTCTGCGGGTCCCTCTCCACTCAGGTCAAGGTCGATAAGGGCGCCCGGCCTTTCTCAGATTTGGGACCTCCGGGGAGCAGGGCCTGTGCCCCTTGGCCTCCGGACACTCGGGGGCCTTCTCCTCACTCTGCCTTCTGCCCTCCCTCCACACGCTGCCGCCCAGTCTCCTGGAGGTACTGGTCTCTGCCCCGGCCTGTGGGCCGCCGCCGGACCCTGGGGGACTTGCACTCCTCCAGCTGGCGCCAAGGTGCCTGCCCGCAGCCTGCCCGCTCGGTGCCTGGAGCCGTGTCCCTGCGTGTGCATGAGCCCCCTGCCCGCGCTGCCCGTGCCTCCTGCATGTGAGAGGCTGGCCACGTCTGTCTCGTGTGTCGTTGGCATGCGGGTCGGGAGGGGGGAGCCTGTGCCTTCTCAGCCCTGGGGCTCGGAGTTTCCCGGCTTGAAAACGTAACAGGGACCCAGCAGCCTCTTCCTGTCATCAGGCTCTCTTGAGTTGGGAGGGAAAGAAATCCTCATCAACCAGGTTCCGCAGAAAGGGGGGCATATTCACTCATGTCCCCGAAAAGCCCAGGGGAGGGCTAGCATCAGGCATGGCTGTATCCAGGGGCTTGAGAATGTCATCGGGACCTGCAGCTCTCTTGCCGCTTCTCTGCTCTGCTGTCTGCCTTGTCTGTCCCCTTCTCTCATGGTGACAGCAGTTCCAGGCACCTTCCAGGGACATCCACCAAAGATAGGGCTTCTTCAACTCACACCCCAGGATTGGTCCCAACTGACCCACACCTGGGTCACATGCCATCTCTGAACCGATCACAGGCTGGGAGGCCTCGGCACTGTGACAGGCCAGGTCACACACCCGCTCCCCTCCAGGAGGCGGTGAGCCCAGCCTCCCAGCATCACACAGGCAGAGACTAACGAGGCCACAGGGGAAGGGCACGGGCGCAGACAGGCCACGTCGGCAGCACCCACGACACATCTGCAGGGCTTCCTGCGCCTGGGCGTCTGTGGCCCAGAGAGGGCCTGTGGGTGCTGGGAATCCCCCGCGCCCTTCGGCCATAGGGCGAGGGACCTGCTGTGGCGGGGGCCACACAGCGCTTCTGTGCCTTCCAGGACTTGACTCCCCTTCCTGCAGCCACACCAGCGCCCGCCCGGGGCCTCCGGGGAGCAGGGAGGCGCTAACTGCTGCGCTCAGGGTCTGTGCAGCCGCGGAGCAGGTCACAGGCCAGGTCCTCCGCAAACACCCCAGTGCTGCCGCCTCCCCAGGGGCTGGAGGCCAGGCCAGCACACAGCGTGGTGGTCACTCACCTGGTGACTGAACTGTAAGGGAAACGGGCAGCCTCCCTCTCCTTGCCAGGCCCCGGGAGGGGCATCCACGTTTCTCCCCTTGGGCCTCCAGAGCTGGCCCTCCTCCCCGGAGCACCTGCCTGAGTGGCAGTGAGCAGCCCTCCCCGGAGCCCAGGCTCTCCAGCTGCCAGCTGCCGGGGGTCCCGGGGCCTGAACCTCAACTAGGCGACAAACATGACTGGCCGCCCCCTCCTCGCTGGTAGCCAGCCTGAAACTTCTGCCACCTGAGTCCTCCACCCCCACCAGGCAGGGAGCCCCAGGAGCAGCGCCGGCCCTGTGTGAGCAGGGTGGCTCCGGCAGGCCCCCGGGACTCGACCAGTCACTGCACATCCCAGGGACATGCCCCTGCTGGAGACAGACACGTCTCGGCCCCCTGGGGCTCACCTCCAGCAGAGGTCACAGCCGTGGGGCTGTGTGCATGTGTTAGAAAGGGGGTCAGCCGGGAGCAGGGAAGGGGACGCGGATGCCATGTGTCAAAATGGTGCATGAGGTGGTCAAGGATGGCAACCTGGAAGGACAGGCCTGAGGGAAGGGAGGGGAGGTGATGCTGGGCTGTCGGGACTGGGCCTGCCCAGGTCCTGGGTCCTGACGCTGCTGGCACTGAGGGATCCCGGGCTAAGTGAGGCAGAGTCTGCCTCCAGATCATCCCGGGGATCAGTTCCGGGACTGTCCGTTTCTCACCCAGGGTCCTTTCTCCCTTCAGAGGAGAGGTACACGGTCATCTACCCGTACACAGCTCGCGACCAGGATGAGATGAACCTGGAGAGAGGGGCCATGGTGGAAGTCATCCAGAAAAACCTGGAAGGCTGGTGGAAGATCAGGTACCCGCTGCTCCCACTGTGGCTGGGTGGGCTTCAGGTCCGGCAGGCTCCAGCCTCACAGGTCTCTAAGTGATCGCAGATGGGTGAAGTGTCTGCCTAGGCCATAAAAGGACACTTCTCTGTGGGGTTTGGCCTCCTTGCCTACCTGAATCCTTCCCTAAAAGTTCTTCACGAGCAACACCTTCTCCAGACACCCTGAGCCACAGTTCGCAGGAACCCTGTCAGGCAAGACTGGTCTCCACCTCCAGATGTGTCTTGTGCTGAGGGTCTGGAGGCTGAAGCTGCCCGTCAGCAATTGCCCACTCCAGCCCCACTCTGAGGCCTAAGTGGTGCATGAACCAGACTCCACTGTGACCATCCTGGGCGCTGGTTTTGTTCTCCCGAGTCCAGCTGCAGAGGCAGAGGCAGAGGCGGGAGGCTGCTCAGAGCACTTCCTTAGCCTGCGGGAGACGGAGCAGCACCACCCTGGCTGCCCCAGGTGTGGGAGAGACAGCGTCACCTGCAGAGCTGGTTGGTGGGGTGGCCAGCATGCTGGGGGTCACATAGCGACTGGTGGGGTGCCCCAAGGGGCTCCCCCACAGGGGTCAGGAAGGCTTCCTGATGGAGGGGACCTCAGAGCCGAGACACGAAGGAGTGAGGAGACAGTGTCGGGGAATGCGGCCACGTGCCACGCAGCCGGGTTGCAGGCAGCAGCAGACCACGTGGACACCGAGGGGGTGCCCCGCAGCTTTCAGCTGAGGTCCTGTCCCCTGGTGGCAGCACAGCTGTAGGAGCTCCATGGTGCTTGGCAACAGTCACAGACATCTGTTGTGCTGGCCACTGTCCCCATGCTGGAGCTCTTTGGCTGTCCCTCCATGCCAGGGTCGCTGTGGAGCCCGGGCTACTCTGCGGGTAGTGGCTCTGGGCACCTGTGCTTGCAGTCTCTTGGGTCCCTCCTTTTCTCTGGTTGAATTGGCCTCGTGTTCTGCTCGGGGGCCCTGGGAAGTGGCGGCCTGCCCAGGTGTGACATCCTGGGTGAGCGGAGCTGGCTTGGCGTTCACACAGCAGTGGGGCAGCTGGGCGCCATGGTTCTCAGCAGCATCCCTGTTCCCGTTCCCTGCCACCGTGCCGGGACACCAGCATCCCAGAGCTCAGAGGCCCTGGCATTCAGGAGCACTTGACTGCACTCGGGTCTCCCAGGAGGTTGTGGTAGGATGGCAGAGAGAGCGTCCGAGGGGGTGACCAAAGCTCAGGAGGAAGCCGGGGAGAGCCCAGGCCTTCCCCACCCCACAGCCCACTGCGTCCTGCCGCGTGTTTCCTCCCTGTGGCTTTGTGTCCCCACGTGACGACCTGTCTGCAGCTGAGCACGTGGATCATAAGTGGCCTGCCCTGGACCAGTCAGGACAGGACCTGTTCCCTCTCAGAGAGCAGAGGGGTGGACGCTGAGATCCTGCTCCTTACGAGTTGGCCTGCGGTCACACGGGGCCCATTTTGCACGGGAACCCAGGGCTGTCACTACGTAAGGGCCTCTTGACCTGCTGCTGCACTGTCTGTGGTCAGGGGTCCTCCCAGCTTTTCCCAGAGGTCTGGCTGCCCATTTTGTGGGTGCTGGCAAACCCTGACAAAAGTACGCTGATGTGACACTGGACAGTGTCCACAGTGTGGCTCCTTCCGCTCTGGCCAGCTGTGAGCCGACAGTGTGAAGTCGCTGAACGTGGAGTTCAGAGCAGGGTGCACACCTGGGCTCCGGGACAGCCTCTGTCCAGGGGACCCTGTGGTCATGGTTGTTGAACTCGGTCCTGTTGTGCAGAGAACCAAGTGACCGCTGCACTCAGGGCATCCTCTGGGGATCGTGAGCTGGCCCTCCAGGGCTCCGGGCAGCCCACAGCTGAGTGGCAGCCAGCCTGGGCCTGCTTCACCCTCTTGACCGAGCATGTGATCCCCAAGTGACCAGCGTGGGGGTGCCCAGCTCTGCACCAGCTCTGGGGCCGTCGGGAAGAGGCAGGGTCTGAATCCACCCCGCCAGGCCCGCTTGTGACCTTGGGCAGGTGCCTCACTCTGGGCCTCGGCCTGGCCGCCTCGTCCCTAAACAGACCCCAGCGCAGGTCGCGTCTTTCCACCCAGAACGCTCGCACCGCAGGCGTGGAGGGTCCAGGTGGCGGCACATACGTGCTGAGGTGAAGGGACAGTCCCAGTGAGCGCGGAACTCGCTGCGTGTCACGTGCAGCGAACACACAGCCACGTGATTCCACACCATATTTTGGGGATACCCACATTTCGCAGGGACCCATCCTGTGAGGTCAGGTGCCTCGTTGGTCTCAGAGACTCGGGTCTCAGAGCAGCCAGGGCCACCCACCCTCCTGGGTGGCTGGGATCAGGGCAGCAGTGGCCGTGACGAGCTCCGGGCAAGATGGGCAGAGGAAGTGCCCTCAGGACGGGCCGGTCTTTTGTCACACGGTCATCCTCACCGCTGTGACACTGTTACAGCACTTGTGACAGGTCTGCAGCGGTTCCTGCGATGCCACATCCACACAGCCAGGCCCCTGGTGTGACCTTGACTCGGCCACTGCCCTCCCCAGCACTTGCATTCCAATGGGAGACAGCATGGCCTCAGCCAGGTGTCACCGCGGGTCGCGGTGCTGGGACTGCAGTGCCTGCCTGGGACGTGAGGGCAGCGTGGAGGCTGGGCCTCCTCCCCTGGGTGGGGGGAGAGGCTCTCGTGAGGAACGGCATCGTGCAGAGCAGGAAGGAGAGGGACAGGCGCTGTCCAGACAGGGGGTGACCAAGGCCAGCAACCCACAGGCAAGAGGCACGGTGCATTTAGGAAACCACAGCCGAGTGTGGTGGGTGGAACTGGAGGCTGCTGTGCGAGGCCAGCAGGCCAGGTTGGAAAGGGCAGGAGTGTGGGCAGAGGCTCAGCATTATCAGAAGGCCTCTGGCCCTGGGTAGGCAGGCCCCTGCCATCTGAGGCCTGCAGTGTGGCTCTCGGCAGGAGCCTGGTGTCCTCCGGTGGGCTTGAGAGACTCGCCTGACCTGCCCCTTCTGCCTCCTCCCAGGTACCAAGGCAAAGAAGGCTGGGCCCCCGCCTCCTACCTAAAGAAGACGAGTGGGGAGCCCCCGAAGCTGGGTTCCGGCTCGTCTGCCCCCTCCGGAGCCCTCGACCTGGACGGCGCCTCCCGGCAGCAGAGCACAGTGGTCAGGGAGAAGGAGCTGCTCAACAACCAGAGGGACGGCCGCCCCGAAGGCCGCCCAGCGCCTGACAGCGACGTCCGGCAGAGTGAGTGACCTTCCCCTCGGACGGAAGTTGGGGACTGCGGAGTCTTCCTCCTGCGGACCCGAGTCCCAGAGCGAGGCAGCCCAGCTCCAGGGTGGACACCACAAAGCCCAGGGGCGCTGGGCTCCGCTCACTTGTGCATGGCTGAGTCTGGACTCGTCCTGGGCGCCAAGCCCAGGTCCAGCAGCATCTGCTGCCCGCCTACCGCTTACCAAACCAGGCACGGAACAGTATGATCAGTCTCTTCCCACACAGGAAGGGTCAGGGCAGCAAGCTGGCTCGTGCGGAGCGTCTGGGGGGCAGCCCGGCCCCTTCCTGTGTCCATGTCAGGAGCTTTGCCCGTGGAACACTGCACGCGAGTGAAGCTTGTCTCTTTTCCCCGTAGGATCACCAAAGATGAGGCAGAGGCCGCCTCCTCGCCGGGACATGACTATTGTAAGTAGACCTGGTCTCTGGCCGACAGGGACGCCCGCAGGTCCCCCTGACCATAGTCCTTTCCAGAGCTCCCCCCGTCCACACAGCAGGCAGAGGAGGTCACTGTCTATCCATGGGTGGACACTGGTCCTGGCAGGGAGGCAGTTTGCTGGGTCCTCTGTGTGGCGCTCTCCTTCTCACGCCCACTTCTCTCAGATGGGTCTCCCCGAGGCCCAGGCTCTGGCATCGGTGGGTCCGACACTGCTCCATGGCTCCCATTCTCCAGGTGCCTGTTAGCCAGTGCAGAGCCTCCCGACTCTGAATGTCTAAACTCTGGACCTTTCTAAGCACCAGCGTGGCCTCTACGGAAAATCCCAGCCCTGACCTTGCAGGCCACATGGCTTCCAAAATGCAGGCCTGCTAAGAATATCGTTTAAGGCTCTGTGGGTCTGAAATGTGTGTAAGAGAATTTGACGTTTGGACTTGGGTCCCCAAGACATCTCACGATGTGAGCGCAGCTGCTCCAAAACCCAAAGCTCTTCTGGTCCCAGGCTGTTTGGATAGGGGTCGTCCCACCCGAGCTCGGAGCTGCAGCCCCGTTTTGGAAGGCCTGTGTTTACGGAGCGCTTGTTCAGCCCCGTGCGGTGCCCCAGGCACCCCACTGTGGTGATAGGTGTCACCAGGCTGAGATCTTCCATGCTCCTGTCAGAGGCAAGCCTGAGGCTCCAGAGGGGTGGCCATTTGCCTCGGGCACCCTGTCACCAGTCCTCCCCGCCCAGCCTGTCCTTCCTGGCCCTGCCTGCCACTCACTTCCGTCCTGCCGACGTCTTCATGATGCAGCCAGATGCCCCATGGGTCTGCTCATCTCCAAGATTGGAGGGTCAGTGAGCTC
The DNA here is from genome assembly GCA_020662805.1 of Glaucomys volans. Lineage (NCBI taxonomy): Eukaryota > Metazoa > Chordata > Mammalia > Rodentia > Sciuridae > Glaucomys > Glaucomys volans. The sequence goes on from JAJEJO010053741.1 coordinate 101,402, forward strand.
ACCAGGAGATGCCCATCACGTCTTCTGTCCCTTAGAATCTAAGTAGGCCCACCACCAGCACCTTCCGTGCGACTGTGTGTCCTGGATCCCAGTCCCACCCCGACGACGTCCCCATGCTTGTTCACCCTGGGTGAGCCCTGTGTGTGGTCCTCCTAGCCTCGGGGTCTCAACCTGCCCAAGCCGCCCATCCCGCCGCAAGTGGAGGAGGAGTATTACACCATCGCCGAGTTCCAGACCACCATCCCCGACGGCATCAGCTTCCAGGCTGGCCTGAAGGTCGAGGTGAGCCGACCACTGCACCACCCGCCCTGCGTCTTGGTCCTGAACACCACCTCCTACTCCTCTGCCATCTGCTGCTTACCAAGGGTGGGCGGGGGGCGGTGAGGGACGGGGCCAGGCTGGCTGCTCGATTGAGACGTGATCCACACACCAGGCCTTTGGCCATTTGGGGGTGAGAGCGGTGCCTCATGTCATGGAGCTGTGCACCCATCCTCCATCTAATTGCAGAACGGAGAGCACCTTACCTTAAGCTCGCGCCGCACACCCCAGCCTGCCGTCACAGGTGCGCATGCTTCCGACACTTCACATGGTGGATGCGCCGCGTGCCCTAGGCCTTGTGCACCACCGCCTACCTCGCGCCCAACTTCCTTCCTTTTCTTCCCTCCACGTGTCTGCTCTGGTCTGGGACAAAGGCCAAGGTTCCTTCTCCTCCGTTTCTCTTTTGTGTCCTCGGTGTTTCCCACGCTCTCAGGGCAGCCTGTAAGTAAAGGGTTGCAGCGAGGACCTGGGAGTGGAAACCTGTGGCAAAGGTGGTTCTTGAGGCCATGGCAGGAGCAGGTGAGCCAGCTGCAGGGGCCTCGCTCCACCACCCTGAGGACGCACCGCTAGACCTGCCCACGCCTGCGTGGAGGCACAGGCTTAATTTATTCATTTCCACAACAGATACAATACCGTGCACCCCCAGTGTTTGGGGTTTCCCCCATCATAGTTAAAAAGACATTTTAAAATGTTGCATCTCTACTGGGCACGTGCAGACGTTTGTTCCTGTTACGGTTCCCTGAACAACGCCGGGCAGCGACTGCTTCCGTAGCATCTACGTTGCCTTAGGTAGCGTGTCACCGAGCCCAGTTCAAAGTGCACAGAAGGGTGTGTCCCAGTTCTGTGCAAGACAGCACCACTCCACACAAAGTACTTGACCATCTGCGGATTTTGGTATCAACAGAGGGTTCTAGAATCAGTTCCTCATAGACACCAAGGTATGACATGCCTGGTACTGCTGTGGAGGTACATATCAGTGCTTCTCCAGGCCCTGGAGAATTGTCTTCAACCTGCTGAAGGACACGGCTCTGGTGCTTGGCAAAGCTTGATCACAGCCCAGGCCAGTGGGCACCGTCGACCAACCCCCTCCCCAGAGCTCCCCTGGGCTCCTTCTTCCTTCTCTTCCTTACTCCATCCTCCCAGGCCTCCTGAACACTGCACTAAGAAGGTTACCTCTGCGTTCTCTGGCCACTGGGTCCTCAAGGCCTGTAGAATCTCCTCTGATTTGCTTCCAGGGAAATTGAAGATTCTTGATGCCTTCCGTGATTTCACTTTGATATTATTTGAGTCAAAGGGATAGAAGGATTGAATGGGGAGAAACTCTGAGATCTGTTTGAACAGAAATCCTGCCCTGACGTCATCATTCATTACGCACAGGTGTACCTAGTGCCTCGCGTGTGAAATGTAAGAGTATTTAAGATGTCATCCCTGTAGGCTTGGTGGGATGGGGCTGGGAGATGAGATCTCGAGTCTGGAGCTGGGCCTGAGGAAGCAGAACGGCCTGAGGAACACCCTGAGGGACCTGTGGATGGGGTTTGGATATCATGTTTGAAGGTCAAAAGTGACTATTGATGGCGAATGGAAGGTGTGACTTAACTGACCAGAAGAATGAGTGGATGGGAGGGTTGAGGAGGAGGCCCCTGGGGACAGTGGGTGGGGGGTGGGGGGGGGGGGACAGATGGGTGGATGGATGGAGGGATGGACGGACAGATGGATGGACACTCACACAGGTGAAGCTTAGTCCAGAAAGGAGTCAGAGAAGTGGGAAAACCAGAAATCAGTGAAGCAGTTGAAGGAGGTGTGTGATTGACAGTGTGTTTGGGACACAGGAGGTCACTGGTAACTCTGCAGAAGTAATCCAGTGGAGAGGTGGGACCATCAACCCGATCAGAGGGTGGGAAGAGATACTGGGAGGTGAAGAAATGGGGACATTGATCGAGGGAAACTCAAGGAGCTTGGCTGGGGAAGGAGGGCAGGAAGAAGATGGTGGCTGGAGTGAGGCTTGGGGGCAAAGGCAGGAGGTAAGCAAGCAGGGCTTGGCTTCTGAAAGCAGAGTTTTCAATGTATCAGGAGGAATTTCTGCTGCTAAGTACCAGCGTGCTCAGGCTGCCTGAGCAGAAGTCATCGCCGTCGCCACAGAGGGGTTGTAGGTCTCTGCAGACCTGCAGCGTGGAGTCACACGATGGCAGCAGGGCTTCGTCTGTTTTTCATCAACATTCTCCAAGTTCACTCAGACCATTTCCAGGAGCATGGAAGGTGGCCCCAGCAGCTCCAGGCTTCTAGCCTGTTTGCTCAACAAGCCCAGGGATTCCACAGGGCCCAGGGGCTCTGGCCCTTCCCCTGCCTTCCCACTCCTGGATCTCAGATGGGACAAGGAGAAGCCCAAGGAACTCTAGGCTGCTGCCTCCAGGAGGAGGGTCAGCCCCCAGGCAGACAGAAACAGCAGAAGAGCCTAGACTTTAGCATCTCCTTTCCCCACCTCCTGCTTGGTCGGGCTGCTCGTCAACCAGAACCATGCCCATTGTTCTCTCTGGCTTTGCTCCCCATATTCACCAAAGCTGGTCTGATGAGCAGCTCGCACACCCTGCGGTCTTCCCCAGAAGCGCCCTCCAGCCCGGCCTTGAACCTCTGCTTTACTCCTCCATGATGTCAGCACAGGCCCTGCCAGAGGTGGCTTGAGGGACGTAAGTGGGGAATAGTGGCCTCTGAAGATTGTGGCTTAGTCAGGTGTTCTTATCTTCTGATAAATTCCACATGCTCTGTTTTCCCTTCCCATTTTTGCCTCCTGGTTCATTTCAAGATCATCTTAGTCTCCAACACGTATTAATGGAGCCACAGCTTCCTGGCAGTAGGGCTGCCAGCAGCACCTTAGTTCCTTGTCCAGATTGTTTAAGACGTGTGTACAGATGATGATGGTCATGGTGGTGGTGATGGTGGTGGAGATGGTGGTGGTGGTGATGATGTTAGTCCTGGTGATAAACAATGATGGTGATGGTGGTGGAGATGGTGGTAGTGGTGAGGATGTTAGTCCTGGTGATAATTACAAATGGTAGTGATGGTGATGGTGGTGGTGATGACTGGTGATGGTGATGGTGGTGGAGATAGTGGTGGTGGTGGTAGTGATAGTAGTGGTGATGATGTTAGTCCTGGTGATAAACAATGATGGTGATGATGATGGTGGTGGTGATGGTCATGTTGGTGGTAGTGGTAGTGTGAGTATGTTAGTCATGGTGATATTTACAATGGTAGTGATGGTGATGACTGGTGATGGTGATGGTGGTGGTGGTGGTAGTGGTGAGGATGTTAGTCATGGTGATGACAGTGGTGGTGGTAGTGGCGATTATGTTACTGCTGGTGATAATGATAGTGGTGGCGGTGATGGTGACACTGGTGGTTATGATGACGACACTGGTGGTTATGATGACGACAGTGGTAGTGATGGTGATCATGATGGTGGTCAGGATGGGGATGATGGAGTCCCGAGAGGTCAGTGCATCGACCCATTTTACAGATGAGTACCTCGTTTACAGATGAGTCTCAGAGGGGCTGGGTAAGTTAATCCCCAAGGTTACTTAGCTAGTGAGTGGTGGAGCTGGGATTCGAACCCAGGTCTCTGACACAATCCTTTGCACAGAGCGGAAGCTTAACAGATGCTCATGGGTACACTGTCTGTGGTGCTGTTTCTGCCGCCTCGCACGTATGACTTGATGTTGGCACTGTTGGATTCCCGTGTGTGCTGATGAGGACCCGTGTGCCAGCGCTGCCTTCAGGGTCAGCAGAGCTCACCAGTGCGGCAGGCCGGTGCTCGCCCTGTGCTGAACAGAGCAGGGCCCGACTCCGTGCTGCTTGTCCAGTGCCTCCTGCTTCTTCTCAGGGACCTCCACTCTAATGGATGCTGGTGCAGGCTCGGCGTTCAGCATTTGCCAAGCGCTACCGCTCGCGTTTGCTGGTGTGGTGGGCCGTGAAGTTTGCAGGCGGGTGTTGCTGTTCTTATCACCATCCTGGCTCCACTGTTGGAATCTGAGGCATGTGGCTTGCCCAGGCCATTCAGGAAGCAAGCCACGGCCAGAACTGGACCTCAGGACTGCAGGCAGGCCCAGCTTCCTGGCGCTGCCTGTGACGGCCGTCCTCGCCAGCCAGACCTCAGCAGCAGAGCCACGCCCACAGCCCTCTGCCCGCTCCGCAGCTTCTCACCTGGGCCTGACTCCTCCACGAGGACGAGCTAAGAACTGGGCTACAGCCTGCCCGCCCGCCTGCGTCCTCTGAGGCTCGGTCAGCATTTGTAAAATGGGATGACAGGCCTGTCTCACGGGGAGCTGAGCACCCTGATCAGATCCGTGCCCGTCCTCCAGGGAAGGGCAGCGTGTTGCTTGCTAGGGCTGCTCTCACAGGATGCCCCAGGCAGGGTGGGCCAAACAGCAGCGACTTACTTCTCACGGTTCTGGAGGCCAAGTCCACGACCACAGTGTCAGCAGGTCCGGTTTCTCCTGAGGCCTCCCTCCTTGGCTTGCGATGGCTCGCTGTGTCCCACGTGGTGGGCCCTCAGGCTGTGTTTCTGAATCCCCTCTTCCTATAAAGACATCGGTAATGTTGGACTTGGGCCTCCCCTGAGGACCACTGTCACTTCATTGCCTCTTTAAAGGCCCTGTCCAAGCACAGTGACAGCAGGAGTCCTGGGAGGTTCAGGCTTCAGCGTGTGGGTTTGTGGGAGCACGTTCACCAGAACCTCAGTCCTCACGCCCGTCACCCCTGTGAATCCAGCCATAGGGTCCTGCACCAGGGACACAGGATCCTAAACCATGTGGGGTACTCCAGCCACCGCTGCTCTCAGTGGGTGTGTGTGGACCCCAAGGCAGAGGAGGCCAGAGGACTCTGCAGACTCCATCAGCCTCGGCTCCCCTTGAACCACGGGGCGACTGCGTCATCCAGTGCTTAACCAGAGAACTTGGGCTCTGTGACAGGTGCCTGCAGGCCGATGGCCCCCCACCTCCCGGATGGCAGGGGAGTCGATGCCCTGGGGCTAGTGTCCACAGATCAATGCCCCGCCCCCAAGGGGCCCTTCTCAGGCCCTGTCTGCATGGTCTTTCAGATGGTCCTTGTCACCTTATACCCCGGTGGGCCCTGAGCAGTGACACCACTGACCTCTCCTCTTCCCTTCTCCACTTCCCTGCTTGAACTACCTGTACTCAAGTCCAGGTCTCAGGGACGGTTTTTGGAGGAATCCAAAGTTGGATAGGAACCTGCTACTCACGGCGCCACGGCCTGTAATCCCAGCTTCTGGGGAGGCTGAGATGGGAGGATGCCCTGAGCCCAGGAGTTCCAAGCTGGACTGGGTAACATTGCAGACCTTGTCTCAAAAACAAGCACACACACAATTTGATCCTACATACCTAGGTTAATGGTTTTTTGATCAGTTCTATTTCTATTCAACTCTAGAGTTATTTTTGAACATCTATAACATTGCAATGGAGATTCACCTATAGAAAGCTACAAGGCCTTTGCTTTTGTGTTATGTGTATGTCCTGTTGTCTGATATCATCTTGTCTGTCTATATATGTGCATCCAATATAGCACTTCTGAATTAAGGTTAAAACACGGATCCAGATACCTTTAATTCATGTGATTTAAGAAGGTTCAACTTAAAATGGGTAAACAGCTGAGCGCGGTGGCGCACGCCTGTAATCCAAGTGACTTGGGAGGCTGAGTCAGGAGGATAGCAAGTTCAAAGTCAGCCTCAGCAACTTAGCGAGGCCCTAAGCAACTCAGTGAGACCCTGTCTCTAAATAAAATACAAAATAGGGCTGGGGATGTGGCTCAGTGGCCGAGAGTCCCTGAGTTCAATCCCTGGTTCCAAAAAAAAAAAAGTAAAATGGGTAAACAAATGAAGGTAAAATGTCTTTAAAATTACTTAACTCATCAGTATCTAGGTGGTCAAATTAATAAAATGTTGATGTCTATAAAAAAAATCAAGCACACACATGAGGTAGGACAGGAACCCGCCTGAGTGAGATGCACGGCTGTGTGGCAATGACTCCACAGAGCTGGTGGGAGAAGCTGCAGGGTTCGCAGGCACAGCCGCTAGCGCTGGGTTGCACGTGGGTTCTCCTCGACCATTCTGATCTGCTGGCCCTTCTGCCAGACCGCCAACATGCTAACCTCTGTCCCCCTTCCAGGTGATCGAGAAGAACCTGAGTGGCTGGTGGTACATCCAGATCGAAGATAAGGAGGGCTGGGCCCCAGCAACCTTCATCGACAAGTACAAGAAGACCAGCAAAGCCTCCAGACCCAACTTCCTGGCTCCCCTGCCCCATGAGTTGACGCAGCTCCGACTCGGGGACGCAGCATCCGTGGAGAACCATGTGAGCAGCGAAGCCGGCGGCCCCTCCCGGCCCCTGCCAGACACCCCCCATGGTGCCATGGACTCTGGGATGCCGTGGTGCAAAGACTGGAAGGGCGGGAAGGAGCCCCTGTGGAAGGCGTCTGCAGACATGTCCGCGTCGGCAGGCTACGAGGAGATCTCCGAGCCCGGCCTGGAAGAGAAGCCCAGCCTCCCCCCGCGGAAGGAGTCCATCATCAAGTCGGAAGGGGAGCGGCTGGAGCAGCTCCGGGGCTCCTCGCCTAAGCCTCCTGGCATGATTCTGCCAATGATCCCCACCAAGCACGCCCCGGCCCGGGACAGCAGGAAGCCGGAGCCCAAGCCTGACAAAAGCAAGTTGTTCCAGCTGAAGAATGACATGGGCCTAGAGTGTGGCCACAAGGTGTCGGCCAGGGAAGTGAGGAAGCCCAGCCTGCGGCCCGTCTCCAGATCCAAAGCCGAACTGCCAGAGGAGAAGCCAGAAGCCGCCCCCCAGAACCCATTCCTGAAGTCCAAGCCTCAGGTTAGGCCCAAACCTGCTCCTGGCTCCAAGACGGAGCCAGCTCAGGGTGGAGACCAAGTGGACATCTGCAGCCTGAGGAGTAAGCTCCGGCCTGCCAAGGCCCAGGAGAAGCCCTCGCTGGATGGGGAGAGCCCTTTGGCTGCTGGGGGCCAAGACGTGGCCTTTGGCCGAAGCTTCCTTCCCGGTGAGGGACCTGGCCGTGTCCAGGACAGGCCTGGCAGGCAGGACGGCCTCAGCCCAAAGGAGCTGTCCTGCAGAGCCCCGCTGCGGCCAGCCAAGACCACCGATCCTGGGCCCAGGAGCGCAGTCGTCCCTCTCCAAGAGGCTGCCCAGCAGAGACCTGTGGTCCCACCCCGGAGACCACCGCCCCCCAAGAAAGCCTCCTCCTCCTCTTCACCCAGGCCCCTCCCAGAGGTCAGAGGGCCACAGCAGGAGGCCAGCGAGAGCAGGGCAGCCCCTGGCCCCGGCCGTGCCCTCCTTGTGCCCCCAAAAGCCAAACCTTTTCTCGCCAACTCCTCGGGGGGCAAAGGCGGGCCGGGGCCGCGGGTCGCCGGCAAAGCAGAGGAAAACAGGGAGAAAGCGGCCGCAGCCTCCCTCCCCGATGTCGACGGCCTGAAGGACTCGCTGTACGTGGCCGTGGCCAACTTCGAAGGCGACGAAGACGCCAGCAGCTTCCAGGAGGGGACCGTGTTCGAAGTCCGGGAGAAGAGCAGCAGCGGCTGGTGGCTCTGCCAGGTCCTGGGCGGGGCCCCCTCCTGGGAGGGCTGGATTCCCTCCAGCTACCTCAGGAAGAAGCCCTAGCCGCCTCCCCGCCCAGGCCCCTGGGCCCGCTGGCCCCCCGCGTATTTAACAGGCATCTAATTTATCAGTCTCCACAGTTCCAGAGGAGGGCCAGCGGCCCTGCGGCTCCGCGCCTCCGAGGGTGGGGAGTGGCCGAGGTGCCCGCAGCGGGTCTGACCCTCCGTGGGGCACCCCCAGAGGCTCGCCGCCACCGCCCTTGCTAGATGGGACCCACGTCAGCCTTAACAGACTCCTGCTCTTGACCCATGGTGTGACACCCCAGGCCTCCAGGACTAGCTCCTGTCACCTGCAGGAGCTCATAGCGTGGGTAGCCCACCCTGTCTGCAACGACCTGCCCTAATCCACGTTTCCAGAAGCCCGGGGGCTTTAATCGCTATTTGCCAAATGCCTGGTATGGGAAGCGCCGTGTGCAGTTGGCATTGGCTCCCCTGCCAGTCCCCGGGGAAGTGTCCTCTTCCCCGAGCCTCAGGCCCTGCAGCTTCTGAGGCTTGGCCAGGGGCAGCCCCCGCAGTGGGCCCTCCTGCTCCCTTCTGCCTTGGACCCTGACCAGTCCCACAGGACTGCGGCAGGCTCTGGTCCACCCCGGGCTTTTAAAGGCGAACTCTGTCCCTGCTTGGGACAGTTCGTGTTTTTCCCTAGGACAGGAGGCTCCGAGGGTGTTTGAGTAAGGTCTATTCAGAAGCCACGCCCCTCGCAAGCACCCCTCCACTGAGTAGCTAGCAGGTGCCAAACAGGGGACACGGCACTTAGCATTCAGGGTTTGGCCCTCGCAGCGCCCTCCCTTCCCAGGCCCACTTCACAGATAGAGACTCGGCTCCTGTCCCCCCTGCACGGCTCCCTGCTCCTCTGGCACGTGTAGGGGGGTTTTCTGTGTGTACGCTGGGGGGGGGCCCAGGGCAGCCTCGCTGCCATTTGACCTCTGTGGTTGAAGGAGACTCGACAAGGCACAGCTGAGTCACTGCAGAACCAGAATCAGGACCCAGTGTCCAGCTCCCATCCCAGAGATCGATGCTGTGCCCCGGCTGCTGGCCTGTGATGAGAGCAGCTCCCAGCCCCCCCCCGGCCCCACAGAAGAGGAGGCGCCCTGCCCTGCCCGCCCCAGAGACCCCCGATGCACAGCGTTCACTGCGACCTTGTCACAGTGTCCATCTGCCACGAGACTTTTGGAACCAGAAAGGTGGCTATCCCGGGACGTTTGCATCCACCTGCGGGGCCAAAGATTTTGTGCACGGAGCCTCTGCAGCCCCACCCCGGCCACGGCAGCCGCCAGCCCTCCTCGGCGCAGCCTGAGGGTCTCTTGCAGGGCCTGATTTGTGCCCAGGACCTGGAGGAAGGTGGCAGTTGGGGGGAAGGGAGAGGCCGTCCTGCTCTTCGAGGCCCTCCACCTGGGAGGGGCCCCGGTGGGTTTCTCCTGATGTTTTGACCCGGTTTCATCCAAACCATCTCTGTGGAGCTGCTGTGCAGGGCTGGGCTACCTGTCAGAAGCCAGAACTGACCGGTCTTATTTCTGATTTGCTTTTGGTTTTCAATGACCTTTTCAGGCGTTTCGTAAGCACCTCCTGCGTGCTGGACGCTGGGTAGACCAGGGTGTGGGGCTCCACCCCAGCTGTGGAAAGCTCATGCTTCGTCCATGGAATGTGCGTCAGTGGCTCACGTCCTTCTCCCCCGGGATCACCCCAGTGGGACTAGACCTGCTCGGCCTCCTGTGGGCAGAACATTCTCCTGCAAATCAGAGAACTCGTCTCTCTCACTGTTACAGCTCTCACTAGGCGTGGAAGCCTCGTTCCCCCCTGTTGGGTGTGCTTCACTGGGGTCACATCAAGGGCCTGAGGACGCCTGTGTCCAGCTGCACTGGAGCTGGTGGGTCTCGAGGGCAGTGACCCTGCTGGCCGTCCTTGGCTTGGGGACTTAGGTTTACAGGATCCAGGACGGTGCTCACTAGTCTGGGAACAACTGATGAAGCATGTGCAAAATTCCCCGGAGTCTTGGCCGGGAGAACGTTGGGGGCCATCAGCAACACCCGTACCGAGTACCAGCGGGTCACTGGCACGTCCACACCTCCCTCCATTCTCCAGACAACCCTGGGGGTGAACAGGATCCACTCGGTGTGCAGAGGGGGGAGGTGCGAGCCAGCCTCCTCCAGTCAGCGGCCATGCTGGGACTCAGACCCGGGTTTGTTCTCACTCGTGCCCATGACTCTCCTGCTCCTGTCAGAGATGACCTGTGCGTGGGGCTCCCGGGGAGCCAGGTGAATTCAGCCAGCCTCGATCAGACTGATCGGCTGTCGCCGTCCTTGATCAAATGTTTCAGCCGGTCACAAGTGCCAGCCCGAAGCATGGGCAAAGGTGGGTTTTCCTCCTCATGTCTGCTTGCTACCTTGTGATGGCTACTTGATCTCACGTGCTGGGGCACACGTACAGCTCGTCACAGTGCCAAGCCTGAAAACTCTGCCTTGAGGACAAGGGCTTGATAAAACAGGACTTGCTGCAACTTCCTAAGAACCAGCTTTCCCATTTCGTGACATTTGTCATTGTCCCAGGCTGAGATGTGGGGAGAGCTGAGATCCTGCCCCCACCCTCCTAGGAAACCGCTAGAGCCCTTGCCAGGCTTTCAAGCGTCATTTTAAGCCCCTGCCACAAGGGGCGCCATAGAATCCATTTCCAGGGCAAAGTTCTTGGCCTTAAAATGTTTCTGAGCCCCTGGGGGTTTCAGTGCCCGGTGGAAAGTGGAAGAATATATGTGCCACATTGAGGGGCAGGTGCCAACTCTCCCCAGGACTGGGGGAGGACATTGGGCTGAGGACTGGACAGTCTAGTATTTATTACCAAGTATCCAGCCGAGTGAGCTACAGAAGAAACCGCTTCTGCCCAGCGGACGTGGTTAAGAGGCGACCTGGGGCGTGGTGCAGTGCTGGGGTGCTTGCCTGGCTTGTGCTGGGCCCTGAGGTCCATCCCCAGCACTGCAGAAGCAACCCCACGGCAGCCTGCCCTCCTTCCACTGTGGCCACCTCTGAAGCAGGCACCTGGCCATGGTGGCAGTCTCACCCCGCCTTTCAGGGCTCTGGTGTATCCTGCAGCCATCCCTACCTTAGACCAAAGATTCCCCGCATCAGGGGGACCAGGGGCCTGAGGGTGAGGGGCACCCTGCTTCCCCTGCAGGAATCGCTCCTGCCTGGAGCAAGGTCCCCTGCAGAGCTGCGGAGTCACCAGGCTCCACCCCGTCACCTGCTGGTGGACCCCCTCTGAGCATCCCTCTGTAGCCGGCCACCCGCTGCTGCTGTTGCCGGGTGGCCTGGTTCTGGTGCTAGCCTGCGAGGCTTCCAGCCGCCATGGCTCATCATTCCGCCTTCCTCCGTGTTCCTGTCCTCCTGCACAGGAAGCCTTCACCCAGTCAGAGACGAGGGCTCGGCCTCCTTGGTCCTGGGAAGGACCATAGCCAGTGGCCTTCACTTTTACATCTCCCACATTGGAAAGAAGGTCCTGGCTGACCGCAGCAGTAGCCACTCATGGACAGAGGGTCCGTCCCCCACAGCGCGTGCCTGGCTGTGCCTTTGTGCCCTGCAGTAGGTGGCAGCACCTCCACTCCCGTCAGTGACGACTATGGTCTCCTTAGCTACGGGCCACTCCCGCTTCAGGACGCCTCCAGGTCCCTGGGCCACTTCTCTCATCCCTCCAGGTACAGTGGGCTCCGGGTGGCGCTGCCGCCAGCTGGTGTCTGCTGGTAGGACAGAGCTGGGGGTCCCTGGGTACCTCGGCGCTGCTCCTGCCCTCGTGGAAAGTGATGGTTCCAGTGGTGGCTTTTGTTTCCTTCCGACACACCGAGTGTCCGCTGGTAGGGGCGACAAGCTGTAGCATGCAGACTGTAACCTACCCGTAGGCTTGTTCTTCTGTTTTATTTTGTTTTTGGTTTTAATAAATAAAAAGTGCTTGACTGGTTTCAAGCGTCGTCGTGAGACTGGAGTGTCTGGGTTTTATTTGGTGAAGGGTGTGTGGCTTCCGGCCCTGGCATCTCGGCCTGGGGCCTTGGGACCAAGGAAACGAGACCTGTGCAGGCTGTTCTGGGGCGTTGTCCAGAAACGGGGTGCCTTTTTCTGGGCCCTGGGGCACCTTCTTCTGGCCACAGTGTCCACGAACCCAGGGAAGCCTCCTTTCCTTTGCAGGCTCTCACCCGTTCTCAGCTCTGCCTAACGACAGACGGCTTCACGTGCAGAGGAGGCTTGAAGCTTGCCTGGCATTGCCTACTGCTGGGCGGTGCTGCCTGCCGTGGGCAGGTGGGGGGTGTAGCCATAGTCCAGCCTCAGGGACTGCTTGAGGAAGCCACCTGTTCCCAAGAAATAGCAGGTGCAGGCTGGTGTGGGTTATTTTATTTTTTGCACAGGGGATGGAGCCCAAGGGTGCTTAACCACTGAGCCACATCCCCAGCCATTGGTATTTTGAGCCTTGCTGAGTGGCTGAGGCTGGCTTTGAACTCAGGATCCAGGATTACAGGTGGGCACGGTCGTGCACCCAGCTGATGTGAATTATTTTTGCAATGGCAAACTCACCCCGCCGGGTGGAGCTCCTAGGTCCCAGGTGAATCTTTGAACAAAATGACAGCACCACTCACCTTCTGAGGGAGACAGGAAAGCCAGCAGAGTCCCTGGACAGAATGTCTTCAAAAGGGCTCTCCCAGCCGGGCACAGTAGCACACACCTCTAATCTGAGTGGCTTGGGAGGCTGAGACAGGATCTCGAGTTCAAAGCCAGCCTCAGCAAAAGTGAGGCCCTTTTCTCTAAATAAGATGTAAAAAGGGCTTGGGTTGTGGCTCAGAGGTTAAGGCCCCCGGGTTCAATCCCTGGTTACCAAAAGGGAGTGGGCGCTTCACATACAACATCGACCCTTCTTGAGGGAAGGCAACATCTTGAAGAATACCATGACCTGGAGACCTTGCTCAGGAATAACGGCCTCATATACTTAAGAACAGCCCCCTGGGAGCAGGCTCAAGACCAGACTGGGTGCAGAACAGGACTGGCAGTGACGTGGGCTGCTGGGGTGGTGTAGAGGGCCGCCTGCCCTCCAGGGATGGGGCCGAGACTCCCCTTCCTCTCACCCCTGCCTGCCTTCAGATGGCGCCTGGGACAGGCACACTCACCATGCCAGTCCTCTATGCCAGAAAAGCCACCACAACTCGACCCAGCCTTCCCCCACCCCACTCCTGTGGGTCCCCCTTGCTAAGGGGTCGCGTGTTCCTGGGCCCAGGATCTAGGTCATGGGACCACCCTTGTTCCAGCACTGCATCTTCCTGCCCATTCTCTCATCAGTGTCATCTGGTCCCCATGTGGCTTCCTGTAACCCAGGCTTCCCAGGCAGTGGCTCTCAGGTGTCCGTGGCCATCACGAGGTTCCAGGGAGCTTGTCAAATGCAGATGCCCAGGCTGAGCCCCCGACAGTCAGAATCAGCAGAGAAGCACTGAAGTCTGAAGGGCTGTGCCCCCAGTGGGCAGGCCACCAGCTCAGCCCTGACCTGGTGTGACCAGGTGTGTGAAGATGTGCTGTCGTTGACATTGTCACTGTCATACAAGCATTTGCTGAGTTCTGGCCTGAGGGGCATTGAACATGCTCTGACCTCATCCTCAGAATGTCCCGGAAGGGTGGCATGTGAGAGGTGTGGTCCCCAGCATGGCAGTGCCAAGAGGAGGTGCCTCCTGGAAGGTCCCCAGAGCAGGATTTGTGCCATGACCTCTCACAGCCCGTGTGCGGGGTCTGATCCCAAGGTCAGCTCTGCCTGCACTAGGTCCCTCCAGAGTGTTACCAAGGCTCACCTCTGATTCCAATCTAATTATTCCCTGGGCTTAAAAAATCTTGTTAAAAAAAATGCTTCCTCTTTCCAAATCCTAACTGTAGTTAAGGAAAAGATTTAAATTTGTTTAAGGCACACTATTAGTTGGGTACCTTAAAATGATCTTTCAAATATCCCCACACTTCTGCCAAGTGGGAATTATTCTACCCATGTTGGGAATGAGGAAATGAGTAGTCTTGAGAGACTGAGCAGTTCACCCACCGTCGCAGCTACTAAGAGGAAGGACTTGGATATATAAATCCTAAGTCCATTACCTTCACAGTTCCTAGATCTATGATCTTTCCACTCGAGATTTCCCAAAGTGTATCCAGAACAAATGCCAATTAGTATTCTGAAATAATTGTTCCACGGGCACATTAGATGAGAAATGCAGTATTAAACAGGGTTCAACAGCGTCTTTATTGCAAATCTGATATAAATATCAGCAGCCTCTTGCGTAATCCAACGCCGTGCGAATGTTCCTCTTCACACTGATTGTGCATGTTAGTTTTCCATTGTGTAACACAATACCTGAGAAAAACAAAAGAGGAAACTTTTTTGGCTCATAGTTGCAGAGATTTCAGTCCATGGTCATTTGGTTCTGTTCTGTCTGGGCCTGTGCTGAGACAGGACATGTGGCCAGAAGGGTGTGGAGGGAAGCTGCTCACCTCACCGTGGCTGGGCAGCCGGGGTGGAGCCCAAAGTTCCACCCTAAGGACAGCTCGCTCACCGCTCTCTCCCTCGGTTTCCACCACTTCCTGATGGCCCACCCAGCTGGGAATCATGGCTGGATCAACCCGCTGATGAGGTCTGAGCTTTCTTGACCCAATCACTTCCCAGAAGCCCCACCTCTGAACATTGCCGCGTGGGGGACCAAGCCTGCTTCACGCGAGCCTTCGGGGAACATCCCAGATCTGAACCGTGACAGGGTTTGTTTACGTTGGCTTTCTCGAATGTGCTTGGCCACAGAGCCATTCCCAGTGCATCTAGCGGGGCAAGGCTCTGGGTCACGAACTCTGGCAAATATCACGTTTCACCCTCCAGCTCCACCCTGCATTCGATCCGGACCCCTCATCTGTCCCTGCCGTCACACCCTCACTGCGGTGCTGACCTCAGCAGCATCGTGAACACGAGGAACGAGGGCTTCCTGTGCTGCTGGCCTAACACGGGCTGCCCGTGGACTTCCCCGCCGTGAGATGCCGCATGTGGGAAACTTCAGAAAACAGCTGCCTGGAGGGGAATTCTGCCTCCCACACAGATTTTCCTTAAGAGACTTGTAAATCAGTGCCGGCATCCAGGGCTCCAAGTTAGTGAAGCCCGGGTGCATCTCCTCGTAAGATCCAGAAGGTCCTACAATATCTTGTGTCCTCTGATCCCCAGTCAACTGCGTAGAACTGACCAGACTTCCGGGGTGTATTCAGCACCTATGCACATTTATATATTTTAATGTGTATATAAAGTACATGAAGCAGTGAACACAGACAGTATTGATAGGGGGGAGACTTGCACCCCTTCCCTGCAACAGGGCTCCCTTAGACTAGCTGTCCTGCCGCCGTGTGTGTCCCTGAGGACGAGGAGGAATTCTCTACATGGTCAGTGTTTAGAGAGCGGGCCTGCACGGCTCAGCTTCTCCCTCTCGGCCATTTAGGGTCAGATGTCCAGGAAGCACACATTCCCCTCCGCAGGAGCCTCGTCCAAAAGGGGCCTCTCAAAGGGTGCCCACGAGGGTCAGTGGGCACAACTAATGCTGGATTTCGGGGTCAGGACACCCCTGACTGCTGCATGCCACGCCTGTGCGGGATCCTCCCCGCACCCTCCAAGAATCAAGTTGGCCTTTTGCTCTGGTTTCCCTGATCTCTCTGTTCTGAACCCAGGCAGAGGACGGAGAGAGGGCTCTTTCAAAGCTTTCACCAGGGGCTGGGACTGTGGCTCAGTGGTTAGAGCCCTTGCCTAGCATATGTGAGGCACTGGGTTCGATTCTCAGCATCACATACAAGTAAATGAATAAATAAAGGTCTATCAACATCTAAAAAATATTTTTTTTAAAAAAGCTTTCACCAGCTACTGCTGAGGAGCTGATGTGCAGTAGATCCAAAATTTAGATCGCTACTCAGAACGTCACTGTAGTGGGTTGAGTTTGTGCCCCCAGGGGCACAGCTGGAGGCAGCCGGCATGGGCGCTGGTTGGTTCCCCTCCTCCCCAGAATAACCAGGCCAGTTGGTCTTCAGTGTGGAAAGGCCGAAGATTTGCCAGTTTTCCTCCTTGTGCTCACCTAGGGACCACGAGGTGTCCACTCGGAGAGCCCTGCAGAACCCCCGGAGAAGGGTGAGGGCCCTGGGCACGGGGCACTGGGGAGCAGAGAGGAGCTCTGGGGAACTGGGCCACAGCCAGGCTGCCGTTGAAACCGGTGTCCAGAATCAGGATCCGGCCCTGTTCCTGGTGTTGAAGATCAAACGCCGGGAAACGAGAGCAAGAGCAAAAACTGTTATTTAAAGCACAGAACAGAGGGAGAGAGAGAGAGAGAGAGAGAGAGAGACTCCTTTGTAGAGGAGGGGGTCCAAAAAGAGTGCCCGAGGGAGTGGGGGTGTCGTGCCCATCTGTAGATTTCAGATTTCCTCTCCTCACACCCGCTCCTTCCATTCAGCCCACCTGACCAAAAATGACCAGAGGGCAGGGAGAGAGTTCCAGGGGTGATTGCTTGTGTGGAAAAATGGGATCCTTTCCCTCCCCAGGGGCTGTTAGCAACCAGGTGATGGGGAGGGCTGTCCACCCACTTCCTCTCCTTTGACAATCAGTTATGGGTCCTTTGCCCCCTCTCACTGTGAACATGGATTTGCTGAACTACATTTATGGTACTTTCTTTTGAGGAGTGAGTTACCAGGAATTGAACCCAGGAGCACTTAACTACTGAGTGTCATCCCATATCCTTTTTATTTATTTATTTTTTATTTTAAGACAGGGTCTCACTAAGTTGTTTAGGACCTTGCTAAGTTGCTGAGGCTGGCTTTGAACTTGTGGTCCTCCTGCCTCAGCCTCCAGAGCCCCTGGGATTACAGGTGTGCACCCACATCTGGCAGAATCTCCATGTTCTGTGCTGGGGACCGTGGCACTTGCCTCGCACACACAAGCACCACAAAACTAGGAAAAGAACAAAAGGAAAGGACTTTCCCTTTCTCACAGAGAAGTTTTTCCCAAGCTCGGACACACAGCCTTCCCATGTAGTTCTAAGCCTCCCTCAGCCCCAGGCCCCGGGAAGGGCAGACTCCCTCGGGCAAGTCTTCTTGCCTGGCTGCTCCGTTTCCCCTTCCTGTAAGAGCCTCCTCTCAGGCAGAGGAGAGCACAGAAGCTTCCTGTGTCTTCTGGAAGGATGTCAGGATCACTGGAGTCAGTCACACAGCAGACACCCAAACAACTCCTGGCACTTCATTTTTACACCAAAATTAGCAACGGGAAAAACTGTGGGAAGTAGGACTTTGAGCACTTTGGCCATTAGGCTTTTTACCCATTTTCATATTAAAACAAGCAGGAACATGTTACGCAACGGGATACAAACCTGACCTGAATTTTTAAGATAAAACTTGAGATGAAAGAAATGTTGGCTTCAGCGGCTGCTCCAGGCCCCGCCCAGGCCGGGACACTGGGTAGGAACTGTGAGGCCCCGCCCTCCAGGTCCACACCCTGGGCTCGGTACCAGTCCAATCCTGATGCCCAGAGGCGCAGGGAGGGAGCAGCCCTCCAAGGGCTCCTTGCAGGGCTGCTGGGAAGGGCGAGAGGCAGGTGTGGCCAAGAAATCCCTGCTTCTCTTTGCTGCTTCACAGAGGAGCCCCTTGGTGGGTCAATCACTTTTTTGTTTTAAACTTTGGTAGTTGTTTATCTAAGGAATGCAAATGTAGGAAGCCAGACTGAGAATGGCTGGGTTCCCGAGGTGAACTCAAATATTCAGAATCAGGACTGGGGAACTGAGGCCGAGGGTCCTTAAACATGGTCACACCGTGCCAGTCAGTGCAGCCCTGTCTCTTGGCTACAGAAAGTGGCTCAGTCATGGCTCAGGACCCAGACCAAGCCAATGGATGCAATCCCAGACCTTTGGTGGAGATTCTGAGGAAGAAACGCTCTTTCCTGCTGGGTCTGCAGAACTGGCAGAATTTAGCCCATAAATGCTGGTGACCATGTTTGTCATCTCAAGGGTGGAGTTCACCTGAGAACGAAGCTCAGTGTGAAAGGAAGGTGGAACCAGAGTAGGAGAATCTGGGGGACACTGTTTGATACTAGATCTAGCTGTGCCTGAAGGCGGATCAGGGAGTCAGTGAGCATTTTCCATAAGTCAGTTTGCGTTGAGTGGCTATCGATGGTCACAGAAGAGTCCTGATAAACACAGGGGCTCAGAGAGTCTGCCGCCTTCAATCATCTGTGTGGATTGGACCTTAGAGATTATGAGTTTTACCAGTTCATTTCAACAGTTGAGCTCTAAGGGCATCATGGGAGATCTGGGGGAAGCAGACCCATGGGCTTGGCCTGGGTCCTGAGCCCAGAACTGAGCCGCATGCTGTAGCCAGGAGGCTGGGCTGCACTGATTGGTCAGGTCCAGGTCACGTGCCCATGCTTGGCACCAGGTGTGAGCCCGCCCCACCCGAGCCACATCTCACCAGAGACCCTCAAGGCTCCGTTCTAGAAGGGTACAGATGAAGTCACCCTACTTTCCTGGTGTGTTATAATGTGTGCTATCATGGAGACGGTCACAGTGGAACGGGGCCAAGGGAGGACCCAGCCTGCTGCGGGACACCCCAGGGGAGATGGAGTGTGGGTGCCTTACGGTAAGATGATCTGCATCTGCCAGTGTGCCAGGCAGGGTTCCGTCCCCAGGACCCCCACTTCACCAGGACCTTAGCTACACACAGGTAGGGCAGTGCCGTGAAGACAGGCTGACGCTTCAGGGCAGGACAAAGCACTGTCACCACAGACCCTCTGGGTCACCGTGAAGGCTCCTCCCACGCTTGACCCAGGCATGATGAGCAGGAGCCCTGGAGGGAATGGACCCCTCCCCAGGTCCCCTGAGAGGGGCTCGGAACTCCGCTGTGCTCCATCCTGCCGTGGGAGTGTAAGGCGTCAGCTGGAGGGCTCTGGGCGAGGGGCCACAGTCACTTCGCAGACACTTGGAGCCTTTCCCAGCAGGGCTGATCCGAGAATCGCTTCCCACACCTGTCCCTCGCCCAGGCTGTGCCTTGCCCTTCACCTGCCACATCAGGGGTTGGCACAAGCCCACCAGCACTGTTCCTGGGTGCTGAGGAGGTGGAGATGAGAAGACCGCTCCTACAACCAAGAGAACCTCAACTCAGACAGAATCCCTGGCAATGCCATTAAAATCAACTGACGTGAAACTGAAAATTCCAGGTGGTTGGGTCAGGCATGGCTGGATCCAGCTCTGATGACCTTTCTGGGCTTGCTTTCTTCCTCTTTCTCAGCAGTATTTTCCTATGTTGGCTTTCCTCTCAAGCAGTCTCACCTTTATTTTTCCCCTTACAGGGGCTCCAAGCAGGTCCTAGTTTACTTCCTCCCAAATTCATGAGCAGAGGAAAAAAGAGATTCTTTCTTTTAAATTGTTGTTTAAAAAAAGAAGTCCCAGATCTGTCTCTTATTGGCCCGCTTGGGCCGCACACCCATCCTAAAGCAATGATGGGTTTGGATGAGCTCAGGTCTGGGTCTCAGGACTGCCCTGGGATGGGGAGGGAGGGGTTCTGCCAGCCCCATACAACTAAGACTGACAGGTGGGAAGAATGAGTTCTTCCAAGGGCACTCGGGGCCCCATGAGCAAGAGGGCAGGCACACAGGACACACACCGAGATCTAAGCTCCATCCGGCGGCTGCAGTTAGCCCTCTGTCCAGCCACAACGCAGGCTCTGCATGAGTCCAGGCAGAATCCTCGGATTTGGAGGTTTGCATCCACTAATCCAGAGAAAAGCCTACCTCTTGCGGACTAGAGAGAGAAGTCACAAGACCACGCAGCGTCTCCTGGGGGATTCGACGCCTTCTGTTCCGATTATCTGCTTAATCGGCAACTTTCTGAACTGTGGTTGGGTCTTTTGAAATGGCCACGTCAGGAGGGCGACTCTGGCTGCAGTGACCAGGCCTGTGTGGCCACGGTCCCGAGCATTGACAAGCAGTGTGGCCTTCCATCCTGCGCATTGACGCCCTGTCCTCCGGAGCTTGCTCAGGAGCAAAGAGGGAAACCCATACTTGAACCTGGAAAGCCTCCTTCCCTGGCTCTTCAGGGAGTGGGGAGGAGCCCCCGTAGACCACCGCAGGCGGGGCTGCCCATCAGCTGCTTCCCACCCCTGCCAGCTCGGCGTCCTGCTCGCTGTGATGTAGCAGGCCTTTGTGTTTGTGTTGGCCACCCTGGTAGGCTGGACCGTCCTGGTCCCCATGTTTCCCGCTCCATGTCCGAAGCCTTTGCCTGGATCCGCCCTTTCTCCCACCAAGGATGAAGGCTCGTCCCCATCCCCTGACTGGGGGTTTGGCCACCGGCTGTTGTCAGATGCGACACATCAGAGGGTTCAGCCTGATGCAGCCTGCTGTGCCGCCTTGTGCCAGCAGCGAAACCATGCGGAGAACATATCCCGTCTGGCCCACTGGACCCAGGAGCAGAGAGACCCCCGAGGCAGCCTGGACCCCACCCTGGGCCTGGAGCCACATCTGTCAACCCCACCTGGAGACACACAAGGGCACACATTTTTTGGAAATAATTACAAACATATGTGACAATCCAAAGCGCACGATCATCTGGGTCTCCCGATACGGCCGGCACCATGTGCTCTCCCGGGTGGTGACTGCCAAGGAGACACTGGGGGGTGAGTCACGTGGACCAGGCCCGTGACCCCAAGCAGGCAGTCTGCTTTGCCTGACATCCTCTTCCCAAGTCACAGAGCAGTCCTTGGCTTCAGGAGGTTTCACCTGGGGGCATTTATCTCTCTGCCTCTGACACTGTTGCTGCCACTTGACCTGCTGGCATCCATCATGGGGTCATTTCTTTTTCATCTCCTGTAGCCTGGGGCAGTTTCTGTTCTTGGATCTTAACTATGTCCACGGTATTTGTATAAATACAGACCTTTCCAGCTCCTTATTGCTGAGGGTCCCCCATCCTGATTGGCCAGCAGGGTCTCCTGCAGGGTCCCATGGTGGCTCGACAGTCACATCACCGCTTGAATGGCGTCCTACCCACTGACCGCTGGAGGCTCCGAGATCCACAGTCCCACCTCTGTGGCACTCACTTGGACCATTTGATAGTGCCCACCTTTTTCTTTTGCAGTTACTATTTTTTCTCTTCTAACACGTGATCTGCGGGAGCTCCCCCCGAAGTCTCTCTCACCCTCAGCTCCCGGTGGTCAGACTGCCCCATCCTCCCCTGAGGGTGCAGAGGCCACCATCCAGCCGGCCACACCTCCAGTCGGCCCGAGCCCCCCCTTCTGGACGCTTGAGGACCTGTGGACCCCGTCATCGGCACTCATCTATGGTTCCTCCTTGTCCCCAATCACGATGGTGCCGGATTGTCCCATGTGGGCCCCGCGTCCTTGGGACACATGCTCATTCCGGTTTTTCAGTTCTTTCTTGTTTCATGGCAGGGCGCTCCACGCCCGCCTTGAACTTGGCCTTCTCCAGCCCAGACTCTGCGCCTCTGGGAGGGGTCCGGGTTCCCGCCGCGGGGATGGTACCAGACAGGCCACGCACGGGGTTCCTACTCCGCTTCCAGGCACGGTCTCACGCGCACACGTGGAAACACACTCACGGGAGCAGAAAGCCAAGCCAGGCTCCGTGCGCCGTGTGCGGCCTGCGACCGCCGCGACTCCAGAGGCTGAGGCGGGAGGACGGCGCGGAGGAGGCAGCCTGGCTCCTGGGGAGACCCCGCCTCACAGCGGAGAGTCCCGCAGCCCAGCGGGCGCCTGGCCCGTGGGGGGCCGGGTTCCAGCCGCAGAGGCGAAAAATAAAAGGTCCAACTGAGGAGTGGAGGCTTGTCCCCCCAGGCCCGCCCGCAGCAACCGGAGGCGTTCCCGCAGCGGCTCGAAGCCACTCGGGTCCGCGTGCTTTGCGCTTGGGTGTCGGGGTGGCCTCGCGCTGGTTGATCGTCTGTTTTGGTTTTTGGGTTTTGTACCAGGGACTGACCCCAGGGGCGCTGGACCGCTGAGCAACGTCCCCAACCCTTTTTGTTAGAGACAGGGTTTCGCTGAGTTGCTTGGGGCCTCCCTAAGCTGGCTTTGATCTCGCCATCCTCCTGCCTCAGCCTCCGGAGCCCCACGCGCCCGCACGCCTGGCCTATTTCTGCGCACACAGGCCATCAGCGTGTTCCCGAGAGAAAGCCGCCCAGAAAGGCGTCGCAGAACGTCGCTCCCGCATTCCCGCTCTTCCCTGCCGCCAAGGCCCAACACATGGCAGCACGTCCCAGCGGGTCCCAGTTTCCACTGGCTCCCTCCCTGCCACGCACCGTGCCCTGCCTCCCGCTCAGCGCGGCCTCGGAAGCCCTCCTGCTGGCGCACAGCGTCCTTCTCCTCCTCTGCAGCTGCGGGCCGTCGTCGGTCACCTGCTTTCCTCAACCTGCTTCTCTGTCCAGGCACCCGGGTCCTTTCCAGTGTTTCGCCACGTGAAGGACCGGCAGGGAGAGCCGCCTGCGTCTGTGTTTTCTGCTGTTGGAGGTGAGTCTTCAGGGCAGATCGGTAAGTGGGTGCTGAGCTAAAGGCCTGGTGCCACCCGAGGTTTTGTTTTGTTTTGTTTTGTTTTGTTTTGTTTTGTTTTGTTTTGGTACTGGGGATTGAACTCAGGGACACTCGGCCACTGAGCCACATCCCCAGCCCTATTTTGTATTTTATTTAGAGACAGGGTCTCACCGAGTTGCTTAGGGCCTGGCTAAGTTGCTGAGTCTGGCTTTGAACTCGTGATCCTCCTGACTCAGCCTCCCAAGTTGCTTGGATTACAGGCGTGCGCCACCGCACCGGCTCCAACCGGGTTTTGTAAGCCCTGCTGAGGCTTCAGTGTGGTCTGTCCCCTGAACCCGGCTGAAATGTAACCCTCAATGAGTATTAACAGGGTAGAAATTTAATCCACGTGTTTAGAGGTGTGGCCTTTCTGAGGTCATTAGGATTGGATAAGGACATTCAGGTGGGGTCCCCATGATTGAAACCTGGTGGCTTCATAAAAAGCGGGAGAGAGGCCAGAAGACAGACAAACACACAGGAATGATCCCTGTCTCTTGCCATGTGATGGCCTGTGCCTACTCAGGATTCTGCCAGCAAGAGAGCCAACCTGAGACATAAGCCCTTGAACCTCTAGCACTGTGAGCTAAATAAACCTTCTCTCTTTATAAAGTTGGCCTGACTCAGGAATTCAGTTACAGTAGCAACGGCAACAACAAATACATCCCCTTTCCAGTGTCCAGCCATTCTGCCTTCACTCTGACAACATGAGTGCTTGTTTGCACATGACTTTGCCAACAGAATGAACTGTCAAGGTTTTGAATTTTTAAACACAAAACAGAAAAAGAACAATTGCTGAAAGTTTTTCTTTTAAGAGAACACAGGAAGAAAAATTCAGAGAAGAGGACTAAGAATTGATGATCCGAGATACAAAAGAGAATCAGGAGAGCATGCAGCATGGAAGACAGGAGACAGGGGACGCTCAAGGGAGGAGAGAGTGGGCCACACCGTCAATACCACAGAGAAATCCAGGAAATAGGTGCCAAGAACACACACTGGCTCATCAGTAGCTAGGTCACTGGCGACCTCTCTGGAAGATTCCCTAAGGTCCCCAGGACAGCAGATCACAGAGGGCTAAGAAATCCGGTGGGAAGGAGCAGAAAGTCTGACTGCAGCGGCACTTTGAAGGTGACTTGCTGAGAAGTGAAGTGGGAATACAATTTCAGGGTCAGGAGGAGAGAGGGTCTTTCGTGGTGGGTGTTCAGGTCTGAACGCTGTGAATCAGGTTCTCTGGAGGTTCCTTCTCTTTTGATTCTTCTTGAAGGCATTAGTTCCTTAGCTGGTCAGTAGGAGCCTCTCTGCCTCGGGAACACCTCCTGACTGTACCCCATCACTTCCTCCTGCAAAGCAGGCTCGGGGCGCCCATAGCTGTGTTCTACTCCACCCCAGAGCCCTGTGAGGCAGGGGCTAGAGCCTGGGGGAAGCAGGAAAGTGACCACAATAAGCTATGAACCTTTCCTATCAGTGGAATCATAGAACAGGTGGTCTTTTGTGATGGCTTCTTTCACAGAGCATGTTTTCAAGGTCCCTTCAGGTAGCATGTAACGGCACGGGCATGTTTTTCCTTTGCATGACCATATAGTATTCCACTGTGTTGTTAAACCACTTCTGGTTATCTTTCATTAGTTGATGGGCATTTGGATTATATTTACTTTTTGGTTATCATGAATAAAGCCACTACAAGCCATGCACAGTGGCACACACCTGTAATCCCAGTGGCTTGGGAGGCTGAGACAGGAGGATCGCAGGTTCAAAGCCAGCCTCAGCAACTTAGCAAGGCCCTAAGCAACTCAGAGAGACCCTGTCCCTAAATAAATATATTAAAACAACAACAACAACAAAAGGCTGGGGATATAGCTGAGTGGTTAAACACCCCTAAATTCAATCCCTGGTACCAAAAAGTATGCTGATATGAATATCCACATGAAGGTCTGTGTGGACACACTCCAGTTGTCTTAGTGCACACCTCGAGTGGAATTGCTGGTGGGTGTGGTAATTTGGGGTTTAATTTTTTGAGAAATTGCCTAGCTCTTCCAAAGAAGCTGGACCATTTTACACTATCACCAGCAGTATATCAGGGTTCCAATTTCTCTGAATCTCTGCCGACATTTTTATCGTCAGTTTTCTTTATTTTTAGCCATAGTGATGTGTGTGAAATGGAACCTAATTGTGCTTTTGATTTGCATTTCTCTAATAACTGCTGATGTTGAATAACTTGTCATGGGCTTATTGGCCATTGACATATCTGCTTTGAAAGACTGTCTATGAAAATGCTTCACTACAGTGACCCAGCATATCAGTGTTCACAGCAGCTCAATTCACAACAGCTAAACCATGGAACCAACCCAGGCGTCCTTCAGCAGAAGAATGGATAAAGAAAATGTGCCATATAAATATGACATAAATAAACACGGTTTCTCTCTTGGCACTCAAGTCTCAGCATGGCTTTAGCTTGTATGTATTTTATTAAAGCTGTTGAACACTGATCCTTACGTTAGGGTCATTTGATTGTGTTGTCTAGTTGTGTCTTTTGCCACATGTTCAATAGGATGCTTTTAAAAATTTCCCCCCACCTCAGATTTTATTTTTTTCTGTTACTGGGGATTGAGCCCAAGGATACTCTGCTACTGAACTGAGAGACACCCCCAGTACTTTTTTTTCTTTTTTTTTTTTTTTTTCGGTGCTGGGGACTGAACCCAGCCTGTGCCTACCAGGAAAGCACTCTACCAACTGAGCCATATCCCCAGCCCTCCCAGTCCTTTTCTTTTTGAGACAAGGCCTGCTCAGTTGCTAAGACTCGCCTCAAACTTGCCAGCCTCCTGCCTCAGCCTCCTGAGTTGCTGGGATTACAGGTAGGTACAACCATACCTGGTTCCCCCCCAATTGTTTTTTGTTTGTTTTGGAGGTCCTGGGGATGGAACCCAGGGCCTTCCGCATGCCAGGCAAGCGCTCCGCCACTGAGCTGCACCCAGCCCTTCCTCTGAGATTTTGAAGATTTTGCATATTGGAGATAGCTTTTATCCGTGATGCAAACTGTCATTGAGCTCTTCCTGCTGGTCATTCATCTTCTGTTTTTACTTCTGGTGTTTTGGTTATAAAGCTTTTATTTTCATGGAATCAAACGGATCCATTTTTCTTGCCCCTCATCTGGACCTCAAGTCCTTACTTGAGAGCTTTCCCTATTCGAATGCTCAGGGTGCTGGGATCCACCCCAACGCAGGGCAACGTTTCCATCTTTTCCCCATGAAGTTTGGTACCAACTTGTTCTGTTCTTTTCTGTTGCAGTGCTGGGAATTGAACCCAGGGCCTTGTGGTTGGAAGCAAGCACTCTACCAACTGAGCTGTATCCCCAGCCCACCTGAGCTGTATCCCCAGCCCTGTTCTGTTCATTTTTTAAAAAGTTTATTGGTAGTTGTATTTAGACTAGGTAAAATTTTTTTTTTTTTTTTTGAACCAGGGATTGAACTCAGGGACACTCGGCCACTGAGCCACATCCCCAGCCCCATTTTGTATTTTATTTAGGGACAGGGTCTCACTGAGTTGCTTAGGGCCTCACTAAGTTGCTGAGGCTGGCTTTGAACTCGCAATCCTCCTGACTCAGCCTCCCAAGTCGCTTGGATTACAGGCGTGCGCCACCACGCCCGGCTTAGACTAGGTAAAATTTATAAATTAATTTGGGGAGAAAGCTGAGTTGCCCCATTAAAGAACACAGGATGCTTCTTCTCCCTTCATTCAAGTTTATTTCTCTGCCTCTTTCAGGAGAGTTTCAAAGTTTTCCTCATATAGTTTTTGTACATTTCTTGTTAAAGATACCCTAAATATTTTATTGTCCTTATTATTATTGTAAATGATTTTTCCCATATTACCTTCTAAGCACGAGGTTTTTTTTTTTTTTTTTTTGGTACTCGGGGTTGAACACAGGGGCACTTCACCACTGAGCCACATCTCCAGCCCTATTTTGTACTTTATTTAGAGACAGGGTCTCACTGAGTTGCTTAGGGCCTCGCTAAGTTGCTGAGGCTGGCTTTGAACTTGCGATCCTCCTGCCTCAGCCTCCCAAGTGCTGGGATTACAGGTCTGCGCCACCACTCCTGGCTACCTTCTAATTTTGTTTGTATGAAAGCTATTAAGTTCTGTGTGCTAATTTTGTACACTATACGGTGCAGATTTCTTTTGCTGAGTCAGTATTATCATTGACTCTGTAGGATTTTATCAGGCAAATAGAAATAGTTATGCATTTTCCAATTCTTATGCCTAGCTTAATTTTTCTTGTCTAATTGTGTTAGTTTATACTTCTGGGATGATGCTAAATGATAATGGAGTTAGTGGGTTTCCTTACCTTATAGGTAAGACACTGGTTGTAGACTAAGGTGTATGTGTGTGTATGTATATATATATATATATATATATATATATATATATAT
>JAJEJO010053742.1:9255-35978 GCA_020662805.1 Glaucomys volans
CATTGGAATGGTGCGCAATTTTCTCCAGGTGGATTAGATTTTAGACGGTTGGGATTTGGGCATAGTTCTGTTTTCTAATTCTCAATTTTCACATCGTACTATGCACCATTGTGTTTTCTCATGAATAATTGGTCCTAAGAGTTGACAATTATATCTGTGGTCATCTAAGACAATCAGCTCCCCTTTATAATTTCCATAAATGTTAGTGAATCTATCCTTTATTCAGGGAATGGAGAGAAGGCTGGTGTAGGAGGAGGAATGAGAAATGAAAAGCACAGGACCCAGCAGGTTGAGATTTAAAACAGATACTTATGAAAGTGATCAGTGCTCTAAAAGAAAATGCAGCATGTTCTCCAGGGGCATGGGAATATTTACAAAAAAAAATGGTAGTATACAGAAGCACATTGTTAACTAGATTTTGTAGAATAAACAATAGCTTTCCAGATAGAAATATGGGAAAGAATATTCTAGAAATACAAGGCTAAATAATTCATTGAGTATATTGAGAATTAGGAAGCTTAGTCATTTCCTCAACTAACTTGTAGTAGTGTTATATATTTATGGAAATTATAACTGCCAATAAAGTAAATAAGTGTACAATTTCAAGAAATCTTAAAAATTCTTATTCTGAATTCTAATCTGAAAAAGATACCTTGAATGGTTAGGACCAGGCATAGGGGTGTGCACCATTTTCCCTAGAGTGAGTTTCTCTCATCTGTCTTCTGTCTGCCCACGTTGGCTTCTATCTGGCCCCTTCTAATGTGTAAAAGAGCTTTCTCCCCAACATGGCATCTGGAAGTGGGATACTAGAACAATATCACCATGACCAAATGGCCCTCATGGATCACTGCTCTCAGGTTCCTCAACCCATTTCAGTGGGTGCCCACCAGGCATGAGTGTGTCCAGAGACTTTCTTTGGTAGCTGGAACACCACAGAAATATGGTTTCAGAAGTGTTGTCTTGTTACAGGTATTAAGTTTTAGTTAAGGACTACATCTGATGTGACAAAATGAGGTAAGCCACAGAGACCTTGTGTCAAGTCTATCTTTCTTCCTCAAACTCAAATTAGGTGATGTCATTTAAAAAAAAATAAAATTTTCACAGGTAAAATGATGTAATTGATGACATTAAACTTCAATTGAGATGACTAATTGATCGAGGACTGTCAGCATAATTTCTGACCACAGTTACATACACAGGTATACATGCAGGTGCATGCTCAGTCTTTCTCTGACTCTCTCTCTCAGTCTCTGTCTCTCCCTTTTACACAAACACACAATTAACACACATATATACACATCATATTAACAAAAAGATAGTTTCATCACAGTAAGCAATAGATTACCTATAAAATAGACTTTTAAAGAAAAATACATTTATGATAAAAATTATCTTGTGGAGCAGAGTTAGGAAGCTTACATTCAACTAAAGTTATATTCTGGATATTTGTTGCTTCTTTATTTTGCTTAACCCAAAATGTTTCCCATGGTCAAGAGAGAGGAATGAAAAGCAATGGGAACTGAGAACATGGATCTTGGCTACTCCACCCCACCTCAGTCCAAAGAATCACCTTCTCATCTCTCTAGTTTAAGTCTTAATTTCTAATCATGGGCTAAAAGAGACAGCACTATATGCCAGACATTTCTGGATTTTCTATATTAGCTGCTAATACAGGTATTTTCTACTAAGGGAAGTCCATTCCCCTAAACAAGTTCAAATAAACATCAAGAACAATTTAACATTTTTTTTTTCTCATTTGGATTTTCTCTGTTGGGGTTTATCTTAAGCATCATAGCTTTTATAGTTAGTCTCAAAGTTTTTCCTGGCTTGTATTTCATATCATAACGAATTCTAGAAGAAAAGTGATGGCACAGTGAGAGCCCACCTTAGTTAGTGTTTCATATGTACCAGGCACTGTCTTCTGAGCCTCTCAACAACCTCTGAGGGTGGGTGTTGCTGGCTTCACCACAGTGCAGATATGGAAAGTCACACTTTAGGGATGTCAAGCAATTTGTCGAAAGCCACAGAGCTACTTAGTAGGGGAGTCTTGTAGTGGAATCCACACTTTCTGCTTCTCCATCCCCTGTTCCACTTGCAGCCACACAACAACTGTATTCAGGTTTATTACACACATGTTTTTAAAAGAGTATTATATAAGGTAATTGCTAACCAAACTTATATCACAGATCCCCATGCTTTGATCATTCTTTCTACTCATTCTTCTGGTAATCCAACAGGAGAAGCAGTGTCCCTGCATTGAGGCTGTGTAGAAATCAGGCAACTGTTAGGTGGATGAGAGCGACTAGTCCCAACAAGATAACCTAGGTCTTGTGGGCCAGGGCCACCCAAAGTGCAAAAAATGGTCAGATTTGCAATGGTACATAAAGCAAATCAGCTCTTCAGTAGGGGGTGAATTTGTGTGCCCAAGATTGAAGGTAGGGCACCTAGACAGCTGGTCTTCAATTAGCGCAAGTGAAGAAAATCTGCATCCCAGTTACTCTCCTGTGAGGCTTTGAATGTTTGGAGACAGAGATAGAGAGTATTGGTGTGGCAGGAAGGAATGCTCCCCAGGACTGGACAGACTGCCTCTCTTGAAAAGCAGAAGCTCATACAGGAACCTGACTACGGAAGATTTTCTAAAGGCACCTCTGCTGGCAAGAGGCGTTGACCTGCAGTATCAGGAAAAGTCTTTTCCTCCAAAGTCTAAGGCTTTTTAAATTTATTTGATTTTTTCAGGGTTAAGCAGCCTGCCTTTGACTGCAAATTAAATTCTAACTATTATTTATTTCTAGAATAATAAAAAACCAGCTCCCATTAGTTCCTATAGATTTTTCCAAATAGCCATTCAAAGCTAAAATTTCTTTTAATTTCTATCACTGAGAAAGACCACGAGAACTGTTGAAACTGGAAGGGACCTTGTCTTATTCAAACCTCTCCTGTATGAATGATGTTCAGAGAAAGGAGAATTAATTCCCTCTGAAGTGTGAATTGCCTATGGAAATGAAGTCTCTCTTGCAAGGAAGGAAGCTCATTGTGCAATTTGGAGAACACAGTGAGGGCTTGAATTTAAAATTCTCAATTATAAAAGAATTACAAAGCAGAAACAGGAAACAAGATTTTGTTTCTAAATTACAAGGTCTGTTGGGAAAATTGTTAAGTTTTGGGTCTGACAGCTTCCATAATGTTCTCAAACCATTCTTGGGCATTCATGATTCAGCATTCTTTTAGCTCTAGTTGAACATCAAAGAAAAAAGTTTCCTCTAATGTATTTCAGGCAGTTCATTTTTTTTTCAGATGATGCTGTGACAGACATTTTTAAACACTTGTGGTTGTATAATAAGTGCCTGGCCCCTGACCAGCTTAGCAATTTGTTGTAAATAATGGGAATGTTTAGAGAGCAGTTTAATAATATTAAACTTTGTGAACTTTATCTTGTTTACTGATCACTCATGCTAACAGACCAAAACATGCAACCATCAGGCACTTTTAAAATGCTGGACCCAAGTTATTTGATACATATTTTTAAGCATAGCAATTTAAAGCTCCATACAAAGCTGTTTGACAGATTTGTACAGAATTTTTGCTACAGTATCAAATCCCTTTGGATAATGACTAACTCTGGTTCAAGGAAAACATAAAACTATTCCAAAATGCACTGAATTTCCTACAGCCTTGTTTTAAACCTCAACACATAGATGAGAGTCAAATTGAATCTTGAGGGGGAAAAGTAGACAGTAAATGAAAAAATAAGTGGACAAGTATTTCAGCAAGGAGAAATAGCATCTGTCTTTTTTCCTATCATGAATACTGCTTAGAGGCTTTCCTAATGCCAATTTTTGGATACAAGGAATCAAAGCCTCAAAACTGAAAAGCAACTTCAGAAGATATCTGACCTGATTTTCTATAACCACACTAATAGGAAATTTCTACCACCTGTTTAAATATTTCCATTAATTGTAACCAATTAATGGTTAAATCTCTCATTGAATCTAGAGGTGAAACAAGAAACTTCCAGATAATCTAAGTATGTGAAATTAAACCTGTTTCCCATTGTGACTAAAAATGAAAAAATTTTAACCTTGGAGGAACATTATGAGGATCACCCATAAATGCATCTTAGTCATTACAACATATTTGTACAGTGTTCTTTATTGATTTGTTTCTGACAGTGGTTATCTGTATATGCTCTATGATCCTCCCAATAAACATCGTAGCCCTGGTCATAATTTTCATTATTTCAGAGATGACCTGTCAGAGACCCAGAGTTACTAAGTAACTTGCTTTAAATTAGGCAGGCAAATCATTTGGAGTCAGATTATAATGGCAGTCTTTGTCCTCCAAAGTCTGCTTTGCTTTCACCAAGTCATCAAGTCACTGGAATGTTTAACTGGCTACTTTGGGAGACTGCAATTCCTAGCCATGGAGAGGTTCTCAACAAAGGGAAAGTGGTCTTGTCCAAAGGATGCTGGGGTAAGAGATGACACTTCAGAGCACGCGTTGTCACACTTTCTTCTTTCTTTCCAAACCAGACACTTAATGATTCTTTTTATGCCAACGATATGTGTGCAGGGACAGAGGACCACAGGTATTTTATTGACTGTGTCATTAATCCTCCATTCCACACAGTGGCTGTGCATCAGCCAGGTACTCTCCTAGATAAGACCTGACCCCTCTGTGAGTGCTTTTCTTACATACTAATGTGAGAGAAATACAGGACTTGAAGGACCTGTGTATCTTCCAATATACACTGGGCCAATTCAGGGCTGGGGAGGTAGAGGGCTTGCCTAATATGCCTGAGGCCTTGCTTCTATTGCCATACTAATAGAAAATTCTACCACCTGCTTAAATATTTCCATAAATTCATTTTTTTCATTGAATCTAGATGTGAACTAAGAAACTTCCAGATAATCTTTTAGACTGTGTGTTTGATCTCCACCACTGCAAAAAGAATAACTAACTAACTAACTAACTAACTAACTAACTAAATAAATAAATAAATAAAATGAAATAAAAATAAATATGCTAGAACAAGAAGAGAGCTAGACTGAGATGATATATTTCCTCTCTCAAAACTGGTTGCAATTAATATATCAACCTCATCTGGTTTGCCTTGGTGGCTTTGAAGTCAAACAGAGACGGGCCTGATATAAAAATTATTTAAATCCTTGATCCTGAGTCCAGAAAGATAAAGGTGGAGGAAGGGGGAGAAAGTATACCATCACTGTTTTTAAAAAATTCATTTTCAGAATGAAATAGAATTTTGAATACATGTGAACTTCCTAACGTGGTGCCCATTACAAAGTAAACTTCCCCCAAATGTTATGCCTGTTCTTCCTACCATACTGCTTTCCTAAACAAGACTGGTTTATTCCTAGACACTCCCTTAGCTTATAGAGACTGGTGTTTCCTCTGTGTGCTCGGCATAAGACAGCCTCACATCTTAGATGTTTTACTAAAAAGTATACCAGGGCCAAGATTTCCCATAGGAATGATGAGGTAGAAAAATTCTGTAAAATCCACAGTGTTCACTGAGAATCTTATAGAAGGTGAAACAATTAGACAGTGTTATCCCAGGCTGTGGCTTTAGATGATGCCCTCCCAATCCTGTGCAAATGGCAGGTGGAATTACACAAAGGGGAATCTAGGATATTCTGGATTTCAGACTTTCCCTAGTGCTGTGGGTTCTCATATTCAACTGATGATAGCAAGAGCATTGATGTTGAGGGGAGCATTTTAGAAAACAACTTAGAAAAGTTATAAGAATTTATAAATTCACCTTGAATTTGCTCCAATATTTTAAGATATACATAATTTGAGCTTTATTCTTTATCACTTCTTGGTAACAGATGATTTGGGTCATTCCTCAGGATGAAGGATGGTGAAAACTCTTGTTCTGGTGGTCACAGTTGTTCATTCTGGTAGGCCAGAAGACTGGTTCACTCTGCACCACCTGTTGGCAAAGACTCAATGTGTGTTGAGGGGAGAGAGAGGAACAGAGCAAACCAAAGGAATTTCTTCTTGATAGGAAGTTCGCTTTTTTTTGTTTGTTTGTTTCTCATTTCTTTTTCTTCAACCCTCAGCAGCCTTGACCCCAAGTTTAAGACAGGCCAGAGCAGGCTGATGACCTCAGTATGTTCAGCCTTTCAGTGCTCAGGGCAAGATTGCTGTTTTCCCACAATCTGCAACTGCCCAGCCGGAGCGAAAGGCTGGTGAGCTTTGGCCAGCAGCCATTATTCAGCAGCCAGATCAGAAGTTTCTAGGAAACTTATCTCTCTCCGTTTTTGTTTCCTGCTGGCCTTGGGAGCTCTGACGCCAAGGTCAAGTATAAAATGTCAACCCTAAAGCTTCTCTTTGACCCCCATGATATCTTTTTTAATCCTCCAAATGCAGCATGGGAAGAGTCTGGGCTAAGAAGCCAGCATTTAATCCCAGTTCTGACCCCATGGGAAGGGCCAGGGCCATGTGACTTCTCCCACAGTGCTATGGGTTCTGGTCTTCAACTGTTGATAACAATTGTATGGTGCTAGGTCAGGGTGCTTGTTAAACATCCTGCAACACATGAATCTATGCTTACACTTCTGTCTTTTTAAAATTAGCTACTCTTTCAGGACTTGTGTTCATTTTGAAGTACAGAAGCTGAAAGAACTTAAGTGCAGATAAAGGCTCTAGGTGACTGGATGAATGACAACCAACAATGTGCCCTCTAGCTCAATTTACAAAATAATTTCCAGTATCCTCTCCAGTGAAATTTACTATATTTAATAAAGTAAATTTCCTAGAAACTAGGCTTAGTCTATACAAAATTAGTATTATTTTATTAGTTAATATTAATCTTTTCTTTTTGTGTATATACAGCATAAAAATTTGAGATATGACAAAATACATAGACTAAAATTCATTTTTTTTTGGGGGGGGTCTGAGTTTTCTTTCTTCTCGTCATCTCATCGAATCCAGAGTTTTGAAACTTTGTGTGTGTGTGTGTGTGTGTGTGTGTGTGTGTGCCATGAATTTCTTGTTAATTGAAAGAACTTAGGGATCCTCCTCAGAATAATAGACTTAAACACTGATACGAACATACACAGCATTACAATGGACTGGAAAAAATCTGCAATTTCAATTAGGAAAAAGTCACAGATATTTTGACACTACTCTCTTGTTTGTTTTTAAATCTAGATTTGAAAAGCAGACAAGTGCTAAATTTTCATTGGGAGTTACTGAGTTTAATGTTGTCATATTTTTACCAATTTTTGAAATGTGACACCCTCCCTCCCACAACCCACCCCCCCAAAAAAATAACTCTACCCACCAACCTTGATCAGTAAGAATTGAAAGACCTAATACTTAAGGCAGAAGAAAAGTCACAACAGCATTTTCTCTGTCCTGGTCCTGGCCAAACCTACTCCTCTTTCCCCAAAGGTAGAACTGAGTGAATCTTGAAGGAAACAAGAGATAAGACACTGGAGGATTAGAATAACTTTTCATACGTGTTGATCACAAGCACATGCCATGTTTTGATTTCAAACCAGCTGCAAAGGGGAAAAGACCATTGGGAATCCAGTTCAAAGATTTCTCTAAGGGACGTTTACAGATAAAAAAGGAAGCAAAACATGAAGGAATGTTTACTTCGAGATTCCTAGAAGTGTTTCAGAGCATTTAAAGGATGCTCTGCTGTCAGTATCTTGCTCTAGGAAGTCTGACACTAGAGTAGGGGAGGTACATCTCCTTCCCAGAAGGGTTATTAGTCTTATCCAAGACTATTAGTAAACTGTTCAAATACTTTATCTAAATACTCCCTGGCAAAAGGGTATAATCTATATCATTCAAAAAGTTTGGAACAATTTTCCTTTTCTGGGAAAAAGAGGGAAGGACAAGGAACTTAACTGACTCAATAGGCACCAGGAAGAAATGGCCTTGGAAACCAGGAGCATCATTTTACCGGGTCACATGGGTGGGTGGACAATTTGAAGGAATTGAAGGGGAGAGGGTTGTAGTTTCAGGTCATGGTGGGTGGGCATGAAACTCAACCCACTGAGACATTAGTTTTTAGCTGCTTTCAGGATTAAATGTGACATATCAGATGATTTTTACAGTGCCTGGTACAAGGTACAGATTCCCAAAACTATAGACCATACTTTTCACTTATTTTTCCTTCTGTAAGCATTACCCAACAGAGTATCTTTACTTTGCAGTCTCATGTCTGATACATAATAGATAATCAATCAATGTTTACTTAAGGAAGGAAAGCCCCACAACTCATCGCAAACACTTCTTCAACACTGTAAGAATGGATTTCTTTCTTTTTTAATTTTATTTTTTATTTGTAGTTAGACACGACAGTAGAATGTATTTTGGCATATTATACATACATGGAGTGTAACTTATTCTTATTAGGATCCTATTCTTGTGGTTGTAGAAGATGTGGAGTAACTTTGTGGTATATTCAAATACAAGGTTAGGAAAGTTATATCTGATTAATTCTACTGTCCTTCTTATTCCTTTCCATCTCCCTTCCCTTCATTCTCCTTTGTCTAATCAAATGGACTTCTATTCATTTCTTCCCCACCCTCCTTTGTTGTGGATTTGCATCCACATATCACAGAGAAGATTTGGCCTTTGGTTTTTTGGGATCGGCTTATTTCACTTGACACGATATTCTCCAGTTCCATCCACTTACTGGCAAATGCCATAATTTTGTTCTTCCTTATGGCTTCCATTGTGTATTATCAAAAAATATAAGACTTCATTTCATTATACTTACCCTTAAGTTTATTTTTCGCAAAATATGTTATTGAATTGGAATTTATTCTTATCTATAAGAATAATAATGATATTATTAGCTAATCTGAGATAGTAATAGATAATGATAAAAAATCACAAAAAATCCCAACCTATATATTTGTCTTTTGCACTATTAACCTATTTCTTAATACTCCAGCATTTACCCGTCTTCCCAATTGCTTCAGTGAGTAGAAGTTATCAGTGGAAACAGAAGACGTGGAAGTGAATACATTTGGAAACATGTCCTTGGACAATTTGCTTGTGGCAGTGGTGGTATGGTCAAGTGTCATGCATGGGGCATTGGGGACCTGGATTGAGGTCTTTCTTGGTATAGAGGATAAGCTGTAGAGCTAGCCTCTACAGGTTCTAATATTTGTTACCTATTCTCTGGGTTTGGAAATTCTTAGATATAACATGCATTTAGTAATGGTACCTACAAGATAGTTACATGGTCTTCAGTTTTTCCATTTCTGAAATAATTTTCTTAGGCTAGAAAACATTAACACTTATAGAATAGCATCTGAGTACTACTTAATAAATCACAATCATTAGGATTATTTCTACTTTTAGATGGTTATTTTAGAGCGAATCCTTTACCTCTTTGAACTTCAGTCTCATCTTTTATCAAAGGTTTATTTATACATTTCCTAACTTCCTTGTCCAACAATGACTGAATCCAGATAGACCTGAACAAGTGTGATGTTGGCCAATGAGATTTTGTGGGTACTAGCACCTAAGTAAGCTGACTACAAGATTGAGGACACTGTGGGGTTAAGCAGTTCATAAACTTAACATTCATTGTGTTTTCTTCTCTCCAAAGCTGCTGAAGGGGTTCCTGCCATGGGCAGCATGAAGACTTACATGACAAATTGACAGGCAATCACATTCATGTTTCAAGGGATTTGAATGATTACGATTTTCTGTTAAGGTACAGAATGTTCTTTGATTTACCACCCTTTCATCTTCACTCTATTCTGTGGAAGGGAATGCCTCTTTCCTTCTAATGGAATTTCAAATGCTAGAGGACAAGTATTTTTCACTCAACTGTAGCCACTCCCCACACCAATCTTCAAAGCCTGCTCCTTCCTTCAGGTTCTACCAGGTGGCAAACTCAGCACATGACTTGCCATACTGCTGGTCTGTGTGTGTGTGTGTGTGTGTGTGTGTGTGTGTGTGTGTAAGTCTGTGAACAAGGTCATTTACCTCTGCAGAACTTGATTTGGGACTGAAGTTTTAGGATCCTATCCATGAGAAGGTTATCCTATGATAAATCTCTTATGAAATCATTGACAGTTTGTTTTCTGTTTTGCTTTTTTTAAAATTAATGTAACTGGAAGAAAATATTTAAACTGAGAAATGTAAGACTCTGGGTCAAATGAGAAATAAAATAATCATCTGAAAAGAAATAAATTACTTGAACCTTAACCTGTACCTTTTTGTAACCTTCTGAAAATGTTTGTGTAGTTGTTCTTTTATATTTTTAATACTTGACACTCCTTGTTCTTCTTGGCTCTGGCCAAAATGTGAAGCAGACATGCCAAGATAACAGAAGAGTGATTCTGATGTCCCCAGTTCAAATAAAACATAAAATAAAATTGAGCTCCTCTTCCTCATGTTCAGTCCAAAACTCCTGAAAAAAAAATTAATAATACCTCCTTAGGTTTCTTGATCTTATCTTTATTTAAGTAAATAACTTGCAGATATTTAAAAAATAACTTAGGTACCTTAATTTAAAGTTCGTATGCAATTGGTCAAAATGAAAATTAAAAAGCCTTGATGAAGGAAGAGATATAAATATATCAGTCATCTTGACATATCCTTATGATGATTGAACATCAAAATGACCACTTCTGGGCATCTTCACAGGTAAGAGAAAATGGAAAATGCAGTTGCTCAAATAGTCTTCATGGCCATCGTTTTTAAAAAAATAAAATAAAATATATTCCATAACCATTAAACTGTTCCTGGCATTAAATTCTAACAGGAATGCACTATGACCGAGCAACTTCATGGAATGTTATCTAATACAACAAATATAGCTCTTTAAAACGTGTTTCTAAAACATAAATATAAAAACCATAGGTATCATATATTTACAGTATCAAAACCAAACCTTCCAGCTATCTGTACTGTTTGTGATCAAATGTACTAGTGACTTGTTCCTTGCTTTTCCTCCATTTTGAACTAATTTTTTCAAACCATGCCATATATCAAAATTTTCCTCTAAACTGCTTGCACCAATGTGCAAAAATTTTGTGTGAGCTTGCAATGAATGTGAGAAAAATCCTTGATAACTTGGTTAATTTGGGGTGGGGGCACCGGGGATTGAACCCAGAGGCACTCAACCACTGAGCCACATCCCCAGCCCTATTTTGTATTTTATTTAGAGACAGGGTCTCACTGAGTTACTTAGTGCCTCACAGTTGTTGAAGTTGGCTTTGAACTCCCGATTCTCCCGCCTCAGCCTCCTGAGCACCTGGCAGCTTTTTTAATTTTTGCAAATCACATAAATGTCTTTTATGATAACACTATTCAAGAAAACAGTACAGATAAAAAAGCATTTTAGAGAAGGTGAGAAGACCAGGCAAACAGAACATCCAAGTGCATATAGATTTTCATCTGACCAGGTGCTAAGGAATGTATATTCTCCTCTGCATGAACTTGTTCAGGCACAACATACAAAAATAATAAATTAATTGAACAGCATAAAAGGGCTATCTGGTGAGAAGCAAAAGTCCACGTCCCACATGTACCACTACTAAGCTTCTTACCAATCTTAGGAATTTGTAATGCAAATATGAACAGAGCTGTGTGTGTGTGTGTGTGTGTGTGTGTGTGTGTGTTCGTATCATACATATATGTGTCATATTTATGTGGTCTTACTCTTATTATATGGTTTCCTTTTGAACTTAACTATAGCTTAATTACATATGTTGGACTTGTTTTCAAAATGGTTTAAATAGATTCATCTCATTTTTTTAGTATAGCATTCAAATATGTAGATGGTTCTTTGTTAATTAACCTGTTTTCCATTGGTGTAGATTTTTTTCAGTGTAGATTTTTTTGGATGTGTAGATTTTTTTGGATGTGTAGATTTTTCAGTGTAGATTTTTTTGCATGTGTAGATTTTTTTCAGTTTTTACTATGATAACACAAAACTTGGAACTGATTCAACATACGGTATGCAAATATATCTGTACATAAGTTTTTGGATCAAATTGTATTGGTATTTAAAATTCTGGCAGATTCCTGAATTGTCCTCCACAAAGACCGAATGAAGTTTTATATCCACAAATAGTACGTGGGTATGCCTATTGTCCATTCATTCAAACAAAATCCTGCCCTCATTGCATAGGCAAATATCATACAAGGGAGAAAATAGAAACATAGATTCTTGTTTCATTTGAATTTATTTAATTTATGTGAAATTAAACCTCATTCCTTAAGTTCTTGGCCATTTAAATGCATTTTTCTCATTTCCTTTGGTTTTTTGTCTTTAATTTACTGATATATGAGATATTGGTAAGATTTTACCACCATGTGTGTTATAAATTTAATTCTCAGTTTGTCATTTGACTCAAATTTTGACTGAAATGTTTAAATATTATGCAGATGTACATATCTATTTTTTATGATGTGGTATTCCATACTTAGGAAGGTCCATATTCAGATTTCTTTTTAAAAAGTCAGGTTTTTCCTTGATCTTGCACTTTAAATGAATTTTATGTATAATTTGTTAGTCCAGCTGACATTTTACTGTATTTGAGTGTCAGAATCATGTCCATTCTCTAAACTTCAAATGACAAGTTGTTCCCCCAAGACCAAATGTTGAATAATAATTTTCTTCAGTCTAAGAATATACTTATGCTTGACTGCCCCAAATCTATTATTAAGTGTTTCTGAGTGCACACATCCATGTAATGCCAATGACCCAGGATTGAGCGTGCTTTTGTACATGGAAGGAAATCCTCAAAATAGAAGCTAGAAAAGCATGTAATGACAGAGGTGTTTTACATTGTAGAGCATCACAATACCATATCTGGGCGTCTTTCTTAAGGGATGACTGGAGATTGCCAGAAGGAGATAGCGAAAGCCTTTATCAATGGGCAACAATCACACCCACGGGTATATTCAACCCGATAGACTCAAGGAATGTATCATCATCTCTCCTTCCTCCTTAACAGATAGAAACCACTGATCCTTTTACTGTCTCTATAGTTTTGCCTTTTCCAAAATGTCTTAGAGTTAGAATAATATCTAAATTTTTTCCATGTCTTTTTCTGGCTTAGCACTTATTTATTATCACCAAATAATATTCCATTGTGTGGATGAACCACAGTGTGTTTATTAATCCAATCCTCTACTGAAGAACATCTCAGTTGTTTCAGGATTTGCAATCACAAATGCAGATGTTACAAATGTCCATATGCAGGATTTTGTGTGGACTTATGTTTTCAACTGCTTAGAGTAAATACTAAGGAGTATGATTTCTAAATTCTATAGTAAGAATATATTCAGTTTTGTAAGTAACTCTCAAACTGTTTTCCAAAGTGGTTTTACCATCTTGTCCTCCCACCAGCATTGAATGAGAGTTCTTGTTGTTCCACATCTTTGCCAGCACATGGGATCAGAGTTTGGGATTTTGTATGTTTTGTTATCTCATTGTTTTAATTTTCATTTTCCCTGATGACATATGACATGGAGCATCTTTTCATATGCTTGCCTCTTTTGGTGAGATAATCAGTTAAGGTGTTTTATCCATTTTTAAATTGGGTTGTTTGTTTCCATACAATTGAATTTTAGGTGTTCTTAGTATATTTGGGATAACAAATTCTTTATCAGATATGTGTTTTGTAAATATTTTCCCCAGTCTGTGATTTACCTTCCTTTTCTCTTGGTAATGTCTTTTATAGAAGAGAAGTTCTTAATTGTAATGAAGTCCAGTTTATCAATTCTATTTTCCTAGATGATGTATTTGTTGTTATATCTGAAATGTCATTGCTGAACCCAGTGTCACTTAGATTTTCTCCTGTGTTATTTTCTAGAAATTTTAAAGTTTCCAGTTTTATATTTAGGTCTATGATTGATTTCAAGCTAGTTTGGTGGAGAGTATATGGGCTGTGTCTACATTCTTTTATCTGTATGTGGTTTTCCAGTTTTTCAAGCATCATTTGAAGAGCCTGTCTTTTCTCCCCTGAGAAGTCTGCTTCTTTGGCAAAAAAATCAGTTGAATGTATCTGTATGAATCTATTTCTGAGCTCTTTACTTTGTTACATTTTTTCTGTTTGTCTATTTTTCCACAATATCATTCTGTCTTGATAACTGTAGCTTTATGATAACTCTGGAAACTGGATAATGTCAGTCACCATATTTAGTTTTCCTTCTTCAGTACTGTGTTGACTGCTCTGAGTTTGTTGTCTCTCAGTATAAATTCTAGAATTAATTTGCCAATATCTGTAAAACAGCTTGCTAATTTTTTTTGGAATTGCACTGAATGCATGAATCAAATTGAGAAGAACTATATCTTGATATCATTTTGATCAATGAACATGAACTATGTCTCTATTTATTTAGATCTTCTTTGCTTCCTTCATCAGAGTTTTGTATTCCTCTTCATATAGATGCAAAGATTTTGTAGATTTAAGTCTAGTTTTTTCATGTTGGGGGGGGGGTACAGAATGTAAATGGTGTGTTTTTCCTTTAAAATTCCATTTGTTCATCACTGGCAGGTAGGAAAATAGTTAAGGTATTAACCTTGTATTATGAAGTTTTGTTATAATCACTAATTAATTGCAGTAGGTTTTTATTATTTTAAAAATTTTTTCTATATAAGCAATTAGGTAATCTGCAAACAAAGACAGTTTTATTTCTTCCTTCCCAATCTATATACTTTTTCTTGTCTTATTGTATTATCTAGGATTTCTATCATGTGAAAAAAGAATGGTGAGAGGAGACACCTTGCTTTGCTCTTGATCATAGTGCAAAAACTGCAAGTTTCTCATAAATGTTTTGTGCAATGTTGACCATAGATTTTCTATAGATTTTATATACCAAATCAAGGATGAAACTTACTACTCCTAGTTTACTGTGAGTTATCATGAATGAGTATTAGATTTTGTCAAATGCTTTTTCTAAGTCTGTTAATATGATTATGTGATTTTCTCCTTTAGTCTGTTGATGTGAAAGATTACATTAATTTATTTTCAACTGTTAAATCATCCTTGAATATTGAGGATAAATCACACTTGGTTGTTGTGTATAATTCCTTTTGCACATTGTTGCATTTGATTTGCTAGCATTTTGTGGAAGATTTTTGCATCTATGTTCTAAGAGACATTGGTCTGTAATTTTCTTTTCTTGTAATGACTTTGTCTGGTTTGAGTGGTGAAGTGATATTGACCTCATAGAATGAATGTGTCATGGAGTATTCCCTTTGTTCTCATCTTATGCAAGAAGTTTTGGACTACTTTATGGGATAGAGAAGTTGAAATTATCTTGATTCATCAGTCAATAGTTAAGCTATATTAAATAACTTAACAACT
Organism: Glaucomys volans; assembly: GCA_020662805.1. Classification (NCBI taxonomy): domain Eukaryota; kingdom Metazoa; phylum Chordata; class Mammalia; order Rodentia; family Sciuridae; genus Glaucomys; species Glaucomys volans. Next base: position 24,576 of record JAJEJO010053742.1, read on the forward strand.
ATATATACATTTAAAAATATAATTCTATGTCTATCCATCTTTCTCATTTGTTTGAGTTCATTTTATATTTTCTAGTGTTAGGTTCAATAACTAATATATGGCATTAATTTGGATAATGAATGCCATCAAATGCATGTTATTTATGAGACAAAGATAAAATAGTAAATATATAGGGTCCTTGTTTTTAAATTTCAGAATCCTGTGCCTTCTATGGTTAACAATTTTATTGGAAGAACACTCATCAATCTAAATTATTGTGACTGGTTTGGTACTCTATGTTCATTCTTTAGTACATGAACTCTGTTTTGGAGCTTCAAAATACATGAAGAGGAGACCAATATAGCTAAAAATAAAAATAAACAATATTAGAATTTTATTTGAGGACTTTGGCATATCACATGTAGCAACTGAAAGAATTCATAAGGAGAAAATAAACAAAGATGCTGAATTGAATTCTATAAACCAATAAGGTCTAATATACATTTACATAGTAGTCCACTCAACAATGGCAGAATATGTATTGTTTTCAAATCCCCATGTCACATCTACTAATATAGAGCATATCCTGGTTGGAAAATAATAACAAATTTAAAATAATTGAAGCCATATAGCATAGGCCCTCTTACCATAGAAACTCTAGAAATCAACAATAGAAAGGCAACAGTAAAATGTACAAACACTTGGAAATTAAATAACACTTCTAAATAATCCCTGAGTCAAAAAAGAGAGCCTCAAGGAAATGAAAACTGCATAGGACTAGATATAAATTAATGTAAAACATAAAAGTCTGTGGGATGGAGGGATTCCATTCCAAACAATATGAGATGTAGATTCATTTTTCTCTGTACCTCCCACCAGGCTGCACTATAAATCCTAGAAATGGCATAAAAGACTACAAAGAAGAACTCTGAAAGTGGTAAAAGAGCTAATTGTGGGTCCCCAGGACTGGAAGAAGAACACAAAGGCAGTGTGCCTTATGTCACCTCACGCCCTCAAAAAGGTGGCCACCCCTGCTCAGCATTTTCTGATATTCAATGTAGCAACAAAGTCAGTCCAGACGGTTCACTCTCCTCATGCACTGAATTTATGTCTCTCACACATAAGGCCTGATTAATGGTACTGACAGAGAGGATTGACTGTGGACCCTTCCAGAAATAAATAGCTGTCCCTATTGGCAGAGATTTTCTTTTAAGCCAAGAGATACTGAGGTGGGCCTGTGTGGGTAGGTGGCAGGCGAGACCTAGCTGCAGTATCATCCATTCCAGGGAGCTCCTTTGTCCCCACAGTCCTGAGAGCCCTCTCTCCTGACTGGAATACTGGGATGGGCAAGTGGAACCAGAAAAAAGTCCATGGCTGCAATAAAGAGCTCAGTCTGAAGATTCTTTTTCCTGATGATCTGATACTCCTCTGTCCATCCCAAAGGTGCCTGTCTGGAACAGAAAGGGATCCCACCACAGTCTTCCCCATTGGAAAGATACCTGGACCTCAGCCTGGGGAACCAGATTGTTTCTTTGTCTCTTCAGGTGACACCAACAGGAGCTAGTGAGAGCCCCTTGGCACAAGTAAACCATAGCAGACCAGAATCACACAGGAAAGTTTCTATGGACTAAATTGCCACAAATATAGACGAAGTCACATTTTCCAAATCTAAAGAAATAACAGCTAAAATAAAACACTTACATATGACTCATGTGCCTCTTGATATTGTGGACAAAATGACAACAATAAAAAACCACCCATCATACAAAAAGCAATGAGATCACAACTTGAAAGATAAAAGGCGCTCAACTTGATGCCAACATCAAGATGAGTATGATGTTGGAATTACCTGATAGGAATTTTAAAGTAGACATCATAAATAAAAGCTTCAACTGACAACTGCAAATTATTTTGGCAAGTATGAAAACATCTAAAATTTCAGCAAAGAAATAATAACTAATAGAAAAGAACAGAGCAAAATTATAAAACAAAAAAGAAAGAAAGAAACCTGCAATAACAGACAAAAAGAATTTTAGACTTGCAAGATAGGTTCATGATACAATGGAGATGACAGAGGTTAGAAAGGGTGAGCTTGATGACAGGTCAACAGAATTCACTTAATTTGAACAGAGAAAAGATGCTAAAAAATAAATGATCCTAAGCTCAAGATCCTGTGAGAAAATAACAGAGATTTAATGTTTGCATTTTTGGAGTCCCAGAAAGACTCCAAGAGAAAGAGAATGAGGCTGAAAAATCATCTGAAGAAATAGTGACTGATAGTTTCCCAGTTTGCAAAAGATATAAGCCTACAGATTCAAGAAACTGAGCAAACCACAGAACACTAAATCAAAATAAAAGCACAACAAGGCACAGAATAATTCTCTGAAAATTGAAAGAAAAAAATATAAAAGCAGCCAAAAAGAAACAGTGAATTACCTATAAGGGGATGCTAATTTTAAAGGATAGTAGATAGGTCATGAATGATGCAGGCCAGAAGAAATTGAATCAGTGAATGAATATTTTTCAAGTGTTCAAAGAAAAAAAAACTGTCAACCACTTATGCAAGATCTGGCAAAATCATCAGTACAAAATGAAATAGAGAAATATACAACTGTGGACCAAGGCTGAAAGCCACACTTCTCAGTAACTGCCATAACTATTAGAAACATAATCAGCAAGAATATAGAAGAGTAGGAGAACACACAGCAATGGCAGCCAACTGACGTGTCTCATCACCATGGTAATGAACAAAGGCAGAATGCACTTTTTCTTTCAATTGCCCCTAGAACATTCACTAAAGTTCATCATATCCTGGGCCATATAACAAGCCTCAACGAATTAAAAAGAGTTGAAACTAGGCAGAAAGTGTTCTCTGACCACAATGGATTCAAACCAGATATTGATAACACAAAGATAACTGAAAAATCTTGAAACACTTGTAAACTAAACCATGCAATCCTAAATAGTCTACAGATCAAAGAAATCTTAAAGGAAGTTTAAAAATATGCACAGCTGAATAAAAATGGAGATGCAATATAGAAATATAATCTGCGGCACACAAAAATAAGCAGTACTGAAAGGGCAAATTAAGTTTATTAAATGCTTATATTAGGAATGAGAAAAGGAGTCAAGACAGTAATCTGAGTTTCTATCTTAAGAATCAGAAAAAGAATAGCAAAAACCAAACCAAACAAAAACAACAACAAACAGAAAGGAGAAAAGACAAAATCAGAAAATCAATAAAATCAAAAATTGGGGAATATAGGAAAAAATCAATGAAAGAGAAAAGATGGTTCTTAAAAACATCAATGATATTGATGTACCTCTAGCAAGATTGAAATAATAAAAAGAGGAAAAAGCACAAATCACCAATGGCAGGAATAAAATAGAGGATTTCAGTATAGATGAGAAGGGTGGTGTGAGAGTCCTTCACGCTCATTTAACTCCACCACTTCAAAAGAAATGGATTGGGGCTGGGGATGTGGCTCAGCCATAGAGTGTTTGTCTAGCATGTCTGAAGCCCTGAGGCCCTGGGTTCAATCCACAGCACTCTACAAAGCAAAGAAATGAAAAAGTAAATGTATCTAGTCTTTGAAAATGAGAAACCACCAAACATCTGGGGGAAAAGAAGTTTTGCCGTTTATTAAAAAACTAGATATACAATTACATTGAAACCATTATCCCAAAGAAATGAAAACTTGTGTTTACATAAAAATCGGTACACAAATGTTCAGGGTAGCATTATTCAAGATAGTAACAAAAGAAAATAAAAGAGAAAACTGGAGACAATGACAAAATCTTTCAGCAGTGACTGATTAATGAATCCATGGTAGTGTGTCATACCGTGGAATAGTACTCAGCAATAAAGAGAACAACAACCTGGAGGGAAACAAAAAGAATCTTGTACTACTGATACTCTGGTTATTCAAATGGTAGATTCATAGAGTAAGTAAGGGACACATAGTTCCTCCCTGCACATTTTAATTAGCACTTCATTATAAATCTATAATTCCTTCAGAATAAAAAGTGAGGAATAAGTGAGTTCTATGCTCATCATGGTTGAGCTGCCTCGCACCCTCCACATAGTCATGGACTACTCTAGTTGCTGTGCTGTGTGCCATAGAACAGGCCTTTGCATTTGAGCTCAGGATGCTGAACCTGTGTCAAGTTCCTGGATAATATCACAACTCACCTCAAACCCCTTCTGGAGCTTCCCATATCTTTCCTGGTAAAACCCATCATTCTAAAAAGATATACAGTAGGCCCTCTTTATAAATGGGGGAAATATGCAGGGCCCCTCAGTGTATGCCTGAGACCACAGATAGGAATGAACCCCATATATTCTACTATTTTCCTTTACATACATATCTATGATAAAGGTTAAATTATAAATTAGGCATAGCAAGATATTAGCACAGATAGATAATTATAAAAAAGCAACTATAAAAATGTACTATAAAATTTACATGAATGTAATCTCTTTCTCTCTCAAAATCAAATCTCATTGCACTATGTAGAGTAATATTTTTGGACAGCAGTCAACTTCCAAACCATGGAAAGCAAAATTACAGATTAGAGATTATGTAGAATTGCTGTATAATAACCAGCATGGCCTGGTCTCCTCTCGGACTTCATCTCTCACCTTTGTCAACATTGAACTGTATCATAGAATCATTGGTCAAACATAAAATATAAAGAAATAAGGTGGCCATCTTAAAAGAGAGTCATTATGGTAGAACTGGCCAAGTTTTCTTCACAGATACATTCAATTTTGGAAGGCAGGGCGACAATGCTCAGAAAGCACTTGAGAGGTTGAGCTAAGTATTTTGATTAGGCTTTGAGCATGAGAAAATTCAGAGAATCCATCACTCCTACGTCCACCTTGAACAAATTGTCATTCTTAACAAAATGTAAGTGCACAAACTTCAGCCACTGATGTAATGAAGGCAGAGAGGATGACAAAGAAAGTGAATGAGAGAATTGAGTTCTTAACTGTGAGACTAGGGCAAAACATGAGATCTGTGATTGGAGAACAGAAAGGAAACACCACAAGACCTCAATATGTTGAAACAATGTGTTTAAGAGAAATTTAGGGGGATAAATGGGAGAGAAGAGGAAGTAAAATGATTTCTTCTTTTATGATAAAAAACTAGTTAATCAAGTCACAGTGACCCATGTAGATTTTAGGTTAAAGCTGAGTTATATGGGTAATAAAAGGGAAAAAAGGAAATGTAGAAAACAATCCTTATTCTGTCATTGTTAATATTAGTGAGTCAATACATACTCATAAGTATAATACATACAAGGATCCAGATGATTAATGAAGCACTGGGAAAAATGCAGGCCTTCCAAATCCTCATTGAAGCACGTGAAACTAAAAATTAAGTGGCAATAATAATAAGCCAGAACCACTGAGGAAAAGAATATTGAAAAGGTGAAAAGGGTGAAGGAGGAAATAATATGACTCAAGTAGTAAGAACAAGCAGATCTATCATAGTAACAGACGTACTAAGCTCACATCACAGGGGCTGTGCTCAACTCCTGTAATGATAGTGTCACAAGCCCAAACTCAACATTCCACTTAAGAAACATGAAAGGACAATCAGACTCCGGGGTCTATATGCAAAGCAAAGGAAATCAGCATTCAAAGAGATACCTGCAAGCCCCTTTTTATTGAGGTATTATTCATAATAGCTAAGATATGGAATCATCTTCAACAGGTGAAGGGATTAAAAAAACATGGTCCACATACACAGTGGAGTAGTATTCAGCTGCAAAGAAGAATAATATTCTGTCCTTTGCAGCAAAAGGGATGGAACTGAAAGATAGTACGTTATATGCAACAAGCCACACAGAGACAGACAAGTATTTCATGTTCTTTCTCCTATGTGAAAGCTACAAAAAGAAAGAAAGAGAGGGAAAGAGAAGAAGGAGGAGGAGGAGGAGAAGGAGGAGAGGAAGGAAGAAGAAGGAGGGGGAGGAGAAAGAGGAAGAGTAGGAGGAGAAAGAGGAGAAGAAGAAGGAAAAGGAGAAGAGGAGGAGGAAGGAGGGAGAGGAGGAGAAGACAAGAAGAGGAAGGGGGGAGGGGGAGGGGAAGGGAGGAGGAGAGAAAGAAAGAGAAAGATGAAAGAAGAAAGAAAAAGAAAGAAAGAAAGAAAGAAAGAAAGAAAGAAAGAAAGAAAGAAAAAGAGAACGAGCAGAGAGGAGAAGGAGGAGGAAAAGAAGAAAAAGAAAAAAAGAAGAAAAGTCAATTTGAAAGTAGACTAGAGATTGCTAGAGACTGGGAGGGTGCTAGTGGTGGGAGGGTGGAAGAAGTTTAGATGGATATAATCAATGCACACTGTATACATGCTTGCAGACATCACAGTATATAAATGTGTAAAATCAATGTGTGTTCATAAAAAGTAGATATTAAAGATAAAAAGTCTGTTGCCTAGTTAAAACCTATAACCATCCCCCCTGAGTTACAACAAAATGAGGTGTGAAGGATCATGAATTGAAGGCAGCTAACTTGAATTCAGCACAAGAGTAGGTAACTGAGAGAGGGGTTGTGGGGAGAGAGAGAAAAAGGAAGAAGGAAGGAAGGAGGGAAGGAAAATATCCTTATTCTGCTATTGCTAGGGAGGGAAGGAGGAAGGAGGGAGGAGCTGGTATATACTGCATGTGTTAAATAAGACTTCTTTTTTTAAGTTTTCAGAGAGGATGGGAGTTCATCAACCAGGTAATTCCTAAATGCCTTCCACATCTGTGATTCCAAGTCTATCTAAGCCATCACACGTTGCCCTGCTTTGACCTTCAGTATCCAGTATCACCTAGGAACTCATATGAATTCCAACTCCCGGTCCAATATTTCACCTCAAACATTAGCTGGAGCCAACAGGAAGACTTCCACCAGGGAACACACTCTTCTGGTGATGCTTGTGCACCTGCCCAGGCAGCTGTGAAAAGACCATCCCAAACTCAATCAAATAAATCGTCTATTCTCACTGCCTCATAACTTTAAGATGAGTGGTCTTAGAGCTAGAAAGAATGTGACATATCATTCCACCTTGGAGGAAATGTCACAAGTAAAATTACATGACAAGTTGGGTGTGAAAAGTTTTGAAGAAGAATACATTGCTTCTTTTCTAGTTTGGTTATTAGAAATCTAAGTAGGAGCAGTTTATTTTCTCTTTTTTTGCCTGGAAATATATGATTGTTTAATTCAAGCACACAGATAGTACTGTTACTATACATTACCATTTGCAAAACACATTTTTTTTTTGGTCATTTGTTCACTAACACATCCTTCTGTGATTAGGGAACTTCTATTAAGGATGTGGTTAGAAGGCCTCAAACCTGGGCTCATACATCTCTAACTCCTTTAAATCTCATGTATGTCATTTTCTAAAAAGTCCAGTCACAGACTTTGGGGATCAAGGATGGTGTATATAAAAGTTTGAGAAACATGCTTGTGAAATGCATAGTGCTCATGGATCTGCCAGAGATGTTTTTTGAAGAACTTTTTAGCTGATTTTTAAGCCAATCAAGTGTCACCCTTTTCATCTTTCAAACTAGAGAGCATTTGTCAGTCTCTCTTTGAATTTATACTTGAGCTAATCTCCTTAGTCCACCGATACAAGGAAAAACATCATCTTGCAGGCTGTTTCTCTTAATGCCTATGAATTAAAAGCTGTTTATCTTTTACAGATATTTTAAAGATAAAAGCTGTTTATCTTTTGCCTCTTAAGAGGCAAACTAGGTCGAAGCTTATAGTATTATCTTAAATGGAAGGAATTTTGGTTATGGAAAAGGAAGGGAAAAAGAAGCTTGTATTTTTTTTTCCTTAATGGAAATCAAACAAATGATTAAACATGAGGTTCATAAAGCAATATTTAGATTTACAACCATACTACATGTTGGGAAAATGAATACTGGAAAGTCAACAGCAAAATATTGCCTCTGTTTTCAGCAGACATTACTATAATCCAAAGCTGCCTAAATCAGTAGCCCTGTTGTTGAAATAATAGCTTTGTTGATATCAACAGAATTCATGTATCACACAATTCTTCCATTCAAGTATATAATTCAAAATGCAATCTGTGCAAATAAAAAAAAAATTAAAAAGCAAAAAAAAGGTGTATAATGATGTACAACAGAAGTATAATCAGGACATTTTCAGAAAATTTGCATCATCTCAATAGACACCCTGTACCAATTAACAGTCTCTGCACCCCTCCACAGTACCCACTCCACTCCCAGGCCCAGGCAAGCACTAACCTGTTTTCTGACTCTAGATATGCTTATTCTGGACACCTTATATAAATGAATTCATATGTGATCTTCTGTTACCAACCTTTTTCTCTCACCATGACAATGCCAGACTCCATTCATATTATAGCATATATTATTACTTCTTTTTTATTGTCCAATAATGGTCCTTTGCACGGCTGTAGCACTTTTTTATTATTCATTCACCCATTGATAGACATTTTTGTCATTTCCACTTTGAGGGTATTTTAAATTTTTCTTTGGTAAATATCTAGGGGTAAAATTGCTGAGTCCAATGGTAGCTCTGTTTAACCTTTTGAGGGCCTGCCAGATAGTTTTCCAAAGTGTCTGCACAACTTCACATTTCCACCGGCAATGTGTCAGATTCTAATTTTCCCCATCCTCACCAACTAATTATCTTATTCTCTACCTTTATTATTATAGCCATCCTAGTGACAGTTCTTTAATGTCTGATACTGGTCATGACTTGCATTTCCCTGACAACTAATGATGCTGAGTATTTTCTCATATGCTTATTGAGAGCATTTGCATATTTTCTTTTGGAGAAATTTCTATTTAGATCATTAGCACATTTTAAAATTTGGTTATTTGTCTGTTTTATTATTGAATGTTAAGTTTTACATATTCTAGAAAAAGTCAACCTGCAAGTAGCAGAGTGATTACTAGGGACCAGGAAGGGTGGTAGAGGAGAGTAAAAGAAGGATGGATAAGTATGATCAATGCATTGGTGTGCACATATGGAAATATTACAGTGAATCCCCTTAATGCTTACAATTAATGTATGTTAATAAAAAGTAGACATTAAAAATACAAAATTATGTTGCTTAATTTTAAAAAATAACTACAACCCCCCTAAAATTATTGCGAAACAAAGTCTAAAAGCTACCATGATTGGAGGCCAATAGGGAAGGCTCATTCCAAAGACCAAGTTGAATTCAACATGAGAGTAGCTAATTGAAAGAATAGAAAAGGAAATAAGTTCCTTAGTTAAGTCTATTATTTCAAATATTTTCTTCCATTCACTGGATTGACTTTTCATTTCCTTGATGGTGCCCTTTGAAACACAAAAGGTTAATTTTCATGAAGTCCAATTCACTTATTATTTTCCCTTGTTACATATAATATTAACTCAAGAGGAAATATCTAAGAATTCTTTGCTAAAATCAAGATCATCAGTTCTCTGGTGTAGGAGTAACTGAGGATAGAGAGCTCAGGCATTTTCTTTTCCCTTAATTAGTCTGATCTCAAGTCTAGCACGAGCATAATCAGGAGCTTAACATGAGGGTGTTAACAGCTATTGGCAATTTGTAATTAGTGAATGTCTGCTATATATGTTTGTTTGTTCCACATTAAACCAAGCCTGTGTCCACGAGAACTTGAGCTCCCAGCGTGGTGTTAGCGCCGTCGCACTCATCCTCCTTACCCCCACAGGCCGCACCTGTTCCACTTTACAACACTCTGGTGTGTGTATGCTAACATGCAACAAGAGGCAGGGAGAATAGAAGTTCAGTGGATTAGACAAATGGAAATGAAGGGAAGGGAAATAGGAGGGATGGGAAAAAGAATCAATCAGACTTAACTTTCATATTTTCATATATGAATAGTCACCAGTGAAGCTCCACATCATGTGCAACCTTGAGAATGGAATCCTAATTAGAATAAGTTATACTCCATGTATAATATGCCAAAATACACTCTACTGCCATGTATATCTAAAAAGAACAAAAAAAAATGAAAAATAAATCAGCCAGTTAAGTTCTTATATTAAATGTTTGATCCACTTTGAGTTCATTTTTGAGTGTGGTTTCAGATGAAGATCTAACTTCACCCTTTTGCATGTGACTGTACAGTTTCCCAGAACCATTTATTGAATAGACAATTCTTTCTTATTGAATGATCTTTTCCCCCTTGTTGAAAAGCAGTTGACTGCATGATTACTTGTGTAAGTTTTGCTATCCAGAAGTATGTGTCTTACCTTGTTCTTTTTCTGGATTGCTTTTAGTAATTCTGAGTACCTTGAAATTCCATATGAATTTCAGACTCAATTTATGAGATTCTGTAAAGAAATTAGCTTGAATTTTGGTATGGATTTTGCTCAATTGGGGGACGGTAGTAACCAGGGATTGAACACAGCCACACTTGGACACTGAACCACATCCTTACCCCTATTTTGTATTTTATTTAGAGACAGGGTCTCACTGAGTTGCTTAGTGCCTCACTTTTGTTGAGACTGGCTTTGAACTCATGATCCTCCTGCCTCAGCCTCTTGAGCTGCTGGGATTATCAGAGTGTGCCATGGCACCTGCAGAATTTTGCTCAATTTTTATGTCAATTTGTGAATTATTGCCACCTTAACAATGTCTGGGATGTTTCCAATAAATATGGGATGTTTCCAATGAATATGGGATGTTTCCCAATGATTTAGATTTCCCTTAATTTTCTCAACCATGTTTTATAGTTTATAAGTTTTGCACTGGTTTTCCTAAATTTATTCCTAAGTATTATATTTCTTAGGATGCTATAGTGAATGGATTTTTTTTCTCAATTACATTCATTGCAATTGAATGGGCATACAACTGCTTTTGTGTATTGACCTTGTATGCTGAAATTTTTCTAAGCTAAATTACTATTTCTAATACCTTTGTAATGAATTCCACAGAATTTTCCAATATGATATCATGTCACTTACAAATAGAGACAGTTTTACTTTTTCTTTTCTAATATATATGTATTTTATGTCTTCATCTTACCTAATTGATCTGACTGGAAGCTCCAATATGATGTTCAATAGGAGTGGTAAGCAGATGTATTTTTTTTGCTTTGGGTACTAGGGGAAGGCATTCAATTTTTTCATCCTAAGAGTGATGCTGACTTTTTTTCATAATGCTTGTTATGGTTTGGATGTTAGGTGCCCCCAAAAGCTCAAGTGTGAGTTAATGCAATAAGGTTTAGAGGAGAAATGATTGGGTTTTGAAAGTCTTAACCCAATCAGTGATTTAATCTCAAGATAGGGATTAACTGAGTGGTAACTGAAGTGGTGGGGTGTGCCTGGAGGAGACTGGAATTGAGGTGTGGCTTTGGGGTACATATTTGTATTTGGAGAGTGGAGACTCTCTCTCTCTCTCTCTCTCTCTCTCTCTCTCTCTCTCTCTC
>JAJEJO010053742.1:35988-127911 GCA_020662805.1 Glaucomys volans
CTCTCTCTCTCTCTCTCTCTCTCTCTCTCTCTCTCTCTCTCTCTCTCCCTTTGTTTCACTGTCTCTCTGTCTCTCTCTCTCTGCTTCCTGATCACCATGATGTGAGCTGCTTCCCTCTGCCACACTCCTGCACCATGATGTTCAGCTTCACCTTAAGCCCTGAGGAATAGAGCCAGTTGTCTATGGATTGAGACCTCTGAAACTGTGAGCCATCAAATAAACTCTTCCTCCTCTTCAATTGTGTTGGTCAGATTCTTTGAGTTGCAGCAGCGAAAAAGCTGACTAAAACAATGCTCTTCACCAGTTTGAGGAGTTTCCCTTCTATACATGGTTGAGCAGTGTTTATTTTTGTCAAAGGGTGTTCAATTCTGGAAAATTGTTTACTTATCTATTAATATGTGATGTATTTTTATTATTTATTTTATATAAGATATTTTACATCATTTTTCACACTTTAAACAACTTTGAGTTCCTTGGATGTGATCTATCTTGTTATGCTGGATTTTAGTCAGTTTTCAGTCTCTGTGATCAAAAAGACTTCACAAAAAACAATGTGGAGAGGAAATGTTTATTTGGAGCTCACAGTTTCAGAGGTCTCAGTCCACAGATAGCTGTCTCTATATCTCTGGGCCCAAGGTGATGCAGAACATCATGGGGGAAGTGTGTGGTGGAGGCAAGCAGGTCAGGACGTGGCATCCAAGAAGCAGAAAGAGCTCTGCTCACCAGGACCAAAATAAAAACCCCAAAAGCACACCCCGCAGTGACCCACCACTCCAATCTTATCCTACCTGCCTACAGTTACCACCAAGTTAATCCATTTCAGTGGGTTGATCCACTGATCAAATTGAAGTTCTCATAATCCAATCACTTCCCCTCTAAAAATTCTTGCACTAACGTGAGCTCTTACAGGACACCTCATATCTAAACCATAACATGCCATATGATCATTTTTATGTATTTTAGTTTGATATTTGTATTGTTGAGTGTATTTGTATCTATGTTCAAAACACATATATTTGTTTGTTTTTGCATGTTGTCTTTGAGTTGGTATCAATTGATTATGTTTTTCATCTATTTTTGGAAGAGTTTCTGAAGAATAGGTGTCAATAGTTCATTAAATGTGTGGTGACCTTTACCCTTGAAGCCATTTGGACCAATACTTTTATATGTAATTAATTTTTATTATTACTCTAATCTCTCCACTTTTTATATGCAGGTGACTTTCTATTTCTTTTTAATTAACTTCATTAGTTTGTGTCATTCAAGGAATTTTTCCATTTCGTCTAAATTATCAAATTTATTGATGTAAAATTCCATTATCAGCATTTTTTATTTCTGTAAAGTCAGAAGTAATGTGAACCCCTAATTTCAGCAATTTATGAATTGAGGACTCCCAGTCTGTCTGTCTCTCCCTCTCAACCCCCTATTTTACTTGATAACAATATCTATTGGTTTGATTATTTTTATTCTTTTGGAAGAGTCATGGTTTTGTTATGATGATTTTTTTTATTGTTTTCTGGTCTCCAGCTCATAGTATCTACTCTAATCTTTATTATTTCCTTCTTGCTCTCTTCAGTTTTAGTTTGCCCTAAACACTTTTTCAGCATTTTCTGGAAGAAGGTTTATTAACATTTTATGTTCTTAAATATGTATTTTTACACCGATAAATTCCCCTCTAAGTACTTCTCTACCTTCATCTCAAAAGTTTTGGTATGCTGCAAATTCTTTCATTCATTTCATAGCATTTTCTAAGGTCTGGTGTGATTCTTCAGTGTTCCTCCTGCTAAAGGTCTAATATGTCCCATGCTGAAGAACACTTAATGTGGATTTGAGAGGAATGTGTGCTCTGCTCTACCAGTATTGAGTGTTCCATAGATGTGTTTTAGCAGCCCTAATTTAAAAGTAAAATACAAGTATATGAAAATAAATCACTAGTTCAAAAAGTAGTAAAATGGAGAAGTACTCAGGGAAAGAGTCATATGAAAAGCTTTTATCCATCATTCCTTCTGCAAACACTTCTGGATGAACCCTCCATGCAGACAACACCAAGGGGCCAAGATAACATGGCTGTACCCATCCCAAAGGGTAGGAGTTACTGTCTGCATATGCAGTGTGACTGTTCAATTAGCTATGGCATGATTGGTATTATGAATAATAGTTCATTGCAAATGTGTCTCTGTATAAGTAATATATTCTAGTGCTGTGCTTCTTTATGTTCCTTATTATCTCCCAAGAGTCCTTGTAGATGCATTTCTTGCCATAAAACTTTAATATCACTTCAATAGCATATTACATACGTATCCCTATATTATGTGTTTATGTGTAGTTTATAAATAAAAAGGTAAGATATATTTTAGCCCCAAACCATTTTTTCTTTACTGGGGGTAATATATCTGTACTGAGAATACATTTTCTAGTCAATGTTTTCCAGAAGAACTCAAGTGAAAAAGAGAAGTCTGGTGAAGCTTTGGAAGTGGGGAGAATGAAACATCAAAACTAGGAGTTTCTTGACTAGGAGTGTGCTATTTGCAATATTTAGATGAGAGAAAGAAAGCCTGGTTGAGAACGATGGTTTTGAGAGTAGGTAGAGAACAAATAGGAGAAATGAGTTTCAGGATGAGAATTATCAGGTGTAACTGCTGCTCACTTAGTGGGAAAAAGTTAACGAATGGAAAAAAAGAGGCCCTTAGTTGAATTAAAAGGAAGTTAAGATACCTTGTATATTGAAACAAAAGAATAACCTCTAGATTCAGAGGGAAGAATCATTTTAAAACTGAGAACAAATGAAAAGGAGAGGTAGGAGAGAGTTCTCTCTATTGGTAGAGAGCAAGCCTGTACCCCCCAAAGATGCAGAGGGACTATAGGGTGTGTCTCAGGGATACAGCAACAGAGATGTCTGACCTTAGAGTAATAATGGATACTTACATTTTTTTTTAAATTTTAAAACAATGTCCAGGTTCTCCCCACATGTGTTATACTGAGCAGTTTTAACTGGGGAAAGGTAAAGATAGAATGTAATGCTGTTCTCATTTGGAGGCAGTCAAACAAACACAGAGTCAGGCCTGGATTATGTAGGAGATGGGGTAGGGCATTGGGGGTATAGGTGGGGTGAATGTAAGTATGAGAGCTTGTTGAGAACCCTGAGAAAGAATCAGATGCACTCAATGCATTGGGCAGATCAATGAAATCAGGTCTCAAGAGATTTCTTCTGGCCTCTGGAGAAAACATAAAGCCAGAGGATGGAACGAATTGGAATTATTTATTTCTATATATGTTTGCACATTAAAATTACAATTGCTTTGCTTTATAGCCCAGTAGGAATTTCAGTCTCCATCATCTCAGTTAAGCACAAATCTTATCATGAAAATATAAGCCTTGTTTCAGTTATAAAGGTAGGCACAAACTGTCTAATTCTTAGAAAAGAAATAAACTAAAACAGAAAAAAAAACCCAGTAATGGTTATGTCCTACTGTGTTTCACTTCCGTGGACAGCATCTTGGACTGGCTTGACTTGAAACTGTAGGACTCGAAGAGGGCAGGAGTGCAAACACCACTGGAGCTCAACAGCTTCTGCAGGTCTCCAGAATCAGATGATTTATGCAGCTTGTGACACTGCGTTTTCATCTGAAGACACTGTGTTATATACCCATAAATTTCCTAACTCAACACATCAAAGGTATTTTTAAATAACATTTTGATGAATATTTTGTCATACACAATTTTGAGATACATTGTGTTCAGATATTTAGATGAAACAGAGGGTGACTCCTTATTTTCGTGGAGGTTCAGTAGTGAGATGGAAAAGATATGGATCATATTCAGTATTGTAAATTATTAACAGAGCTTTGGCTTAGTTACTGCGAGTATCTGAACCTTCTTAGAATTTAAATTTCTTATCTGTAAAATGAGAAAACAGAGCCATGCTCTCTTAAAAGTTTATTTCTTTATTTTTCAACACAATCAGGACAAGAGAAAGGAATGCTACTCTGTTCCAGCTCTGGGGCCTTAAGGTCACCCTGAGAAGCAAGTAGGATAATGGAGCACTACCTTGGCTCTGCACAAAGTTTCATTACCCACTAAAGAGGTCATTGTAAGGTGACATTCCTGCAACTGAACAGGAATTCCTAGAAACAGACACATAACTCTGAGCAGAGTTCCAAAAAATGTTGTATTTGGACATATAATAAAGAACTAAAGATTTGATACTTAAATTTGTGTTTTCTTATTTTACCCATACCAGGAGTACGATCAGTGTGGTAGAAACTCCAGTTAGTTTTTAAAAGAAAATATTTTAAGAGATGTCATATCAGAAGGATCTAAGCTGGTGCTGCACAGCCTCCAAAAAAAAAAAAAAAAAAAAAAAAAACAAACTCAGAAGCCTTTAAAGTACTTCACAGGATGGCAGCATAATATTTTCAATATTGAATATTTTGTCTGGGGTTCTTTCTTCCAAATGGTCTAGTCTATTGGTGATGCTTTCCATTGAATTTATAATTTGATTTATTAATTCCCTCATTTGGAGGATTTCTGCTTGATGTTTTCTCACAATCTCTAACTCATTTCTTTTTCTTCCATTCATTCACTCTGCAAACTTTTATTGAAGAATGTTCAGCCAGCTATTGTAAACCCAATCAATACAGCTGATCTAACTTCTCTGTATCACACTGAACAAGGCCACATAGAGAAGCAGCAACACACTCCCATGACCAGTGGTATGATCCATACCTCCTACAGGGGCCTCTCCCCACTTCTTTTTTTTTTTAATTTTAATTCATTGTACACAAATGGAGTACAGCTATCATTTCTCTGGTTGGACATGAAGTAGAGTCATACCATTTGTGTATTCATACATGTACATAGGGCAATGATGTTTGTGTCACTCTATTATCTTCCTTCCCCAACCCCCACCCCACCCCTCATTTCTGTTTACACAATCCATTCTTCTTCCATTCTTCCCTTACCTCCTCCCCCATTATGTATCATCAACCACTTAACAGAGAAATCATTCAGCCTTTGGTTTTTTGGGACTGACTTATTTCACTTAACATGATATTCTCCAACTCCATCCATTTACCTGCAAATGCCATAATTTTATTCTTCTTTATGACTGAATAGTATTCCATTGTGTATATATACCACAGTTGCTTTATCCATTCATCTGTTGAAGGGCATCTAGGTTGGTTCCACAATCTAGCTATTGTGAATTGAAATGCTATAAACATTGATGTGGCTGCATCACTGTAGTATGTTGATGTTAAGTCCTTTGGGTGTAGGCCAAGGAGTAGGATAGATGGGTCAAATGGTGGTTCCATTCTAAGTTTTTTAAGGACTCTAAACACTGCTTTCCAGAGGGGGTGCACCAATTTGCAATCCTGCCAGAAATGTATGAGTGTACCTTTCTCCCCACATCCTCGCCAACACCTGTTGTTGCTTGTATTCTTAATAATAGGTATTCTAATTGGGGTGAGATGAAATCTTAGGATAGTTTTGCTTTGCATTTCTCTTATTACTAGAAATGTTGAACATTTTTTCATTTATCTGTTCATTGTTTGCAGATATTCTTCCATGAAGTGTCTGCTCATTTCCTTAGTCAATTTATTGATTGGGTTATTTGTATTCTTGGTGTAAAGTTTTCTGAGTTCTTTGTAGATTCTGGAGATTAGTACTCTATCTGAAGTGTATGTGGCAAAGAATTTCTCCCACTCTGTAGGCTTTTTTTTCACATTGTTGATTGTTCCATTTGCTGAGAAAAAGCTTTTTAGTTTGAATCTATCCCAATTATTGGTTCCTGTTTTTATTTCTAGCACTTTGGGAGTCAAGTTAAGGATGTCTGGTCCTAGGCCGACATGATGAAGACTTGGACCTACTTTTTCTTCTATTAGGTGCAGGGTTTCTGATCTAATTCCTAGGTCCATGATCCATTTTGATTTGAGTTTTGTGCAGAGTGAGAGATAGGGGTTTAGTTTCATTTTGCTGCGTATGGATTCCCAGTTTTCCCAGCACTATTTGTTGAAGAGGCTATCTTTTCTCCATTGTAGTTGTATTTTGTATTTTGGCACTTTTGTCTAGTATGAGATAACTGTATTATCTGGGTTTGTCTCTGTGTGCTCTATTCTGTATCATTGGTCTACCTGCCTATTTTGATGCCAATACCATGCTGTTTTTGTTACTATTGCTCTGTAGTATAGTTTAAGGTCTGGTATTGTGATACCTCCTGCTTCTCTCTTCCTGCTAAGGATTGCTTAGCTATTCTGGGTCTCTTATTCTTCCAAATGAATTTCATCATTGCTTTCTCTATTTCTGTGAGGAACGTTGTTGGGATTTTAATTGGAATTGCATTGAATTTGTACAGTGCTTTTGGTAATATGGCCATTTTGACAATATTAATTCTGCCTATCCAAGAACGTGGGAGATCTTTCCATCTTCTAAGGTTTTCTTTAATTTCTTTCTTTAGTGTTCAGTAGTTTACATCGTAGAGGTCTTTCACCTCTTTTGTTAGATTGATTCCCAAGTATTTTATTTTCCTAGAGGCTATTGTGAATGGTATAGTTTTCCTAATTTCTATCTCAGAGGATGCATCACTTACGAATAAAAATGCATTAGATTTATGAGTGTTGATTTTATATCCTGCTACATTACTGAATTCATTTATGAGTTATAGAAGTTTTCTGGTGGAATTTGTTGGTTCCTCTAAATATAGAATCATGTCATCAGCAAATAGTGATAGTTTGAATTCTTCTTTTCCTATTTGTGTCCCTTTAATTTCTTTAGTCTGTCTAATTGCTCTGGCTAGAGTTTCAAGGATGATGTTGAATAAAAGTCATGATAGAGGGCATCCCTGCCTTCTTCCAGTTTTTAGAGGGAATTCTTTCAGTTTTTCTCCATTTAGAATGATGTTGGCTGTGGGCTTAGCACAGATAGCCTTTAAAATGTTGAGGAATATTCCTACTATCCCTATTTTTTCTAGTGTTTTGAGCATGAAGGGGTTCTGTATTTTATCCAATGCTTTTTCTGCATCTATTGAAATAATCATGCGATTCTTAACTTTAAGCCTGTTGAATAATTACATTTATTGATTTCCACATGTTGAAACGACCTTGCATCCCTGGGATGAAACCCACTTGATATGGTGCACTATCTTTTTAATATGCTTTTGTATGCAATTTGCTAAAATTTTGTTAAGAATTTTTGCATCTATGTTCATTAGGGATATTGGTCTGAAATTTTCTTTCCTCGATGTGTCTTTGTCTGGTTTTGGTATCAGCATGATATTAGCTTCATAGAATAAGTTTGGAAGGGTTCCCTCCTCTTTTATTTCATGGAATACTTTGAAGAGTATTGGAATGAGTTCTTCTTTGAAGGTCTTGTAAAACTTGGTTGAGAATCCATCTGGTTCCAGACTTTTCTTTGTTGGTAGGCTTTTGATGACTTCTATTTCAATGCTTGAAATCGATCTATTTATATTGTGTATGTCCTCCAGATTCAGTTTGGATGGATCATATGTCTCTAGAAACCTGTCAATATCTTTGAGATTTTCTATTTTGTTGGAGCACAGATTTTCAAAATAGCTTCTAAATATGTTTTGTATTTGAATAGTGTCTGTAGTGATATTTCCTTTTTCATCATGAATTTTAGTAATTTGAGTGTTTTTCCAGTATCCCACATTTAAGAGTGAGACCAATATCAACAACATCCAGTGCAAACAATATACAGCCTCAGATCTAGTAGTTCCCAGCAAGGTGTCCACTGCCCTCTCACTATAAACAGCAATAATGAGTTCAATCACTCTTCATGATAAAAACAGTAAATTTGCCAAACAGATTTGCAATCTCAAATAGTGGACAAAGAAAGAACAGAAACAGGGCAGGACATGGTGTTTATTAGGGAGAAAGAGAGAAGCTAGAAGTAAAAGTCTACAAGTAGAGTGGGAGAGGAACCAACAGAGATTGGACAGGTAGAAAGAGAATCTAGGAAGACAGTGAAACTAGAGGAAGAATACATATAAAGAAAAAAATATATATATATAAGAATATATAGAATGTTCAACACAACTGCAAAAGACCATGCATATATCACAGTGATCAATAAACTGATGCACGAAAAAACACCCTGCTCCAAATATGGTGGAGAGAGATGCCAGAGAAGAAAAAAAATAAAAATAAAGTAAATCTTGGTGGTATATTGAACTACTGTCTCTGTCAGTGTCCAAAAGCTTCTCAACCCTTTCTCTTACTTCTCACAAGACTGCCTGGTCTAGACAGGCCCTGGCAGACCCAGTCACTGTCTCCAAATCTGGGCCTCAGACATCCTTGGTTCAGCCATGTTACAATCCTAAGATTTCAGTGCCGACTGGAATCTGGAGAGAGACCACCAGGGATGAGCAATCCTGAGAGCAGTGGCGGCAGCAGTGTAGATGGCAGTCAGGCATCCAAGGGCAGCTGACCTCTGTGTGAAGGCAACTGGGACAGTGTCAATAGGAGCAGCAGAGCCCAGAGAAAACCTCTGGGCAATTGCAGGGGTAACTGCAGTAGCAGCACCTGTAGAATACACCTTGGGGTATCTGTGGCAATGGCCTCAGGGGAAGCTGCACCCTGCCCTCCAGGGAAAACCTCTAGGTGCTGGGGTCCTCTGAAGCAGTGGCCTCTGAAATTTGTAATTACGGTAGAATTTGATAACTACCCTCGTGCCCACTTATCTGATATGCCTCGCCACACACCTCTATATAAGTCTTGCACCTGCATCAAAACAAGATGGTCTTTGTTGGTGATAGCCTCCATTTCCTTTGGTTTGCTCCAAATAAATCTTTTTCCTTTCACAAAAACATGCCCTCTAACACTGACCTTTTCAATTGGAAAGCAATGGACATGTGTTCACAGTTCCACTTGGGAGAAGCCATTGTGTGAGAATTTATATCATTTTGTACCTAAGTGTTGGGTAGAAATCACCAATAGAACAATCTGGTATTGATAATTTTCTTTGAAATATATCAATTATTTATTTTATTTAATAAACATTGGTGTATTCAGTTTGCCTAAGTTTCATTAGTTTGTGTCATTAGGTATACTTGCAGTATCATGATATGTTTCCTAGTTTTCTCTCATTATTCTTTTAATGTCTGCAAATTATACCTAGGTAATCATATTTCAGGGAATACTGGAAGACAACTTTACCCCAAAGAGCAGGATAGATAATGAAAACAAAACAAAACAAAACAAAACAGGTTTTGCCAGATAAGAGAGTGAAATGCAACTGAAATATCAGAAAGGTTACAAATATCTCTCACTTCTCATGTCTGCATTTTTTCTTTTTTGTTACATCAGTCTAGAGGTTTATCAATTTTATTGATCTTATTAAAAATCAACTTTTTCATTGATTTTTTCATTATTATTTTTAAGTTTTATGAATTTATGCTCTTATTTGTATTTCTTCCTTCCATTTTCTTGCTTTTGGTTTCTTTTTTTCTTTTTTTTCTTTTTTTTTGGTATTGAGTTCTTTATATATCCTGGAGATTAATGCTCTATCTGAGGTGCAGGTGGCAAAGATTTTCTCCTATTCTGTAGGCTCTCTCTTCAAGTTCTTGATTGTTTCCTTTGCTGTGAAGAAGCTTTTTAGATTGATACCATCCCATTTATTGATTCTTGATCTTGTGCTGTAGTAAGTAGTCTTGTTGAGGAAACCTGTTCCTAAGCCAACATGATAGACAGTTGGGCCGACTTTTTCTTCTAGTAGGTGCAGAGTCTCTGGTCTAATGCCTACATCCTTGATCCACTTTGAATTAAGTTTTGGGAAGTGTGAGAGATAGGGGTTCAATTTTATTCTGTTACATAGGGATTTCCAGTTATCCCAGCTCCACTTGTTGAAGAGGCTATCTTTTCTTCAATGTTCCTATACACCAATGATGAATCAACTAAAAGAGAAATTAGGAAAACTATCCCATGTACAATAGCCTAAAAAAAATACTTGGCAATCAATCTAACAAAAGAGATGAAAGACCACTACAATGAAAACTACAGAACACTTAAGAAGGAAATTAAGACCTTAGAAGATGGAAAGATTTCCCATGTTCTTGGATAAGTCAAATTAATTTTGTTAAAATGGCCATACTACCAAAAGCACTGCACAAATTTAATGTAATTTCTATTAAAATTCCAATGACATTCTTCATAGAAATAGAAAAATCAGTCATAAAATATATTTGAAAAAATAAGAGGCTAAGAATAGCCAAAGGATCCTTAGTGAGAAAAGTGAAGCAGAAGGCATCACAATAAACTATACTATAGAGGAATAGTAATAAAAAATGGTATGGTATTGGCACCAAAACAGACAAGAAGACCAATAGAACAGACTAGAAGACAAAGAGGCAAACCCCATAAATATAGTTATCTTATACTGGACAAAGACAGCATGAACATACATTGTCGTGGGTTCTTAAGTCATGTATCTTCATTTATTTTTTAAATTTTTTCTTTGATATTTCTTCTTTAGACCTATGGATTTTTTTAGGAATATTGTTTCATTTCAATTATAAGAAATTTTTCTTTCTGCTGTTAATTTTAATTTGAGGCCATCAGATTTAGACAACACATTCTGTAAAATTTCAGTTAATTGAAGTGTGTTCAGTTTTCCTTCTTTCTTTTTGTTTCTGGGGGCTTGTTGTTTTGTTTCATTTTCTATTTTTGTGTGTGCATGGGCATGTATATGTGTGTGTGTGTTTGTGTGTGTGTGTGTGTGTTGCTGTGATTGAATCCCAGGGTCTCACATACTACACAGTGCTCTAACACTAGAATACACACCTCTAAACCTTGTTTTATTTTCTTTTGTCTTATTAATGGCTCAAGACATAATCTATCTTGATAAGAATTGGAAAAGTGGTCTGTACACCTGTGTGGAGTGTTTTGTATGTTAATCAAATCTTGTTGCTGGGTCATATTGCTCTGATCTTCTATATGGATGATGTTCTATCTAGTAGTTCTATCAGTTGTTGGCAGGAAGGTATCAGTTCCCTAACCATACTTGTGGATTCATCTATTCCTTCTTTCAGCTCTGTCAGTTTTCTTCTCATCTATTTTGAGGCTCTCATGGACAGTTTGACAGCATTCAAGATTATTATCTCTTCTGGTGGGTTCCACTTTTATCATACATAGTATTCCTGTTTGTCTTAGTAATTTTCTTTGCTCTGAAATCTGTGTTCTCAGATATTAATTTAGTCATTTTTCTTTTTTTATTAATGTCTGCATGATACATCTATTATTCATCATTTTGCTGTCCAAGTGTCTCTATTGTTGGATTGGAAGTGTTTAAGTAGCCTGTAGTTTGGTGTGTGTGTGTGTGTGTGTGTGTGTGTTTGCTTTATTCTGTTCTTTGCTTAATATATTTAGATCATTTACACATAAGCTATGTTTGATATTGAATGCTTAAGGCTGCAATTTTATTGTTTGTTTCTATTGATTTTCTCTCATTCTCATTCCTTATTTCGGTTTTCTTGATTTCCTGTGAGGTGCCAAGTATTTTTAGGATTCTGTCTTAATTTATTTGCTTGGTAGTGTATTGGTTTGCCTAGTTGTTTTAGTTGTTGCTCTGAATATCATAACACCCTCATGCAAGTACCCTTCCTGCTGGAAGAACTTCTTTAAGACAACCATTTATAATAGGTCTGGGAACAACAGATTTCTTAAGTTTCTCTTTATCTGAGGTTGTTGTATTTCCCTTTCATTCCTGAAGAATGCTTTTACTGGTCACAGAAGCATGGTTAATAACTCTTTTAAGTGCTTAAATGGTGTTGAGTGCCTTGGTGTGAGTGAGAAGTCCTACGTCATTTGAATTTGCATTTCCTCACAGGTCATGTATAGATCCTCTCTGGTTGCTTTTAGGTTTTCTTTTTCTCCTTTTTTGTATTTAGTTTCAGAATTTGAATTTTGTGCCTTGGTGTCCATTTGGGGGTTTATCCTATTTGAGATTTGCTCAGCTTTTTGGATTTTTAATTTTGTGTCTTTTACAAATTTTAGTAAGATTTCAGCCATTAACAATTTCTTCCAAAAGTCTTACAGCCCCACCCTATGTTTCCTGCCCCTCTGGCTTGTTACTAAAGTGAATATTTTGTTATTGCTTCACAGGTCCCTGAGGTTCTAGTCTCATTTTTAAGTCTATTTTCTCTGTGTTGTTTGAATGAATTCTAATTTTCTCTCTTCAATTCACTTGTTTTATTTCTTTCATCTCTACTCTACTATTGAGCCCATCCAGGTTTTTTCCCTATTATTGTGTTTCTCAGTTATATAATTTCATTTGGTTATTTGTGTGCCTATTTTCTTGCTAAAATTGTATTTTTCCTCTTTTTGCATTTGTTCCTAATAGATGGTCATAGTTTTTTGTTTTGTTTTATTTGTTTGTTTGTTTGTTTGGTGGCTACTTTAAAACCCTTGTCAGACAGTTCCCAGTTCCAACTACTGGTTTATTTTGGACTTGGTGTCCTTCAATCTCAGCATCATTACTAAAGGTTACTTACAATAATTTTTTCAATAATGAAATATAGCACTCAAAGTCAGCACATAGGGAATGATTGCATGTTTTGCTAAGAACGTATAAAACTAGAAAGGCAAAAGTTGAAAAAAAACATCTTCTGAAGATTGAAAAATAATAAAAAAAAATCATAACCTAGTGGCTGAAATAAATGATCTGAAGGAAATACCGTGTCCCTACCTTGATAATAAAAACAGGTAAGATTAAGGAAATATGCTAAATTATTCTATCTTCTTAGGAAAAAGAAAAGGATGGACAATAGTCAGGGGTTGATACATTTGAATCGTTGTGAGTAGAGAGTAGTGAGTAAATTTTTTGAAAGAACTTCCTGATGAGTCACTAAATATGGCAGAATACCTGCTGCATATACGAGACAAAAGATCACACCGTAAAGACAATGCAAGGAAGATCAAACACCTTGCAAAGGTGGACACGAAGCAGTCTGAAGTTCACAACTATTTCAGTGGGAAAATGGGAAGAAAATTTGCAAGGAATCTGAAAATGGTGCTGTAGCCCACAGCTCTTCAAACCTCTTTGGTCTGAAGCATGATTTAAAACATCAAGTGTAATTGGTCATAAATTACTTTGGTCAGCATAATCTATGTGCAGGCGAGAGAAACAGTGTTGTGTCTAAGGGGGAGCAGCAAAGGAGGACTGAGGTGTCCAACAGCGCGTGCAGCAGGATCGTCCTGACCCTATGGCACTCTCAGGAATCATGGTTTCCTGAGTGTGGTCCAAGTCTATCCTGAGAACTTCCTCTCTGGCATGCTCTGCACACACTGACCACACTCAGGAGCCTTCTGAACTTGCATTTGGTTCCTTTCTCTCTGATATTTCCTTAGCAGAAATATTGATTATGACATCTTGAAAGTTAGACCAAAACAAATACAAAGTTGACATGTTCTTCATTTGTTCAAGTTGAAGAGTGGAATTTTTGAATGATTGTCTTTGCATTTGGGTACATTTTCTCAACTTCCCTAAATATTTTCCCTTTGTTTTAAACAGGACATTTTTGGCCTGACATATGCTGGACGCAGATAGTTAACACCAAGGGAAGAAGCTTCGCCAAAATCCCAATATTCCACAACCCAGTGCAGTGAAGTAGAAGTAGAAGATGAAGTGAGAAGAAGAATTGAGCTCTTAATCTTGAATTGAAACAGTCACTGTTCCTTCCCTCATGGTTCTGGAGTCAGTTCACCAAGGGGAATAATGAATACCAGCAATTTCCCATCTAAATCTCCAATCAAGCTTTGGCTCTGACCTGTAGATCAATACGTTCAAATGCCTGCTAGTCCCACTCTGTTGGTGGCCAACAAGCAGCTGCCAGTTCACACAGAAATGTTCCAAAGCTGTAAATATCTTTTCAAAATCTAACCCTCTCTGTTCCATTTCTTAAATTCTGGATGTGTATTTGGCATCCATGAATCACAAACTGTGAGCCAAATCTTTCAGTGACCTTGATTTTTTTCAGGATCAGTCACCTCCATAAGTTAAAATCCTGTGGGTACAAATGGTATACTCTCCCCTTGGGCCATTTCAGAATGAGATTGAGCACAAGTACATCTGAATTAGGAAAATTAACCTTCAGGGTGGTCATCTGTAAGGAGGAATCAGTAATGCCCTCTCCAGACCAGATGATAGGAATATATGCTCCAGGCATGACCGGGAGATACAGGCACATGCTCCAGGAATGACCTGGGGACAGAAGTGCTTATTAAAGGTAAAGAGGTACTTACTGTCATACTGAGATTTCAGTCCCTGCATCCCATTAGGACAAAGAAGATGGCATCTATCTTATCACTATATCTCAGCACCATTTTCATCATTCAGTACATAACTATATAAAAAATGGGTCACAGTGTAACCATTCAAATTCTCATCAATAGGATGTTGAAAAACTATGTAATTTTGTTTTTGCTTGTGACTTATGTTAACCATGGGATCTTACAGCTTAGTAATCGTTTTATGAGTACAGTTTAATAGTTTTCATCACTTAGCTAATAAAAATGTGTGATGAGGTCTACCCAGACCCAGGGCACACTGTCTATAGTAACATTTCTAACTCAGGAAGAGGTATCCAAATGCATGGTCCACCTCTCCTGTACTCCTACACCTTCCTCTGGATACTGTAGAGGGTAAAAGTATCATCCTGGCCCTGCCTGGCCTTGCAGGAATTCTTTGTAAGCTGGTACTTGTTGAGTATAAGATGTGAACTAAATACAGATGGAATTGGAAGTAACCTGTGTATAATAAGGTGTGTATTTCCTGTGACTCTTTGACAGTCAGTGCCTAGCAACCCACTAAAGGTGATGAAATTTTCCCCAAGAAGCTGGACCCAAGGTTGTGTGCAATGTCTGTTCTTCCCACAACTCCATCCTGGCTCCTCAGAAGGAGCACAGTAAAAATGTGAATGTCTAGAAGATTCTCTCCACAAGAGAAAGGACAGGAAGTCAGTGAGCCCATCTTGTGACCCATGGAGAAACCTCTCACTCAAGTGCCTCCTCCAACATGGTGGGTTTCCAAACATTTTCAAAGTTGGGGAGCTTGGAGCTTGCCAAAATTTCCTTTCTTCAGAAATTTTTGTTTTGCTTTGTTTTTTCCTGGTTAGGTCAAGGTCAAGGTGATTTAGTGTTAACATGTGTGGCTTTCTGGAATCCCACCTTCCTCAATCACATGTCATTTTAAAGAAATGATTCCCGAAAGATCTGAACCACATTGTGAACCCACATACCAACTAAAAAGCAAAACATTTCCAAGGAGGTTTTACTTAAATCAGTAACCCATCCTCCTCTTATCTTTTTTCTTGTAAATATGCTTGGTTTTTCCTAAATTCCCAAAGTGGAGTTTATTACAAAGAACTTTCATTTGAACTAGGATATTTGTATACAATGTTGTATGGTTTCCGTGGAAAAAGTGAATAAAACTAAGTTAGATTATTGTGGTTTTAAGGATTAAATGTCAAATCTGCCTTTGTGAATTTGCACAGAAAATTTATGCCTGAATAACATATTTACCTATTAAAGAAAGCTTTGGTTTTTCACACCCAGCACTGGATCTAGAAAATTAATATCTACCTCCATGATTTCCTCTCACCAACGTGAATGTGTTTAAATTGACTATGCTGATGTTATATCATAAGGAATGAATGAGAATAAAGCAAGTTAGATTTTGAAGTTGGAGGGAAACATGACTTCCTGCTTACTCTGTATTCTTAGCAAAGAAAATTGAGGAGCCCCGCTTGCCGGAAGCCTCAGCGGCACTCTTTGTTCTCCCAGTAACTTCATCTCATCCAGCAACCCCTCTCTCTGCTGTAGGTTTACCAGATTCCCCTCATAAGGCCCCTGCCTCTGGGTCTTCATGCTTGCTTTTGTCTTCTCCTTAGTCACATTTGCCCCAGAAGTCTCAGTTGCTCCTCTCAGATGTCTGCTCTAAGGTCAATTTAGACAGAAGGGCACTGTGGCCCCCTAAGTACAGCAGCCCAGATCCAGCACACCCTACACAGGACACCCACTCTTCTTTTTGTCAAACTTTTCACTGTCATCTGAAAAAAGTGTATATTTCCATATTTTAAAAAATGAATTGTCTCCTTTGTTCCATGTGGCATATAGTAGGTGTTCAGGCAAGGTCTTCTGAGGGACTAACTATGGAAAAGTGATGGATTTGCAAGTGTTCTGCACCCTGAGAGTCTTAGTTCCTCTCAGCTACACTGTAACTTCACTTAGTTCCATTGCAAGTCAAAAGTTTCATAAGAGTTGCCCAGACAATGTGAATTGACAGCAAGAAGGGATTTTTACATTTTCAAAAGCAGCCATTGTTTTCTCTTACTTCTTTGACTCTTAAATAAGTGTGTCTTAAAGAAGGAAACACCAGGTAGAGAGTATGGAAAAAGCAATCAGAATCATCCTTTGGGAGAAAGATACTTAGAACTAACTCTTCTGACCATTGCAAGGTGAAATCCAAGTTTGTAATGGACTTTGCCACATTACTTCATTATCCGATGGTTGGTGCAGTGTCTTTGAGGCATAGGGAATGTGGACAGGAGGCAGGAACTATCTAACATGCAGAAATTGCTGAGAAAAGAACCTCTCTTTTTAATCAAATTGCAGCAAGATTTCATTTAGTTCACATGTCCATTTTCAAACCAATGGCACATTAAAACATCTTCCAATTCTCTACCATTTCTACAAAGCAGCCAAAGTGATCTTCCTAGATTCAAGTCTCACCATGGTCCTCACTACCTCACTGAGAACACTCCTGGTCATTTCCCATTGTCTTCTCCTGTGACTTCCAAATGCCTTTGAACAGCATATATAGACAGACATGTGGAATGAACGGAAACTCACAAAGCAATGCTTCCAGGCTTGCAATTCCCAAACTGATATTTTCTGTTCTATTGCAATTTCCTTTAAGTCTTAGTGATGACCTACTAAATGATTTTTATAATGCATCCATGGAGCAAAGCAAACAATTGAAAAATGCCAGGCAATAAGGTCCAACCTTCTTGATCTCACAGTGTCCGTGCTTTTCTAAGTTGACCAGGGCTGCCTTCCCTTCTTAAGAACTTCCCAGCTAGACAGTCATCACTCCCTCAGCACACCCTGGCCTTCCTTCCTTCCCCCTGTCAGTTCATCAGATTATTCTTACTTGTGTTCCTGTGCTTAGGCCCTGCCCAGTAGGTGCCTATTCCTAGCTATTGGCTGCTCATCATCTGGTCTGGCCATGTGCATTCCACCTGGGGCTGTGTCCATGCAGGATGAAGGAACTGTCTCCTGTGCCCATATGAATTATGTTCCCGACCCCACAACACTTAACACAAACTAAAGCTATTGTTCCCTCTGCTCCTTCAGGGTTGGGACCTTACATTTTTTTCTCATACCATCACTACTAATACAGTAGCCAAACCTGAGTTAGTAGCTAGCATCATTATTGTGAAGATTATGATTATTACAGGACTAGCCAATAAATTCACAAAATGAACCTATTTTTGGGACACATGTTGACCTCATCAAGGGTGATGGAGATTTGATGATCAAGTGGAACAAGTCACTTTGTAATACTTATTTAGCAAGGAAGAAAAACATTTTCAAAGAACAGTTTGTTTGTTTATGATACTTCTTTTTATCTCCTTCAGAATAAGCACTTAATGTCTTAACATGTTATTATATAAGAGGAGCCCACTTGCGATCTGTCCTGTCAGTTACGCCCAAATGCCCCTTGAATTTCAGTCCCATGCTGTGGAACTATTCACAGCCCCCCATCCCTTCAATTTTCATGGCAGACTTCTATGTGCATTTCAAGACCCAGAACAGTGATCACTTCCTTTATTACAGGCTGGAATTACTGAACTGAATGACACAAAATCTATTGACTTTGGGATCTCACTCTCCCTTGCAGAAGGATCCCTGGGACAGTCCCCAGCACTATGCTGTGAGGATAAGATGAAGATGTGAACAATGTAACAGAGTATGAGAGAGGAAGGGGGTCACTACACTTTTCAGAAGAGGAGGAGGAACTTGTTGGGAAGGATATCCCAACAGAAGGGACTGAAGACACCCATGAAGATATGAACAGACTTCAGAGTCCTAATAGGTAACCTGATTTTACTCCTCTCCTCTGAGATGTATGGAGATCCTGTTAAAAAGGATTTTGCTTGCCATGGTAAAACCAAACTCAGTTTTGCCTAATCCATAGCTGTGGTGTTGATATTTTGGAGAGTTGGCTTTAGGAGGTGCAAAAATTTGCTTCAAAGGCTATGTTTATCTGTCAGTGGGTAGAAGCAGGGAAAGGAAGAGGACAGGGGGCTGGCACCTGTTGACTGAATTTTGTGGGCCTGGAAACAGGCTGAATCCAGGGATCATGAGAGAAATGAGTATTTTTTTTCTGCCACCAAGAAGAACCAATCCTTCTCAGGAAGAAAAACACTTAAACATGTTCACAGAGTCATATGAGAGAAGGAATTGTAACCCAATGGTGGAGGCGGTCAAGGAAAGTTAGACAACCTGCTCTTAGTTTGATTTCCACAGACAAAAAGACTAAACTGGAGAGAGAGGAGGTCTGTAGAGTGAAAATAGGACTCTGCAGAGCTATCTGATCCCAATGCCTGCATCCTCCCCTAAGTCATGTGGCACAAGGAGACAGAAGATCTGTGTGCAGATGATAAGTGATGTGGTATTGCAATTGCATGGCTTGAGCTTTGAAATACAGATTCTGGCTCCTGAGAAGGACTCTGTCAGGGGATTTCAGAGAACACTGCAACAAGAGGAGTCTCCTCCGGGGACCTCAGTTGATGCTACTCTGAAAACTGTCCTGTCAACAAACACCTTCAGCACCCCTGCTTCTGCGAGACCAGACCTCTGCATTATTCCAGAGATTAAAATATTAGAGCAGCAAAGATCTTTGAGAAAGCTTACTCAACCAAAGTCTCAATCTTTATCCAGATATTTGAGGACAAAAAGGTAATCCCTTATTGGCCAAATTATATTGTTGTACTATGTATTATGTGCATGTACATATATGTAAAAACAAATCCCATCTGTTTGTGCAACTATAAAAATGAATACAAGACCTGGTTCTGTACACTGAATCTCCAGAACTTATTCTTCTTATCACTGAAACTTTGGACCTTCTGACCAACATCCCTCCATTTCTCCTACCCCTGAACCCTGGAACTCCATTCTAGGTTCTGCTTCTGAGTTTAACGTTAAGAGTCCACATGTAAGTGAAATCATTTCCTGTTGTGTTTCTGTGGCTGGCTTATTTTGCTCAGTATGAAAACCTCCAGGTTCATCCACATTGTCACCAAATGTCAGAGTGTCCTTATTTTTGAGGTTGAATAATATCCTTGTGTGTGTGTGTGTGTGTATGTGTGTGTGTGTTTCCCATGCTCATTCACAAACAATCC
The DNA here is from genome assembly GCA_020662805.1 of Glaucomys volans. Lineage (NCBI taxonomy): Eukaryota > Metazoa > Chordata > Mammalia > Rodentia > Sciuridae > Glaucomys > Glaucomys volans. The sequence continues at coordinate 55,406 of JAJEJO010053742.1, forward strand.
AGAATAATTACCCACCTACTATATCTAATTTCCTACTAGTCTCCTGTGTCCATCTACCTCCTGCCTTCTCCTATGTGATGATAGGTCTTATTTACAAATAAATACAATTGATTCATGGCAACTGATTCCATTTTCTTACATAATCATGAAAACATTTTAAATTTGATGTATTTGGAACTAAGAAAATTAAGCTGAAAGATGCGCATTAGGACCTAATCTTCACATATCTTGTCCTTAGATTCAGCTTTGAATAAGTTAGGGTTTTATATGCTCCTTGGATGTACAGAAACCTTGTAATAATTTCCACTTTTCCATCTAGAGGCCTTATGCCAGGAATGAGTCAGGAATACCTCGATGTTCTGGTTCTTTCCATATTCTATCCTATATATATAGACATGGCCTTGAAGTCAAAGAGACCTAAGTGAAAGGCAAGCACATTTTAAATACACTCTCAAGTCCATTCAATAACTCTGCTAAATCCAGAATGAGACAATGATTAATGATTCCAATAACAACTGAAGAGATTGCACAGGAAGAAGCAGAACAAATTAATAACCATAAAGGGGAAATACATACTTCCTACACTTCAAATCTTTTTTTCTTTTAATCTACTATACCATCAAGCCTAATAGTGATTGAGCAGGATGAAATCATTGTTTGCTTTTCATAAATCCACACGGGTGATGTGTGAATGAAGAAAGATCCGGCATTTCACCATTCATGAGTGCATAGCTCTGTTCATATTCCTAATTACAACAGTGCTTTTACATGCATTTTTAACTTTCAACTCAAAGTTCCCTTGCAGGATCTGCATTCTTACCCCAACTTTATGAATTAGGAAAGTGAGCCTCAGATTAATTCTCATACTAGTGAGAGGGAAACTACTATCATATGAAAAAAAGGACAGTGGGTGCTACTATAGTTTGTCAAAATTTTTCCAAGTTGGTAATAACAGAATGTGACAGACATCATTGCCCTGTGTACATGTATGAATGCACAGATGGTGTGACTTTACTTTGTGTGCAACCAGAGAAACAATAACTGTACTCCATTTGTGTTCAATGAATCAAAATTAAATAAATTTAAAAAAAGAAGAAAAAAATTTTTTTTCCAAGTTGGAAGCTTCTGGGATAGGTATCAAAGAGCAAACAAGTGTATCTCCTTGGAGTTAGAATATAAGGTTCCAAAATCAGATTGTCTGGATTCAAAATCCTATTCTGCTGTTTTATACATTTTTCTAAATTTCAGGGTTTTTACCTGCAAAGTAGCAATTGTATAGTATGTTTAAAAATTTAAATATGCCAATGCAAAAAAAAAAAAACAGAAATAATGGAGTACGGCTAAAGCACAGGTGGTACAAAAATTAGTTCAGGAGATTTTATCTGGTGGTTGGCACTCTTTATAGAGTATGACATCACTGAAATTGCTTATTGTTCTTCTAATCAAGACTGGTATTAGAGACTAACACACAGATTAAGAACTATTCAATGGAAGAAGAGAGAGAATACCCTGGAGCTCTAAAGTAAATGGAAATAGCAGAGACAGGAGCATAAACCAAGTAATAGATTCGGGCCAGTAGAGTGAACCACAGTTTCAGATACCAGAAGACACAATCCTAGAACAAGAATCACCTCCCTCCTCCAGCACCATTCACCCTTCTGAATCTGGGCACCACCATGACTGTCTTCTCACCCAATGTTTATGATGCACTTCTGTCTCTTCATTTCAAATTAGAAAGGAATTGAGGAAAGAGCTGAAATCCAAGGAAATGGATCCTGGGGGACCAAGCAGCAGAGAAAATGACCTTGCATATGAGAGAATAAATTGGAGTAAAAATAAGAGGTGAATCCAACTGGAAGGAGAGAATCGGAAGGTGGAATAAAGAAGAAATGACATGAGCAAAGGCATGCAAGGCTGACTTGGGGTTGGTGGCAGTGGCATCATCAGGTCCCTGTTGTGGTCTCCCCCCATTGGACTCATGCAGGAAACCTAGCAGCCGGGGGAGGAAGGCACAACAAATTCTTCTCTCTGCTCCCTCCTTCCTCTTGGATTAGTCAATTTTGGTGGAAACATAAAAAGGAATTACAACTATTCTTCTTCTTTTGATGTTTTATTTTTCTTCCCCTCCTTTTTGAAGCGTCATTTTGTGTCCAGCTGTTCATGCAGTTTGTGGACACAGTAGGACCCTGAGTCACTCTATCAGCTTCCCATTCTGACCCTGATGAGTGACCCCAGTTATATCAGACACAAGAAGGGATGATGATACAAATCTCTTTCTGGGTTATTGAGAGGAACAAGTAACACACTTCTGGAACGCATCACTCAGGAATATGATTTTAGTATTGCTTCATAAATAACAGTTCCTATTTCTTGACATAACATAAGCCATAATCAAGCACAGCATCTCACAGGAGACAAAGATTCAATAACAATTTTTAGAGAAGAGAAGAAATAAACAAACAAAAAAAAGCAAACGAGGGAAGAATTATATCTATTTGGACTTGAAATAGGCATGCAGCCTTAGGATAAGCTTGTTGGGCAAGGTTATAGGCCATGGATACGTGTAGGAGCCTGTTTAACTGTGTGCACAACACCAGCTAAAGGACAGGCTCTGCAAACACAGGTAGGCTACCACCATCCAGTCCTTAGTAAAGCAAAACTCTCAGAAGCATCTGGAGTGTATGTAAGGGAGGAAAGTCAATTAACAAAAACAGTATGACTTAAGAAGGTTTGCTTCATCTAGTTAAGTAAAATTGCAATAAAATAAAATATAAAGGATTCAGAATTCAAATTCAGAAGAATGTTTGATTTTTGTTGCTGTTGTTGTTATTGTTATTGCTCTTATTTCACCCAGAAGACTGGGCCAATCCCTTGACAGCAAGCCGGTCCAGACGACTTCATCACACAGGACAGAGAGCTAGCTGATCTCACAGCTCACTCCAGGGGCCTCGCGACCACCCACTCCAGGAAAAACATTTCCAGCACATGAATCCTGGCACAGCCAGAGCCAACCCACCCCTTGTACTAAATCCCTCATTTTCAGAAAATCTACTGGTTTTGATGTAATCATCAAAGGCTAATGGAAAAAAAATATTATTTCATAGTTTAAGGAAAAAGAAAAGGACATCTGGAATTAACTTTGAATGGGAAAGATACTGACCTCATAGACAACGCAGGGGGAAAAATGGAATAAAGTCCCCAAGGCAATACTCAACAACAGGGACTACAGTCTGAAAATTCAATTATTTTAACCATTTAGGTACAAAAGTAAAGAAGTATTCTTTGAAGATCAGGACTTTTATCTACCTGCATTTCTTTTTTTTTATTTATTTATTTATTTTTTTATTTTTTTATTTACTTATTGATTCATTGAACACAAATGGAGTACAGCTATTGTTTCACTGGTTGTACACAAAGTAGAGTCACACCATCTGTGCATTCATTTCTAATATCATAGGATTGTTTCCTTTTTTAGAGAAAAAGCTTGGAAATACTTAAACATGGTCCTCAGAATCAGACAAACAGGCCAAATCCTCATTTTCACTGGAGTAAACTGGATGTTTTGATAGAGCATAATTCAAATTGTGGCCCTGAGTTCAAGGTTGAGTTCAAGATAAAATATAGGACACTCATATCTTCAATAAGCAGTAAATAATGTTTTAGTGTAAATTTGTCTCCATGGGGACATCCTAATATAAAACATCCTCTGTTACTTATCTAAAATTCAAGTTCAACTGAACCTTCTGTGTATTTGTACATCTGTCAACCTTAGCCAAGGCACTCATCTTTGACAATAGGAATAAAAATAACCACCTTCATAGTAGTGTAGGGACAAACAACAACAGAGATACATCATTAAGCAGAGGGCTTGACACCTAAAAAATACTCCAAACAGTACCACCTGTATTTTTTTTTTTTTGTATTTTAATTTCATCGAGAATAAGAATAGTGTATTTTATTTATTTGGATTCATTTTTGTTAAAGCATAAAGTGAAATCAGAGATAATTTCCATAAAGAAACTAAAAGGTACTTAATAAGTATAAACATCTACATAGATAAATAGATAGATAGACAGACAGACAGACAGACATGAACTAAGTCTGTGTGATATATACTGGGCTTACTGTACAACACACCTAGATTGCTCATTGGGGTCATCAAAGTGTTTTCCATCACGAACTTGCATGCACATCTGCATGTGTGAATGCACAAATGCATATTGAAATTATCCAAACAGTGCAATGAACAGCTGAAAGGCAGACAGGTCATGTCCCAGTGTGTACAATCAGAGGCTGGACTTGGATGTACTTTCCCTCAGAATGCCCTTATTTCATGCCGCTATTTTCATGCAATGAAACTTGAATAGTTCAGCAAAATGTCCTCCTGGTTCATTCATGTTGACACAAGCAGTAGGATTTTCTTCTTAAAGCTAAATAATGTTCCATTGTGTACCACAATTTGTAAAATACCACATTTTGTGAAATATACTTATCTCTTGATGGACATTTGGGTTATTTCCATATCTTAGCTATCTTGAATAATCTTGCATTGAACATAGGCATGCAGATATCTCTATGAGGTTCTGATTTCAAAATTCTTTTTTTTTTTGTATTTATACTTACAAGAAGGATAGCTGGATCATATGGCAGCTCAGTGGGTATGCTGTTTTAGTTTTGCAAATTGAAAAAGTTCTAACAGTCTGTCATACAGCACCATGACTAAAGCTAACAAAGAAATACTGTGCACTTAAAAATATGTTAAGAATAAGGTGTGGTGGTGCCTGCCTGTAATCTCTGTCACTCAGGAGGCTGAGACAGGATGATCACATGTTTGAGGCCAGATTCAGCAACTTAGTGAGACCCTAAGCAAATTAATGAGTCCCAAAATAAAAAATAGAAAAGGACTAGGGAGGTAGCTCAGTGGTAAAGTAGCACTTAATTCAATACCAGTGCCAAAATAAAATAAAATATGTTGAGTGTACATCTCATGTTGAGTTCCTATCACAATAACAAACAAGCAGAAAAAAAAAGAACACTGGAAACTTTATTCCTTGATTATGGTGATGGAATCACAGCTATAAGCATATTTCTTTTTTTTTTTTTATTTTGGTACTGGAGATTGAACCCAGGGGCACTTGGCCACTGAGCCTCATCCCCAGCCCTAGTTTGTATTTTATTGAGAGACAGGGTCTCACTGAGTTGCTTAGGGCCTCGCTAAGTTGCTGAGGCTGGCATTGAACTCGCAATCCTCCTGTCTCAGCCTCCCAAGTGCTGGGATTACAGGTGTGCGCCACCATGCCTGGCTTATATGCATATTTCTAAGCTCATATATATATATATGAGTTTATATGCATATTTCTAAGCTCATATATATATAAACTCATATATATATATATAAACTCATATATATATATGAGCTTAGAAAAATATACACATTAAATGTGTGTGAATGTGTATATATATCAAATATATTTCAATACAGGTTTAAAAAACTTGAACAGTTTAAAAGCATCTAATTTAGGACACTTTCCTAAATAACAATGCCTCCTTACCCTGACTCCTGAGTTGAAAAGAAGGGAGAGATCAGCCCTGTGCTTCCTTTCTGTTCAATGTACTCAGGCATTTGTCCTGTGAACTGCCTTCTGGAATCTTAGAAAACCCAACAAAAGACATTATAGGCTTCTTACCTCCTCTGTATGAGACGGGTAAGTTCTCAAAACAGAACGAAGAGAAAGGGAGAGAAAGGGAATATTAAGTGAAATCATAAGAATATAGATAAACAAAATGTGAATGAATGTCCATGGCAGAACTCAACTCCCATGGTGGTACATCATTATTTGTTAGAAAGAAGGAAGAATAACAGGTGCACAGTAAGATGTAGATCTTATTATTCATATAATTTGAATGCTTGATCTCAGAAATTGTAGGGACAACAACAAACTAACAAAATCCAGAAAGTTACTTAAACCTGGACACCTGACCAGCAGGTGGTGAGGCTAAACTTGGAAGCTGAGTCTCCTACATCCCAGGCCCAGGCTCTTTCCACTACCTGGGTGCCCTCAAGTTGCCTGACACCATGCTTTCCACACAACTGCTGAGGTGGACATTTGGGGTGGACAGATGAAATCTCCTTGGATCAGGTCACCCTTGTCTTCCTGTTCTGATTAGTCTGGTTTCAACTTTCAAAGGGGAGTTTTTGAATTTGTCTTCTTTTTACTTCCTTTTACCCATATCAAAACTGTTTTTCTCTAAAAGGTAGTGAAGTATTGTGCTAGATATCTGTCAGCATCCAACTGTTACTTAAAACATTTTTTCTAGATTATATTCAAGACCTTAAAAATAGATAAATGACCCATTTTCAGCAACTGTTTCATAATTTGAGGATTGATTATAATCACACATGTAATGATGTACGTTGACAGGGAGATTTTCAAGACATTCTTTCCAATGGAAGCTGTTAGCAGGTGCCCTCTTGACAATGTCAGGAGGATTCATAGGTGGTGGAAAGTACTTGGAATCTAAAGCCCTTGCTTATGGTCTTGTGGCCACACATTTACTCTGATGAGTAACTTAATTGTTCCAAATATTTCTATATTGCTTCTAAAATTAAAAAAAAATTTATTTGCCTTCCTGGATTTGGGGAGGATGAGACAATGTATAAAAAAGCATTTTTAAATTATAAGAGAAAATTTGCAGTATCAATGCAGTATTAATATTATGACAGTGTGACTGAGAATTTGGTGAGTGATCTTCAGACTTACTCATTGTACTCAATGACTCCTTTGAAATGCAAAAGCTACAAAGTGGCACTCTAGTGTCATTTGTATCTGATGTGTTCCTGATATTTGTATCTGATGTGTTTCTGGTATTTGGCTGCTATTTACAAGGACAATGTCAAAGATACTCCTCCCACACATACACAAACACAGACCTATAGGGTTGATACCCTCACTCACGTGAATCTCACACATGGCCTGACATGTTGACACATAGACTCAGATTGATAGGTTAATATCCCTTGCCATTTCCTCCAACATTAGATGCCTAAAAATTAGGTTCTTCATGGATCTTTATTGGAACAAAATAAGGAATCACACATTATTTTTCCTTTTTTCTAGTTAATGTACCTAATTAAAACTAAAAATTATATTTACATTTATTCATAACCATTTTAATTTTCTTTCGTGTTTTTTTTTCCTTAACCCCTGAAATCACCATACCCTTTCTTTATAACTGAGTGTGCGGGACGTGTGGATTGAGGGAAGGAGCAAAGCCTGAGGGTACATTTTCTGCAATTAGATTTTGAAAGGCCTGTTGTTTGCATTTTCTGAAATCTGGGCACATCACAGACCTTGGCTTTTCTATGTTTAGTTGTTCAAAAAGAGTGGTGGGGGAAGACAGGCAGAAGGAAACCAAGTCTTTGTAGTTCGTGCCAAAAAGGTTAAAACTGAAAGACCTGTCAAAAATTTCACTGGCTTCCCCTTGGAACATATACGTGAAAGTTAATTCACCTGAAATTTTGTATCAAACTGAGGAACACTAAGAGTCAGTTATGTGCATCCCCCATTGTATCTGAGTGATTCCCACGTTGCACTTCTGAAAAACTCCAAACTCACATATCCAGGTGCCTGTTTAAAGTTTCACTGAGATTCATGGACTTGCCAAGAGCAGTGTGTCTAAAATTGTCCCCTTAGTCTTTTTTCTTCCCCATCCTAACCACCCACTTACCAAACTCCAAGTCATCCAGGAGAGGTAAAACAGACAGAGGCTCCAGTCAGGAATAGGGCATGCCACCTTCTAAGCTCCCCACTCACCATCCTTGGGAGCTGTACTTTGTTATGAGCCACATGATCCTGTTCACAAGGAGGTAATGCAATTTCACAGGGCTTGAAAGAACCTGTTGTTTTCTTCATATTGGATATATAACCAACCATTCTCCACTGATGGACATTGATTGTCTTCAAGTGTTCACTATTGCAGATACTGGACCATTTAATACCAGCATCACTGTAACACAATTTAACAGAGGATACGTCCATACCCGCATGCAGAAGAGTTTGGAGCATGCCCCTGTTCAATTTTACTGGCTATTTCTAAATTGCTTTCTAAAGTCATGCCAATTTATGGGCCCTCGAGCAAGCAAAGTATCTGCCCACATCTTCAGCAGCATTGGTATTATAACATTGTTGTACTGTTGCCAATCTGATTTGTGTGAAGATGTTACTCAGTGTTAGCTGAATGTCTGTGTCTCTGATTACTGAGGAGACTGAGAATATTTTAGCTGTTTATGAGGCACTCAAAATTTCTCTTCTGTTAACTTCTTATTTACATTTTGGCAATTTACAATTTTTTGTTTGTTTTCTAATTTTGATAAGTCTTTTTAAATTCTAGATATTAATTAATCTGTTTATCAACCCCGAAACTAATTTTAAAATGAATTTGATATGTTAGGTCAATTCACCTTCCTTGTTCACCTTTTCACAAACTTTAGGTCTCTCTCTAGAGTTTTGCTATTCCAAGTGCATTTTAGAACACATGTATAACTCTTATTTTTATGGGTGAATTTTTTTATTATTCTTTATTCTTTTAGTTATACATGACAGTAGAATGTATCTTACATATTATACACATATGGAGTATAACTTCCCATTCTGTGGTCATAAATGATGTGGAGTTACACTGGTCATAGATTCACATTTATAATTCTTACTGCTCATTTGGAAGTGTTTTGGATTCATGCAGCCTTATGTAACAACTTTGTAACTTTGGTTCTTCTCATATAAAATGGATCTTCTCATTGTTACCTTACTCTTGAACATCTTCAATAACATTTTATATATTTTCTGCATCATATTTTTGTAAACACTTTGTTACCTGATTCCTGGGTTAAGCTTTAGCTTTGTCTCCATTGAAAGTTTTATTGGTCCTGCTTCTGCATTTTCTACTTGCTTCCCACTAGTCTATTATCTACATGGATCATATGTCCAGGTACCCTGATGAACTTACATTATCATTTTGATAGTATCTAGATTAATACCTCTTTTAGCCTTAGTTTAGCTTCTTCCACAATAAAGTCAGGATAATAGTATCTACATCTTAAAGTGACTTTAACTGAGATACATGATTATTGATTAACTGAGATACATGATGTACCTATACACATATGTACATATATATACATATATAGATGTATAATAAAGTCATGATTCTCAGCATATAATATGTGCAAAATGATTCAGTTTTCTTACTTTTTCTTTCCCACAATTATGATGCCACTTCATATGTTAACTCTAATTTATGTTAACTCTCTTCCTGCTTAGAATTCATTCATTTAGGTTACCTAGTCAGTTTTGCCTAATTCTGTATCCAAGGCCCTACAACATAGTGAACTTTCAACAGAAAAAGGAGGAATGAAAGGAATAATGAATTCAAACATACAATAACTTAGGAAGATCATAAAGTTTTTTTCAACACATTTAAAGTAGAATTTGCTATTTTGACAATCTTACTTTTAGTCTAATATCTTTGAGTCCTACTTCATTTAGTCAAATTGTGTTGAAGGTAATTTTCTCTCAGTAACATAATCTGCCTAACCATTAATGTTCCACTTGGAGGAGGTTCTTCATGAGATCTTCTAGATTATCTTTCTTTGGATTTTGCATAGCTCTCTATGTGCACAGCCCATTTGACTGTTCCAATGTTAACTTCTTGACAAGAGGTCTCCCAGACAAGACTCTACACTTCTCAGGGTATATATCTGAGATGTCTCAAGGTACCTCTGAGCCCTCTGGACTCAGGACAACTCTGGACTGTAGAACCTATAAGTCATAGGTTGTAGAACCTATGACTTATAGGTTCTACAACAACAAACAACTAGTGTTTGTTTGAATGCCTAGTGTTTGTTGAATGTATTGGAAACCAATCAGTGAATATTTCTAATATTTCTCTGTAAACTTGGCTTCTTGCCTTTAAAGATTAAAACCCATCAGTGATCCCCATCACTTAAAGGCCTGTCCCAGGACTCATTCATGGTGTGTCTGTCTGTCCAAGGTGATCAGAATTCTGCCAGCTTCCCACATAGATGATGTGCATGCCCCATAAAACATCTGTCCATTGCATCATTTCACTGTGCTCTGCAGGGTTCCAACCTGTGGACATGCATTTCCCATAGAGAATACATTTCTCTGGACCTCATACTTGAAACATTCCTCTTTGTCCTTTACAAAGCACACACTTAGGAGAGATTTCATGAACATTTCAGGGAGTTCTGTAGAGTAGAGGGAGAGGGAGATGTGGAGGGAAGAGGGAAATACTAGGGAATGATATTGACCAAATTATACTGTAATATTGTGTGCATGTATGAATGTGTAACAAAGGATCCCACAATTATGTACAACTATACTGCGTCATTAAAAAAATAAGACAAATAATCTACCTCTTCCTTCTCTTTGATATCACCATGCCACTGATGTAACTACAGCACTTAGTGATGCGTACCTTCCTTCATCCCTGAGGAAATGAGCCGTCAGACATTAGAAACCTGTCAGCAACTACAGTCTCTGGCAAATTATAGATGATCCACAAATACTACAGTTAGCACCCCTTTAAGACAACAAGTTTAAAAAGAATTCCAGAGGCAATCTTGGCTGGTACTAAAACTGAAGGGCAAAGTTTTGCTTATCAATACCAGTCAGAAGAGCCAGGAAGATGCTGTGGAGGCTCCTTTGGTAGGGGCCCTGGCTGGCTGATTAAATCATATAATGGTACCAATTCTTGGAAAACCAGTCAATGTCAGTGGATGCCTCTGGGGACTTTTTGACACATAGCACAAGGCCAGAAACTCAGAATTTACATGGATTTTCTGTATGTTATAAGTAAATCATGAATGCATACATCTGTTTAAGAAAAGGAAAAAAAGAAAAACATACATATCTGAGACTCCAATTAACATTATGCTTGGAAATAATTTTAATAGGTACACACAGCTTAAAAACCTTTACCTCATGATGTGCTTGTTTCCTGTTTTCTCTGCATACATCTCACTGTTTATATTGGGAATTAGTTTTATCTCCCTTCAGGAAAGCATGAAAAAAACATTCAAAATTGTAATCAGAGTGCTGACTTTAAATTATTTCTCAATTTCTCTCAATGACAATTTGTATTTTGTTAGATACTAATAGAGAAAATAATATATTTTAATCATTAAAGTTGGTCAATAACTAAATTTTTAAACTAGTAAATAAATATATATGTAAATGAGCAAAGACTTGCTTTCATGACTAAATACTTTTTTTGTAAAAAAATACATAAATGTTAATACCAAAGTTCATTTATGGTAAGTGCCTTTTATAATTTCCGTAGCACAAATAAGGAAACATTTAACAATGGAATCTTAAAATTTACCAAAGCATTTTGCAAGGGAGTTGATTATTTACAGGTTTTTTTTCCCCTAATGTTATAACAGCAAAATAAATGTGATGCACTTCAGAAGCCTTAAGCAACATCTATTGTTTCACAAGAAATTCTGTGTGCACAAAGTCCCCCTAGGCCACACCATGTGTCAGTAATAACACGCAGCTATATTTGGAAGTTGAAATGTTTCCATCTGTAACAGTGCTGGGGGGCTTCCTCTTGAAATGGAACACTAGACATGGCATCTTTTCCTAACCAAAATTGTTCCAGGTGGTTTGTGACAGATTTTAAATTTGAATCATTTAACATGTATAAGTTAAAAATTGTTCAGAAACACAAAATGTTGAGGCAGTTGTTCTTTCTTCTTCTGATAGTATTTTTATAGTATTGGGCTCCCTACTCCTCTCCGTGTAGCCTGTGTGCCTGAGGGAAAGTAGAAACACTTAGACCCCTTAGCAAGATTAATTTAGCTAAATGTCACAACCTGTCCCCCATCATTGAGGCTTGGCTATGGGCTTGCAAAAACAAGCCAAATAAATACATGAAGATGTTTTCCTGTGGCTTCTAGAAAAATTCTCCTTTGTTTCCCAGACCTTCACTCCCATTTTCTTCCCTTCCATTGTCCTCCTCCTTTCTCCTCCTCCTGCTTCTCTTTCTCCTCTCTCTCTCTCTCTCTATGCTATTAAACAAAGACTTGAGATACTAAATATACAAATAGACAATGACCAGAACAAATATAAAAATTGAACTCTGACCTACAATCTGCAGCAAAATGTCCAGAAAGCTACTCTATTCTCTACAGCAGCCTGCCCAGGACACCACCCTCCTCTCTACAAGTCAATCATGCAGAAAGCCAGATCTCTCTCAGTAGCAACTGATTTAGGAAGCCAAACAACAACCTCCATAATAATTGGCCCCAAATAACAGCATTTGATTAATAACTTACAACTTCCCTAATTTTCCCCTGCTCCTATTTAGGCCTAACTGAAGAAAGTCAAATATGCCATCCAGCCAATCACATGGATGCCCAATTCCACCTTCCCAGGCCCACAACTTCCATTAGGCCTTAATGTTGCCTGCTTGTAAGTCTCAGTCACATGCAAGAGAAGGTGTCTGGTGCTCTATTATTAAAAAGCTCTAGATAAATAGGTTTTGCTTGTTCTCATCTGGGCAGTCTTCACTTACTTCCATGAAAATGAAAGAGATCATCTCTCTGTCAGTCAGGGCTTAAGACACCATGATCCCACCCCCTGACTAACAGCATCCTAAGGCTTCCCCATCTCAGATCTCAACTGGTGAACTCAAAACTATCTTTCATCACTTATGGCAATCTGCCTTTTGGTTCCTCCCACTTGCATCTCAAAAACCTACAGTCAAAAACTGGGATTTTAATAAGAATTGCATTAAATTTCTATTATGCTTTTGGTAGTATAGCCATTTTGGCAATATTAATTCTGCCTATCCAGGAGCATGGGAGGTCTTTCCATCTTCTAAGGTTTTCTTCAATTCCTTTTTTTAGTGTTCAGTAGCTTTCATTGCAGAGGTCTTTCACCTCTTTTGTTAGATTGATTCCCAAGTTTTTTTTTTTTTTTTTTTTTTGAGGTGATTGTGAATGGGGTAGTTTTCTTTATTTCTTTTTCAGTGGATTCATTATTGATATATAGGAATGCATTTGATTTATGGATATTGACTTTTTATCCTACTACTTGGATGAATTTATTTATTAGTTCTAGAAGATTTTGGTGGAATTTTTGGCTTTTCTAAACATAGAATCATATCATAAGCAAATAGTAATAATTTGAGTTCTTCTTTACCTATTTGTATACCTTTCTTTCTTCTGTACATATATGACTGTCTGACTGATGTTATCCTCCAATATGTATAATCAGAAAAATGAGAAATTATACTCCATTTATATATATAAATTTATAAATGCATTCTACTGCCATATACAAAAAAATTAGAACAAACAAAAAATGTAAAAAAACCTGGAATTTTAGAAGTTGGTACAGAACTTGAAATTGGCAGTGCTGGCAAACTAGACTTTAAAATATCAAGCTAACTGAGTGATGAGGGTAGGCCAGGGGACAAAGATGACCTCACTATTCTGAGTCAGAAAAATGGATTAAACCACAGTGTCACATGCCAAGCAGTGTTGCTGGGGCGGAGAGATGTAGAAGGACCAGGCAGCCAGGGAAAGATAGTGAGTGAGGGGGTTGGAGGCAGGGCCTGAAGAAAGGAGCTTGGAGAGTCTTCTAACTTCTTGGTTGATAAAACTGCTCCTGGACATTAGCGGGGGACCCAATCAGACAGAAATTTCCATACACGTGCTCCTAAGTGGGGGATCCAATAGGAAACCTAAGACAGACATGTGGACAGAGGGGGCATCAATCAATAATAGTGAGGAGAGTGTGGACAGGGGAGAAGATAAGGAAAGGAAGAAATTTCAGAGACATTAAATAATAAGCCCAAACTCCCCCACTGGATTCCCAGTTCTGGGGCCCCTTGTCTTTGGAGAAGTCTATTTCTGTGACTTTTTCAATACACCTGCTCCTGGTTTGCTATCTCTGTGTCTTGCTCTTTAATTCTTTGCTGAATAGAGATGATGAACCCAGCACCCCTAGTTCATAACACTGCTGCATTCAAGAATGTAGTGGGAAAATTTCAGGACATTGGTATGAAAAATGCCACTCCGGACAGTGAGAAGATGATTGTATTCATACCTTTGCAATAGGGAGAATATTTATCAGTATGAAAAATCTCAGGGTGCTAAGGCAGGAAAACAAGGGAGGCGCATGTGAGTCTTATGAGGTGGGGTGACTTGGGAATAGACTAGGCAGACAAGGGGGTTTCTGGAAGCACACGGGCTCTGGTAAATTTAATTTTGTCATTAGCATGTGTTCACTTGTGGTCCTTGCTCAAAACCAGCCAAGAGTTCAGGCTTTAAGCTAAAGTTTTAGGCTGAAGATGGCCTATTTGAAAGTGAAAAAAAAAAATGATAAACCATCCTTGCTGGTGGAAGGTGGAAGGTTTTTAAAAGCAAGAAAGAAAGGTAAGCAGATTGAGGAGTTAGCAAGACACCAAGGTATATTCCAAGTAAAAATCTGTATTGGGAGAACAGGTAAATGGGAGTTCTCTTTCCTGAGACAGAAGCTGAGATTTCCTGCCACAAATCTGACCCCCTACCAACCACAAGGCACTGTCTTCCTGAGACAGATGGTCTTGCTTTGAGAAGCTGCAGCTCAGATGCATCCTGATACTGGTCTCTTTTTCTCTCCCAAACTTCTAAAGCAGAAGCTGAAAGAAAATAGAGTCTAATAAACTTCATTCCAGGGGACAGATAGCAACAACTTGTAACTAAGAGACCAAAATTCCCAGACTCAAAGGAAAGGACAGACAAGATCTTTGGTTGACTAAAAGGAAATACTAAGCATTTAAAGGATGCAAATTGCCAAAGATAGCCAAATCTCAGTTTGCATAACCCTTAAGGCAGCCCCAGTTCAGCAACAACCTCAGCCCAGTGTGCAGCAACAAGATTCACATTGCTACAGTGGAACTCTATGGGAGCATCAGACACCTCACAGAGGTTTCAATGGCAAGACCAGCCTTTCCAAGGAAGAACTAGCCACACAGGCCACACGACAGTGGAGATTGTCAGAGTGAGCAGAGCTCAGAGGCCAGACTTGCTGAACAAAGCATCCACTCTGCATTTGGTTCAGGAAACTGCCAGCAATTGGTGACTGAAGATATTGTTTTGTTTCATGTGACAAATATGAATGCCTTTGTTCATATTGACACTGCATCCCTGAACACCATGACAAGTTGGGTTTTGTAAGGTGGGCTTTGCAGTGAGAGGAGGAGCATGCTAGAGTGGATGTCATAAGAGCCACAGTCTGAACTGGGAATTGGATTCAGGAACTAGACAAGACTCTGGGCTTCTCCATCAGATTAGACACTGAGTATCCACGTGGAGGTGGAGGTCTCATTAGACACTGAGTGTCCACGTGGAAGTGGAGGTGAAATGGTGAAAAGGAACAAAGATGTGTGTTGGTTTTCTCAATATTCTAAGAGATGGGCTGTTGTGTTGTGTGCATTAGGACTCTCCTCAGACCAAGCATGCCATGGAGTTTGGGAATTTGTACCAGTGGCTCTTTTGATTCTAAACATTCCAGACACATAATTCTATGCACAAGCTTAAGAGTGGCAAGCTAGGACCACTCTGCTTGGATATCACCCGTGAGTTGGGGATTGTGCTGGAAAGGACAGATTGATAAAATCTGAGAATGAACTGAAAGGCAAAGTTTCTGAACACTCTGGGAAAGTATTTCTTGCTCTGAAGAAATAAATAAAAGATGTCCTCTCTTCTGAAAGTGATGTTGCACAGACATGAGCACCAACACTACTATGTATACCTCCAACCAGCAAAGAGGAGCCCACTCAGAAGCACACCAGGAAACAGAGGGACAGCCATGGGATTGAGGACTGTCTTGTGTTTGCAGTGTTGGCAATAAGAAACAAAGTTATCACACTTAGACCAGTTTGATTAGAATTTCCCATTCCTTACAGCTCAGATATACCAAGTCTTAAGTTATTTAATATTGTGTTTTCTCAGCAAGTTTTAACCTCTCTGAAGACCATTCCATTTATGTGTTTTTATTCTATATATTGTCAAAGAACATAGCGAAAATGTAATAAATGGCTATTGCATTTAATTGTGAGGTCAAATGTGCATTAAGCAGCATAAATAAATTTTTGAAATGTAATTGTTGAAAACTTATCACTTAATAAAAGTGTATTATAATGAAAGTTTATAAAGTTAATATTAGGAAATGCTTGCTAGGCTATCAAAGTAGAGGTCATTCATTTGTTTTCTAACCATGGTAATTCTCCTCCTGACACTGTAAGATATCAGCTGCTCAATGACCACAAGGGATGAATGAATGGGAGGCAGTGGCATGTGAGCATTATGGTCTGCACAATAGGCACATGTCCTGGGTATTGTTGAGATTTCTAGACAAAGAAGCTTAGAGAGTCAGGGAAATACTGCAAGATCAGACAAGCCACAGAAGGTTTGGGATTAAAATGTAGGTCATGTGATCCCAGAACACACCCCACAGCTGCATGGAAGCCATCCTGGTGTCCTCGTGTTAACACAGACCAGCTGAGTATCTCAAACAGGCAGAATGCCCCCTGTCTTAAGGCTGTCACTGTGCTCGGATTTCTCACCTTTAAATAAAACTTGAATACAGCATTGGGGAAAAGTCTCTGAATTTTTTTTTTTAACAGAAGGAACAAATGAACATAGATGCTTTGCATGTGTTCTTTCTCAACACTAGTCAGAACTCTCCCTTCCCAACACATGATTTCAACGTTCTCTCTTTTCTGGTCCAGATAAGTACCCCCTTGTTGATGTCAATAATAATAGTGTATCACTCAGTAATTGCAAGAAGTCATATAACTGTGCATTTCTACTTTTAGTGGACAAGTTTCCAAGAAACTGGAAATTATAGAAATGCATTCCTCTGCTCAAAGTCACAGGTGACGTTAATGATGAGTCTAGACTGGAATGTTCATCAGTTGACTCTGAGTCTACATCTTTCCTAACATCCCAAGCTTATCACTAAAAACTATTATTAACCAGGTGCAGTGGTGTGGAACTATACCTTCAGCTGCTGAATAGGCTACAGGAGGGTAGTTTGGACCTAGGAACTCTGGAAAAGTCTGGGCAACATAGTCCCAAAAAAGAAAAAACTTTTTAAAACAAATTATTTTTAGAAGCATTTTACTTGTAGAAAAACTGAAAAGATAATGAGGAGCGTTCACAAAAACCCCAACCCCAGACCCAGCCTTCTCTACTATGAATATATTACATTTATATAGGACATTGGTTATAATTAATGAGCTAATACTTAATGCACTACCATGTAACATTTCTGATGTTGGGAATTCATGTGATCTCCAAGTTTTTCATGACTATTCTGGCTAACGATGTATCCATTTTGTTCATCTTTTCAAAGAAACAACTCTGATTTTGCTGATTTTCAAAATTTATAAGCTGTTTTCAAGTTAGTTGATTTCAGATCTTTATTATTTATCTTCTGCTTGCATTATGTTGAAATTGCTATCCTTTATTTAGTTTCCAAAGGTGAAAGGTTATATAATTAGTTATAGATCTTTCTTATTTTCAAATATATGTATTTCATAATATGCACATTTGTTATAGTTTGGACCTGGAATGTCCCCTATAGGCTCATGTGTTGGTCCACAACTGGTGGCACTCCTGAGAGATGAGAGAAAGTCTCAGAGGTGGGGCCTAATTGAAGGAAGTGAATCACTGGAGGTGTGTGCTTAAAGGGTATATCTTGTCCCTTGTCCCTTCCTCTCTATTTCTCTCTCTCTCTCTCTCTCTCTCTCTCTCTCTCTCTCTTTCTCTCTCTCTGCTTCTCAAGTGCCATGAGGTGAGCATCTCTGCTCTTCCATGTGCTCTTCACCATGATATTCTGCCTTGTCCCAGTTCCGTAGCAACAGGCATTAAGTGGCCATGGACTGAACATACTTTGATTTCTATATTGTACCTTTGTTAAGGCGTGTTTTATGTCCCAGAATCTGGTCTATCTAGGGAAATGTTCCATGTGCACTTGATAAAAATGTGTACTCTGCTGCATTGTGTACTCTCAGTATGTTAGATGGACCATACTGTAAATGTCAGGACATGGGGTCTATAGTGCTACTGAACTCTATATCTTTAGAGTCTGTGATCTGCTTTTTCTTTCAAATATCAACTTGAGTTTTGTAGAACATATTCTGACTTAGTTTCCCAAAGTGGAAACAGATAAGTCATTATAGATCATTCTTCTTTTTGAATATATGTATTTCATAATATATATTTAAAGCTATAAATCTATGCATCTAGGATTTTTGCACTAAGGACATCATTCTGTCAAGTGCTATTTATCCTTTCTTATGCTTTGTTCTGAGGGAAGGGGAAAGAATTCTATAAACTTATGATTACTTTTTAGTCTTAGTATACCATGCCCCCAGGATGTGGCCATCATTAGTGTTTCTTACTTTCTGCCCCCTTAGGTGAGAAAGGAAGGCAAGAGCAGGCTGGATGTATTTAAATTCCTTTTTGCACACGTGAGAAATTCGATGTTAAGTCTTTCCCCTGGAGGGAAGTACTTTTAGGAGATAATCTGGGTCCATTTCACTATAGTCGTCTTCACCTCACCCCCTGCAAGAGACAGGAGGAGATATTTTTCAGCTCTTCATGAGAAGCAGGTGGAGTTCCTAATGTGTAACCATGAAACCCATAAGAAAGTGAGGGACCCCTCCTGGAGACTGTGGCTCCAAGAATTTTTCACATTAAACCAGTCTCCATTCATCCTCCAGCAATTTGTCAAACTTATCATTACCAGTTCATGAGTCTGGAGGCTTCCAGCTAAGCTGCTCTCAGATGTGATTCTGTATTCACCTATCTCTCCAGTTTTCAAGGTGACAGTTGACCCAGAAGTCTCGATTCTCTGATAGGTTTGAGCAAAGCCACTGATTTTTAGTTTGTTCAACTTTTCTGGTGTAAAGATAAGAGAAATAACTTCTAATATCTTTGCACATCAGGACCAAATCCTTGTTAATACATTTTTAGCTTTTGACTTTTGTCTCAGTATTACAGGATGGGACACTGAGTTTCTTTATAGTATTTTGTGTTCAACAGACAGAACTCCACTGATTGTTCTGCAGTTCAGAAGGATCAATAGTTCTGATAGATTAGAAGTCAAAGTGTATCATGAAAGGAATACAGTAAGAACCAAATCCTTCTAAATACCTTTCCTCACAATACAAATAGGTTCTTGGCAATATCCAACTCTAAAAGGAAAATAAAATCTAAAATTTGCTTGTATTTAAGCTGAATTAAATTGTTCTTATATTAATAGATATTTTCAGCATTGAAACCACATTTCAACTGCTCTTGATTGAGTAAGTCTTAAAACCACTTTTTAAAAAAATTTATTTTATTAATTTTCCATAGCCAACACAACAACAGAACAAAAAACACACAGAGAAGAAACACATCTGAAGAAAAGGGTTATAAATGTTTGTCCCACATTTTGGCTTTTCCACATAGAAAAGTAGAAAATAGAATAGGTGAGAAAAAATAATATAACTAAAATGCCCAACAAAATCATGTGTTCATCAATTCAAACTGTGTTGCATGTATTAAATTGTAAGTTAAGAATATGTTATGCTGATATCCTGCATACACATAAATACACACTCATAAATATGTACTTATGATAATATGTACATTTATGATAATATGTACATTTTACTTATTTTCTAACCAAAAGAACTTTGCCAGATCACAGTGAACAAATTCCACTGAGAAAATGCCTTGATTTCAAATACAAAAAAATGTGCTTATGTGTCATTTCACACAGACATTAAAGGCTATGAAGAAACACGAGAATAAAGAGGTCGAACTTGAAAGATAAAACATGCTTATGTAAAATATTTACTCCTTGGAAATTCTTGTTCCTTCCTCCAATTTTGGTTCCCTATATACAGGACAAGATATTGAAGCCAGAGTGTTTGCAAACTCCTTTGTAATTCTTGAAACATATGGTTCTTTGATTAAAATGACCATGATATAAATGAAGAGTGGTAAATTAGAGAAGCTGGCTTTGAATAGGACGATAAACTTCAGGGAAAATCTAAATTGATACAGCATCTTTAGGAAAGGGTTTAGCAATTACTACTAGATTTGAATGCAAACCTTCCCCATTACCAGGCAACTCCACTTCCACTAGGCATGTGCCCAAGAGAAATACATCACAGCTGCATCAAGAGACATGTTTAAAAAATGTTAACTGAAGTATTATTTCTAACAGCTCAATCCCCAAATCAACCCAGATGTCTACAGACATTTATAGAATGAACAGATGCATCATGGTGTACTTGAAAAATGGAAGAGCACTCTGTACAAAATGAGGGGACACACTGCCATGGTGTGGGGTAACTTAGGACTCACAGACGTGAAATGAAGCAAAAGAACTCACACAAAAAAATAATGCTTCCTGTAGTATTCAAGGGAAATGAAGTCTGAAAATCAGCAAAATGAAATTATTATGATGGACTCAGACTACGAGAGTCATCCAGGTTCTGTGGCGAGGCTTCTAGGCTTTGGCAGTGTTCTGGTTATTTGATCTTGGTGACACTCTCATGGGTCCTTCCCTGTGATGGTTTATTGATCTGTACATTTAGATATTGTTTTCTTTTCCATCTTCTCCACATGAGCTTCATTTCACAATAAACTAAAAGGTTTGTTTGTTTTTTAAGGAAATTGGAATAAATATGTAATAGTGAAGATTGCACATAGCAGTCACAGAATTAAGGATTACAGGATGTAGAAATGGTGGGAAAGCATGAATCCCAGGGCCAGTCCTATTTACAGATACTATGCTTGAATCTGGGGAAGTTCTAAAATGTTTTAATCTATTCATTCAAAATGAAATAAACTTTTATTTATTAAATGAAATATTATGTGATTGCTGTAGTACAGGTCTCCAGGAGCTTGGACAGACAGTTCTCCCCACTTTTCTCACTTGTAGTGCTCCAGAATAACTGTAGAATGTGGGAATGGTACAACATCCTTAGATGGGTGGGACTGCTGATCAGAATAGCCCAGATTCTGTTGCATCCTCCCAACCCCCAGAAATCAACCTTCATTCCACAATTTAGCCTAGTGACGCACATTATTCTGGGAGATCAGTCCCAGTGTCAATTGCCTTTCAGGGTCCCACACCTGCCATGCATGCAAATGGAGCACATGCAAAAGGAGCTCCATCCATCCCAGGCAGCTTTCCTGAGCCTTGCAGGAGGGCCTTGAATGGATCCCAGACATCTGTTGTTTCTGGCTGCCTATCTGTGAGCACTAACCCCGCTCCATGTACCTAGCTGTGTGTGGGTTTTCTGCCTCACAAAATTCAGACAAGTTGGTAACATGCACAGTGAAACTGCTTCACAGTTGCTCAGGCAGTCATTCATAAGCTTGCATTTTAAATTATGTCTGCAATAAAATGAATATGAGAATAAAACATCAAGTCTATGTGTAGTGTTTGTAATGACATTAAATGATGAAACTGACTCACTCGAAATCCCATTTTGAAGAAGTAGAGTACATTCCCAGCAAGTGCCTCAGGGGTAAACACCTGGGCACAGTTAATATCACAGAGTCATTTCTGAAGCAGAGACATTTTGATTTTTCCTGAAACCAGTAAATAAACAAAATATTTATTGATACCATAAAGCTGCAATTTCTAAAATGACTGTCAAGCAATATAAACAAGAGGCAGACTCCAGTTCTGTCAGCCCCTCATCTCTCCTTTCTTGCATTATGGTCAACCCTGTATTTGGTGGAACATCATAGGTGTAGTCAAGGATGGAATGGGACAAGCAAGGTGCTTTTCTTTTAAATTTTTTAAAAAATTATTTAATTGACATGATATTGATATTGATAATTGTTTACAGGATACAGTATTATATGCAATCCATACAAACACTTTGTAATGATGAAATCAGAGTAATTATCATTCCTATACATTGGGAACCTTCAGACTCTTCTCCCCTAGTTACATTGAAGTGAATAAGTAATTGTCTTACACTAGAGTTGCCCTATTGTGCTACAGAGCATCAGAATTACTTCCCTAATCTAAATTTATTTTGGATGTAAATTTCTCCCAAACCTCCCTTCTATTCCCTTTCCCAGCCTCTAGCCACCTCTGCTCTACTTGCTGCTTCTATGTGATCTAATTTTAGCTTTCAAATATGAGTGACAGATTGTAGAATTTCTCTCCCTGGGTTATTTCACTTAGCACAAAGTCCTCCAGCTCCATCCATGTTGCCACAAATGACAAAATTTTATCCTCCTTTATGACTAAATAGTGTTACCTTGTGCACAGATGCCACTTGTTTTTTGTTTGTTTGTTTGATTGATTGATTTTGAGACAGGGTCTCATTAGCTAGCCTCGCTCAAACTCACCATCCTCCCATCTCAGCCTCATGAGTACCTGGGGATTATGTGTGCGCCCATCACCATACCCGGTTTATACCATATTTGTATTATTCCATTCATCCATGGATGAACACCTAGGTTGACTCCATATCTTGACTATTGTGAATGATCCTGTGAAACACATGGCTGTGAAAGCATCTTTTTATTATTGTGATTTCAGTTCCTTTGGATATATACCTAATAGTGGGATTGCTTAATCAGATGTTACTTCTACTTCTCACTTTTGAGAAAACTTCAACAAGATGATGAAAGCCTTGGAAGTTTGTCTTCCCTCTTGACTTGTTGGTTCCTACAAATGGAGATGTTTAGAAGAAATAACAGTGAGAGATATTCATTAATTCTTTCTTACATATTCTGCATTTTCTCAATAGAAATAAATGAACCCAACTCCTTGGATTATTTTCTCCTATATTTGATTAGTTCACACATAATATAAAACCAAGAAATTTTGTTTTAAAGTGCAATTCATCCAAAAATTGACCTTATGATTTGTCACCACTGGTTCTCTGTCCTAAGACCCTTTCTCCCAGGATCTCACAATAGCTACAGGGTTACACTCTTTTTTTCTTTCTTTTTTTTTTTTTTTTTCTTTTTTTTTTTTTTTTGCAGCACAGTTTTGATTAATGTGACTTGGAAAGATGCAGCTGTGACAGCATGCTATGCTCCCTGTGGTCTCTGGATGGCTCCAGTGAGGGGCACAAGATGGCACTGCCCTTGCTCCATTGCACAACCACTCACCCTTGCATTGTCAGTTAGCTGCTTGTCTCTGGTTACAACTCTGTCCTGGTTTTATTGTTTCGCTTTATTCACTGGACGAAGGGTAGCTACTTGAAGCAAGCAGATTAGAACAGCGTGTTCCCTACGTGCTATGTGCTGGTCATTTGCCTGCATGGGCATCCAGCCCTACCATGGAGTGTTCTTTATTTTCTGTGAGCACAACTGGACATTATTAAAACATAAATGCTTATGACAGGGCAAGAAGTCTCATAATTATGATCTTCTCTTTTGTGTTAACCTTTTTGATGATTGCTGACAAACCGTCTCCAAAAGTTAAGCATTCTATTTTCCTCCAAAGTTACCCATTTATCCATATTTTCTAAAAGTTGTTTTTTAATGTGTCAAGTCAAAGATGACTCCAAAAATGAATGTATTCAAGCAATATAATTTGGTGATATTTGTTGATCTACAATGAATGAATTTTTTTTATAATATTACAAAATTCTTGTTGTATGCCCAATTCCTTTTTCCAAGTACAATTAATTTCCTCAAAGGACTGGAACTTTAGTAAGTCCTGAAATGATCTCAAATTGAAGTCAGTCTGTATACTGTCCAACAAGTAAAAAAAATACTGGCTACCTAAGCTGTGACTATTTATACATTTTTACAACAAAAATTAACTGAGAGATCTCTAGTTGTCTAAGCACTATACTAACATAGGATTATAAAAATACATATGATAAAAGCATTCTTGTCCTCAATGCTATATCATAATGGACAGAGAGAATATATAAGCAAATTGCTGCAATAGATTATCATATTATTAACAATATCATTTGATACTGGGCAAAAACCCATGTGCAAATTGAGTTATCAATTCTTTCATGGAACATCAGAATAGACTTTAGCTCCAAAACTTAGTTTAAGTATATAATTGGAATTTTGTAGTTATAAAATGGGAGGGTAGTCTCAGAAGAGGTGTGGACAGAGATTTCAGGGTAGAAATAACATAATGGTTTTGAGGTACTAAACTGTGTAGACATGGTTAAAATCTTAGAATCTAGCCTCTAGTTGTGAAGTAGGAGAGGCAGGCAGGTGGCTGGGCATGGGACATGCTAAGGAGCTTTGACTCTGTCCTCAAGGTTTGCCTAATGTCACACAAGTAGAGTTCAGGTACCTATACCTCTAAGTTTCTGATTCCTTCAACTTCCAAGACCCTGTAACTTACCACTCAGGTTCCATATTGTTCCTTGTAATTAATGTGTTTTCAGGAACTTTCATTGAATGTATCTGAAAGAAATTTTCTTGGCTCATTGAATCATAACTAATCTTCATGCATAGGACACTACTCACACATGAAGCTCATTCCATGAAACATAAGCCGAAAGTCCTCACTGTGTTATCACATTTACCTAGATTCCAGAATCTTCGATAAGCCTGATAGCCCATGGTCCAAAAGGTAGGCTGTCATTTATGACCCAATAGTCACATGCCCCTCTACTTCCCTCTACTTCATATTCCCTGGGGAATATGGGGAATATGTTTCTCATAGTTCTGAAACACCATTGTTCATTACACATCTAAAACAAACAAGTAAACAACAATACAGAAGAAAAAATATTTTCCTTATAACACTTCAAAACACATCAAGTTCATCATAAATCTTATCTCTAGCATGAAACACTTCCCACAGTGACATTTAAAACTATAGGATTGTGCATGATGTCACTGCAGACCACATTCCTCAACGTCCTGGCTGTACATGGAATATTCACCAAAATATACCATATTCTGGGTCATGAAATAAATATTTAAAAATTTAAAAATATTTGTTTCTCTAAAGACATTCTCAGATTCCTTTAGAATTAAATAGAAATCAATACCAGGAGGACATCTGGAAAATCTTGATAATTGCAAATAACTAATAAAAGAAATTAGAGAAGACCTAAAAAATGGAGGGACACACACTGTTCAAGGGTTGGAAGGCTCAATATTGTTATGATGTTAAGCTTCCTAATTGATGTATAGATTTAATGCAATTCTGATTGTTATCCCAGAAGGGTTTTGGGGATCAACCAATTCACTATAAAATTTATGTGGCTGTTTCAGGTAATTGCAATATCTAAAACAATTTTGAAAAAGAAGATTCATTCTGTCTTCTATACTTTATCATATCAGCCCAGGACCAGACTTCCTTAACATGACTCCCAAAGCACAAGAAATAAAAGCAGAAATCAATAATTGGGATAGATTCAAACTAAAAAGCTTTTTCTCAGCAAAGGAAACAATCAGCATTGTGAAGAGAGAGCCTAGAGAGTGGGAGAAAATCTTTGCCACACACACATCAGATAGAGCACTAATCTCCAGAATATATAAAGAACTAAAAAAACTCTACACCAAGAATACAAATAACCCAATCAATAAATGGGCTAAGGAAATGAGCAGACACTTCACAGAAGAGGATCTATAAGCAATCAACAGATATATGAAAAAATGTTCAATATCTCTAGTAATAAGAGAAATGCAAATCAAAACTACCCTAAGATATCATCTCACCCCAATTAGAATGGCTATTATCAAGAATACAAGCAACAATGGTGAGGATGTGGGGAAAAAGGCACACTCATACATTGCTGGTGGAGTAGCAAAATGGTGCAGCCACTCTGGAAAACAGTATGGAGATTCCTTCAAAAACTCGGAATGGAACCACTATTTGACCCAGCTATCCCTCTCGTTGGCCTATACCCAAAGGACTTAAAATCTGCATACTTCAGTAATGCAGCCACATCAAAGTTTATAGCAGCCCAATTCATTATAGCTAATCTGTGGAACCAACCTAGATGCCCTTCAATAGATGAATTGATAAAGAAACTGTGGTATATATACACAATGGAATATTACTCAGTCATAAAGAATAATCAAATTATGACATTTGCAGGTAAGTGGATGGAATTGGAGATCACGTTATGTGAAATAAGCCAATCCCAAAAAACTAAAGGCCGAATGATTTCTCTTATAAGTGGTTGATGACACATAGCGGGGGTGGGGGAAGGTACAGGAAGAATGGAAAAGGGATGGATTGTATAAGGGTAAATGAGGGGTGAGGAGGGAGTGGAAAGGAAAGATAAAAGAATGAGACAAACGTCTTTACCCTATGTATACATATGAATAGGCAAATTATATGATTCTACTTTGTGTACAACTAGAAAAATGATAGTTGCACTCCATTTGTATACAATGAACTAAAATAAAAAATATATATATTTTTCAGAATTGTTTTGGACATTGTAGAGTCTTCTAAAGTATAGTAATCATGATGTTGTGGTAGCAGAGAAAGGAGAGAGAGACAAATGGAATGGAATAGGAAATCCAGGAATAGACTCATTTATATGAGTGTGATTTTCAATAGAAGTGCATAAGTTTCATGGAGTAAGTCCAATCAAAAATGATTGGACAATTGTACATCCATTCATATGAAAATTCAAAATCAGGATCCCACCTCAAGGTACATCTTGAACTCCTTCAACAATTAACCTCAAATGAATCTGAGACCTCAATGTCCAACCTGAAACAAGATACAATATAGACTTGTTATCTTGATTACATAAAAACTCTCAAAATTCAATAAAAAGAAAACAACAGAATTACAAATATACAAAATATTTGAACAGAGGCTTCATTAAAAGTATATGGTAGAAATATACACATATGGTAAATAAGTACATGAAAAGATGCTCAACATGAGGAGAATGGGAATTACAGCCACAGTGCATACCAGTCTATTAGAATGACTACAATAAAAACCAAATGAGAAACAAAATTGATATTTAGGATCCCTGGAACTCTACAACATTGTTGAGAATGCAAAAGGGCACATGCATTTTAGAAAAACCATTTTTCACTTTTTATGTTTTCAGTTAAATTAGATACACAGTTAACTAGATGACACAGCAATTCCACTCCAATTCCACTGTTTTTCCCATGGCCTGTTCCTACTCTTCACAAAGGAGTGCAATACCTTGTAAAACAGAACTTGAGTCATGTCATTCCTCTTTAGATTCTTTATTATCTCCTGCACACAAGAAAAGATCTAAAGTCTTCCCATGGTCACCAGTCTCCATGTAACCTGGTCTTTGGTCACCCCTGGCCTCATCTGTTGGAACCATCTCCCCTCTTCTTTTTGAGTACCATCCAAACCATACCAGCCTCCCCCAGCTGACCCTCACCTCAATTCATTGTACTTGTGCTTTGTTTTCTTGGGTGTTTCTGCCAGCATATCAGGGAACTGATGCCTCTGCCCCAAAATTCGCATCCTCAAAGAGTTTCTCCCGTCCACTCTAAGGAGCCTCCCCTCTTTTGCCATTTAGCTGAAGTTCACTTTATTGGCAATAAAATCAGCATACTACGTATTCTCATGTGTGTTCTGTCTGTTTCTCAGGAAATATAAGCACCCATGGTGCAAATATTTGATTGCCTTTTAAAGCCCCTTCATCTCCAGCAGGTAGAACACGGCTGGCTTACGTTATGGACTCAGAGGCTCAAAACCGGGGTAATCAATAGTGCCCACATGTGCCCACTATGTTCTCCACTGTGACTTTGAAAAACATCCACCACTATTGGGTTTTGAAATAAATCTCCTATTACAAGACTTTGAGATATCTTTAAAATAACTTTTACATATTACATAATTTTAGATGTATAACTTTAAACATGGGCAGCAAATCTAGGTCCATAAAAATATGTAAGGCAAGATTCTGGCTCAAATTGCCAGAGAGTCATTTTTTCCGTTGTTCTTAGTTATTTTCCATGAAAGGGTTTTTTCAAAATGACCTTTCCTTGTATTCTCTTTGTAACAAGGAAAAAAGGAAAAACGCAAAATTTTTAAAAAGCTATGAATGATTTTAAGTCCTTTGGGTATAGGCGAAGGAATGGGATAGCTGGGTCAAATGGTGGATCCATTCCAAGTTTTCTAAGGAATCTCCACACTGCTTTCCAGAGTGGCTGCACCAACTTGCAATCCCATCAGCAATGTATGAGTGTACCCTTTTCCCCACATCCTCGCCAACACCTGTTGTTGCCTGTATTCTTAATAAAAGACATTCTAATTGGGGTAAGATGAAATCTTAAGGTTGTTTTGATTTGCATTTCTCTTATAACTAGGGATGTTGAACATTTTTTCATAAATCTGTTGATTGCTTGTAGATCTTCCTCTGCAAAGTGTCTGTTCATTTCCTTGGCCCATTTATTGATTGGGTTATTAGTGTTCTTGGTGTAAAGATTTTTGAGCACTTGGTAGATTCTGGAGATTAGTGCTCTATCTGAAGTATGTGTGGCAAAGATTTTCTCCCACTCTGAAGGCTCTCTCTTCACACTGCTGATTGTTTCCTTTGCTGAGAAAAAGCTTTTTAGTTTGACTCTATCCCAATCATTGATTCTTGCTTTTATTTCTTGTGCTTTGGGAGTCATGTTAAGGAAATCTGGTCCTAGGCCAACGTGATGAAGATTTGGACCTATTTTCTCTTCTCTTAGGTGCAGGGTCTCTGGTCTAATTCCTAGGTCCTTGATCCATTTTGAGTTGAGTTTTGTACAGCCTATACCCAAAGGACTTAAAATCAGAGTAGTACAGTGATGCAGCCACATCAATGTTCATAGCTGCTCAATTCACAATAGCTAGATTGTGGAACCAACCTAGATGCCCTTTAATAGATGAATGGATAAACTGTGGTATATATACACAATGGAATATTACTCAGCCATAAAGAAGAATAAAATTATGGCATTTGTAGGTAAATGGATTTGCATTTCCCTTATAACTAGGGATTTTGAACAATTTTTTATAAATCTGTTGATTGCTTGTAGATCTTCCTCTGTAAAGTGTCATGCTAAGTGAGATTAGCCAATCCCCAAAATCCAAAGGCCGAATGATCTCTCTGATAAGTGAATGATGATGCATAATGCGGGGTGGAAGGGAGGCAAGAATGCAGGAAGGATAGATAGCATAGAGGGAAGGGAGGGGTGGGGTTGGGGTGGGGGGATAAGAATAATAACAGAATGAGACAGACATCATTGCCCTGTGTACATGTATGAATGCACAGATGGTGTGACTCTACTTTGTGTACAACCAGAGAAACAATAGCTGTACTCCATTTGTGTTCAATGGATCAAAATTAAATGAATAAAAAAAAGCTATGAATGAATGAAGATGATAATAACCTTCCAGAAATCTTGCCCTTACCCATTAGATGTCAATGTACATTTTTTCCCTTCATTGCCTTTAAAATTCCATTCATGTTTTAACTGAAATGGGCACTTTTGAAAAGTATTAATGTCAAAAAAAAAAAAACAGAGATTCTATAAGTCTTGTAATGCTAAAATCCTCTCCTGTTGAGTCTATCATGTCAATTCAAACATGACTGTAAAAGTTAGGATGCAGTCTTGTGGAAAACATGCATGATGTTTACATGGTGAGGCAAGTTCTCTTATTCTGCTAAATCAATGATAAGAATCAAATAGAAAACAAGAGGGATCATCAGTAAAAGCAATATGAAACCTTTGCATTATCTTCCATAACACCTATAATTTCTATGAATAGACAGGTGGCTTTTTTATGAGTGCATTATAATTATACCTAATAGTTGAATTCATTTTGCCATATTTGTACATGCACATGATGTAATTTAATCCATCTCATTCCCCAGAACTTTCCTTTTCCCTCCCTCTCCTGATCTGCTTGTTCTTCTCTACTAATCTCCCTTCTATTATTATTGTTTTTAAAAAGTTAGTGTGCTACAATTGTACATATTAGCAGGATTCATTGTGGTATTTGTTACAAAGAAATAACAAAATTTGGTAGAATTTCTTCTGCAACCTTTCCCTATGACTTTCCCTCTCTTTTCCCTCTTTTTTTTTTTAAATTTATTTAATTTTGATTCACTGAACACAAATGGAATACAGCTGTTGTTTCTCTGGTTGTACACAAAGTAGAGTCACAACATCTGTGCATTCATACATGTACACAGGGCAATGGTGTCTGTCACACATTCTGTTATTATCTTTATCCCCCCACCCCACCCCTCCCTTCCCTCTATGCTATCTATCCTTCCTCCATTCTTGCCACCCTTCCATGCCACATTATGCATCATCATTCACTTATCAGAGAGACCATTCGGCCTTTGGATTTGTGGGTTTGGCTAATCTCACTTAGCATGACAGTCTCCAACATCATCCATTTACCTGCAAATGCCATAATTTTATTCTTCTTTATGACTGAGTAATATTCCATTGTGTATATATACCACACTTTCTTTATCCATTCATCTATTGAAGGACATCTAGGTTGGTTCCACAATCTAGCTATTGTGAATTGAGCAGCTATGAACATTGATGTGGCTGCATCACTGTAGTAATCTGATTTTAAGTCCTTTGGGTATAGGCCAAGGAGTGGGATAGCTGGGTCAAATGGTGGATCCATTCCAAGTTTTCTAAGGAATCTCCACACTGCTTTCCAGAGTGGCTGCACCAACTTGCACTCCCACCAGCAATGTATGAGCGTACCCTTCCCCACATCCTCGCCAACACCTGTTGTTGCCTGTATTCTTAATAAAAGACATTCTAACTGGGGTAAGATCAAATCTTAAGGTGGTTTTGATTTGCATTTCTCTTATAACTAGGGATGTTGAACATTTTTTTCATAAATCTGTTGATTGCTTGTAGATCTTCCTCTGTAAAGTGTCTGTTCATTTCTTTGGCCCATTTATTGATTGGAAAAGATAGCCTCTTCAACAAATGGTGCTGGGAAAACTGGAAATCCATATGCAGCAAAATGAAACTAAACCCTTATCTCTCACCTTGTACAAAACTCAACTCAAAATGGATCAAGGACCTAGGAATTAGACCAGAGACACTGCACCTAATAGAAGAGAAAATAGGTCCAAATCTCCATCATGTTGGCCTAGGACCAGATTTCCTTAACATGACTCCCAAAGCACAAGAAATAAAAGCAGGAATCAATGATTGGGATAGAGTCAAATTAAAAAGCTTTTTCTCAGCAAAGGAAACAATCAGCAATGTGAAGAGAGAGCCTTCAGTGTGGGAGAAAATCTTTGCCACACACACTTCAGATAGAGCACTAATCTCCAGAATCTTCAAAGTACTCTTTTCCCTCTTGAGTCCCTTCCTTTATTTTCTTGATTTGCCTTCTGTTTTAATGAGATCCTTTTTTTTTTCATTTTCTCTCTCATGTGTGCTTCCCCATATGATAGAAAACATTTGTCCCTCGGCTTTCTGAGTTTGGTTTATTTCAGTTAGCGGGACGTTCTCCCATTTTCAACCATTTACCAGCAATGAAAAAATGTTATTCTTTATAGCTCAGTAATATATTTAGATCTCACATTTTCTTTATTCACATGTCTGTTGACAGGTCCTAGGCTAGTTCCATCACTTGGCTATTGTGAATTGTGGTACTATAAACATCATTATGCTGTTATCACTATACATGTGCTAGTTAGGTTTAGGTCACTGTGAACAAAATACCTCATATGAACAACTGAGATGAGAAAAAGTTTATTTTGGCTCATGGTTTCAGAGTTTCAGTCCATGGTGGACTGACTCCATTGCTCTGGGCCCAAGGTAAGGGAGAACATCATGAAGGAATGGTATGGTGGAGGAGTGTTTCTCTGTTCATGGTGGCCAGGAAGCAGAAAGAGAACGGGGAGGAGCTTCAGGGGAGATGAACTCTCCCAGGGCATGGCCCCCAAGGATCAACCTCCTTCAGCCATGTTCCACCTGCCTACAGTTACCACTCAGTTCTTTCAAACTAGGATAGATTGATTAGGTCATAGCTCTCATAATCCAATCAGTTTGCCTCTGAATACTCCTGCATCAGCACAAAAGCTTTGGGAGGACACCCCACATCCAAATCATAAAAACATGGCTTGCTAATTTTAGTTCTTTGGGAAAAATACCAAGCAAGGAGTGGGATAGCTGGGTCATATGGTGGTGCTATTCCTGGTCTTTTGAGGAACCATACTGCTTTCCAAAGTTATTGTACTAATTTACCGTCCCACCAAGAATGTATAGGTGCATCTTTTTCTCCACACCCTCATCAGCAATTATTGTTGTTTGTACTTCTTATAGCTGCATTCTAACTAAAATCAAAAGAAATCTTACTGTAGGTTTGATTTGTATTTCTCTGACTGCTAAGAATGTTGAACATTTTTCATACATTTGTTATTGATTTTTCGTTCTTCTTTTTAGAATGTGTGTTTAGTCATTGGCCCACTTGTTAATTGGGCAAACTGACTTTTGTATATTGGGTTATTGATTTTTGTATATTGATCTTGTGTCCTGCTATATTGCTGAACATTTTTAATCAGGTCTAGAATTTTTCTGGCAGTTTTTTTTTTTTTTTGAGTCTTATAAGCATAGGATCATTAGGTGAGTTCAAATGCACAACCTGTTCTAGGACTAAAGAAGATTTTAAATACTAACATGCAAAAATAATTAGTAATTCTAGATTGGGCATATGCGACATGAACATTGCAATATGGACATTAAATGCTTTTGTGACTAGGTTGTGAATTGTTCTGAGGCAAAATATACAAAAATCAAGATATGTATATCAAATGCTAATCAATGATTTTTTATTAAGGGGAAAATCCACTCTCAGTTTTGCTGAATTTATTGAGGAGCATGTTTGCTAAAATTAAGTATTGGGAGTATTATGAAAAGGCTTTTAAAAATATTGACAGAGTTCCTAACTAGGTGAGGATAAGCGTGAAAGACAAATTTCAGTGCAGACGACTTGAAAAGTATAGTATCTAGAGACAATGAGAGGAGTAGCCAAGGAACACAATGCTTGCTGGTGCCATTCAGATTAATGAATATGTAATATGTAATCATTCCTTGACTTAAGTACTGTTGAATTTACCTTCAAAAATGATGGTTTAGCAATGTTCATTTACTATTCTTATATCTATAGAAACTTTAAAAGTGAGTCTTCAAAATGATATTATGAATTTTTCTTTTGTATAAATAAACTAATTTTATGCTTTGGTTGTCCAATTGATTTAAGGAAATAAAAGATCTCCAGAATTTCTTTCACTACTTCCTTTCTTGTTTTAAATCTACACAGAGGAAAGGGTGAGAATACTCTACACTTAGCATTGCATTACCACACTATGTTCGTGTATTCATATCTTGATTGCATCTAGCATTTGGCGTTTGTAAATATATCTATTACAAATATGAATTTGTATGTTTTTGTGTGAACAGAAATTTTCAGTGCCATGGGGTAAATTAATAGGAATGCAATGGTTATATTACATGGTAATACTGTGATTAAATTTGTAAGAAATTGTCAAACTCTATTCCAAAGTAACTGTACCATTTTATATTTCAATCAGTATGTGAGAATTTCTCTTGCTCCATATCCTGGCCATAATTTAGAGTTGTCATTTTTTCAAAATTAATACTTCTAATGGGTGTGTAGTGGTGTCCCATTGTTCTTTCAACTTGGAATTTGCTAACGTCAAATTGTGATTAGGCATCTTTTCTTGTGTGTACTTGCCTTCTGTATATCTCTTTTATTGTAGTGTCTTTTCAGATATTTGCTCATCTTTTATTGGCTAATTTGCTTTTTTATTATTAAAGTCTAAGAATTCTTTGTATGGCTAATCAAATACGCAAAAATTTTCTTCTCTTGTGGCTTGTCTTTACATTTTCTTTAAAGTGTCTTTCATAGAATAGATCTTTACAATTTTAATATAGTCCATTTTATTACTTTTCAAGATTTTTTTGTGACTTTATCTAAAAATGTGTTACCTGATATTCTAGGTCACCTAGCTTTAAACATTTATTTTAAACACTTAGTAATTTTCTCCTGTCTTCTAGAACTGTCACACATTTTACATTTTCTATTTAGGTTTATAACAAAATATGAGTTAATTGTTTGCAAAGTGTAAGATCTATATTTAGATTCATTTTTTTTTGTATGTGAATGTCTAGTTGTTCCAGCATCATTTGTCAAAAGACTATTTTTTCTCCACTGAGTGATTTTGCTCCTTTGTTAAGTGTCAGTTGACTCTATTTGTATTGGTCCATTTCTGGATTCTCTATTCTATACCTTTGATCTATGGGAATACTTTTTCACCAATACAATTCTGTCTCGATTACTATAGTGTAGGCATACCACCTGACCAAGAAAGGCACCTGCGTATCTCAGGAACACAAAGAAATGCTACTCAAAATGATGATCTTGAATCCTTAACAGAAAGTTACACCATGTTCCATATTCTACAAAGAGACCGGAAAGTGTATGACCTCTTTGTCTTTATATTATTTCAAGATAAAAAAGTTATATAAACTAATTATAATAATATCAAACACAAAAGGCATAAGATAAAACAAAAACCCTTCCAATTCCATTATTCAGAGATAACAACTGCAAATAATAATGGATATTCCTGTTAAAAAACATTTCTGCAAATGGCCAATAGCTACAGGAAAACAGACTCAACATTACCAGTAATCAGGGAAATGCAAGTCAAAACCAATGCAGTAAGATATCACCTCACACCTATTGGGATGGCTGCTTCAAAAAGTCAAAAGGTAACAAATGCTAGTAGGATATGGAGAAAAGGAGATCTTGAGCTCTATTGGTAGGGAAGTAAATTAGTATAGCCATCATGAGAAGTAGTCCTCTTTAGATATGCATTCAAGGAAATGAAATCAACAAGTCACAGAGATACCTGCACTCCCTTGTCCACTGCAGGATCTTTCACAGTAGCAAAGATGTGGAATCAACATAAACATCTATTAAGGATACATAGAAGTATAAAGTGTGTGTGTACGCACACACACACACACACACACAAAATCAGAGGAATATTATTATTCAGTCACATGAAGGAAGGAAATCTTGCATTTGTGACAAATGGATGAACCTAGGGGACATTATGCTGAGTTAAAGAAGGCAAGCACAGAAAACACAAAACCCATGTGATCTCACTTCTCATCTATAGGTGAGAAAAGTTGAATACAGAGAAGCAGAGAGTAAGTAGAGTGATGATTGTCAGGGGTAAGGATGGGGAAATGCTGGCTCAAGGAAGGTAGGGGGAATAATTTCTGGAGATCTATTGTACAGCATTGTGACTACAGGTAATAATAATAAATTGTTTACTTGAAATTTGATAGGATCAGAGATCTTTAATGTTCTCACCATACACTCAAAAAAAAAAAAAAATGACATGCTTTGCACAAAGAAAGGGGATTAGTGCCCACAGAAAAAAGATTGATCACTGGGAATGGACATTGAGGTGAGTGAATCAGATCCTATAAACTTTGGTACTGTGAATCACTTCCCAGAGGTGGTTACCTGTAAATGAACTTGAAATTTGATTTCCTAAAACTCTATGTCTGAAATCCAAACCCAACACAAATGGAGTTAAATGATCCACATATTTCTGTTTCCCCAATCACTAAGGATAAATTCTGTGTTCTGATTGTCATATAGGATATAAATGCAGAAGTTAGAATAATTTGGAAAATATTTAATTAACTGACATTGAGAAGGAAATATAATACATTTAGAAGCATCAACTGTGGAGTCAACCAGAATTGAATTTAAATTTTGACCTCTTCATTTATAGATTGTGATGTTTGGACAAAGCTCATAGAAACACGGGTGTGCACACACACATACACATACACACAGTCTGTTGGAGTGTATAACAATAGTAAAAAACTACTTGGATAATTATATTCAGTTGCATCTAAATTGAGCAAATGACAAGATCAAAAGCCCATTTTGTTATACCTGGAATTTTATCATCACCCCAGGGAATCTCAAAACAGCACACCCTGATTTTGAAGAATTGTTCAAGATTAGTGGGTTTCCCTTTAATGAATTTTTACCCAAAGCACATGCATGTATTGAAAAGATAATATGATAATTGAATATAATTCTGCTATTAACATTTGTCTCATTGGTGTGGATTTATGTTGAATGATCTTAAATTATTTTTGTTGGCTGTTGGGTTTTAGTGAGTATATCTTGGATTATCTGAATAAGCAAGTGAATGTTCCATTGCAATAGGTTCTCTTTCATTCCTTTAAAAGCTTTTTGATAGACACATAGCACTTGTACGTATTGATGAGGTAAGTGCAATGTCTTGATTTATGTATATATGGAGCAATTATCAAATGAGGGTAATTTGCATAGCCATCAATTTAAACTATTTTCATTTGTGGTAAATACATTCAAATTTATCTTTTAACTCTTTCGAGACATAATGTGTCATTGTTAATTGTATTCGCCCCTCTGTGCCACACATGCCAGAGCTTATTCCTCCAATCAAATAACATTGTACCATTCCCTTTTTGTTCATTTGTTAAATTCCTCAAAGAGAAATTATCAAGCACATTGACTATATTTGAATTGAATACAGTAATACCAACAATCAAATAATAGTTTTCCCTTGTTTGGCTATTTTCACGAGGTTGGCACTATGCAAGGCACTTTATAAATATTTCCTCATTTAAATCCCTAACCAACTGCAATACAGATACTGTACCAAGAATGTGGATGAAAGTAAGTATCTGAAGGGTGATGACCCTTCGGATTACATGCAAATGCAAAGCAGGTAAATTTTAACCTGCGCTGAGAAAGAAATCATCATTTGGTTAGTCATATTTCACCTCTGAAAGTCACCTTCCTAGCTACCTGGAATCGTTTTATGAGGAGGGTGTGCAAGGAAAGAACATGCGTGATTTAGCAATGTGGTTTCAGAAGACATTGAACAACCCAAAATTGTGAAATAAGCAGTGAAATCATACAATTGTCTGTGAATTATAACTCCATACCATATTTGCTAATGTTTTTATGAAAGTTATTAAAAACTCGAATGTTCACAGAGGTCAGCAGGGCATTTGTCCACAGGAGAGATGAAGATGGTAAGTGGAGGGAAAACGGCCTTTGGAGTGCACACAGGTCCAAATGTGATCAAGTTACACAGCAAGTCAATAATTCGAGAGTTTTGCACCATAGAGTTGAAATATTAGTGTTTCTGGTCTGCCTTTCTATCATATCAACAGTTAGAAAATGAATGACCAATTCAGAAAAAAAAATGGACAAACATTTGAATAGATACTCCATCAAAGGCGATATGTGAAAAGCTATTAAACACATGAAAGATATGGATCATCCTTAACCATGAAGAAAATATAAGTTAAAACCCCAATGAGATACCTCTAAGAACACTTTACAAAGAACTAAAAATAACAAGTGCTGGTGAGGACAAAGTGCATTAGGAGGTCTAATGCTGGTGAACACACAATAGTAAGGTCACTTCAGAAAACCCTGAGAGAGGTGTAGGTGCTGCTGCTGAAAGCAGTGCATAGAATAAGAAAATACAAGTGGGGTTTCCCAGTATCTGCTGCAACACCCATGTATCTGTACATCCATCAGAATTCTCTGCAGGCTCTGTCAGGTTCTTGCAAGCCAGATAGGACAACCATAAAGTTCCCTCGTCTTACATTTCCCACCATGCTTCTTCCTCAGCCTTGACTCAAAACCACAAGACAGTGGAGGAAAACTGCTGGATTTGGTGGTTGTTTGCCACCAAATCCAAATACAAGCAACCCAAAAGTCTGTACACCAAAGCCCTACCTGTGTCCAGGTGAGGCTGTGTGGCCCAGAGAAGAGCAGCCAGGGTGCTGAGAGTGTAGGGCACTGCTACCATGGAATGCCAGTGCTGGTCAGTGTGAGGTGCCTGAGTGTGAGGCCAGGAAGAAGAATGAGTAGGAGGAAAAGGAGAAGATCGGGGAGGAGGAGAAAGAGAAAGAGGGAAGGGGAAGTGGAAGCCAGAGTGAAAGGTGGTAAGGAAGGAGGGGAGGGAGGGCAAAGCAGGAAAGTGGAGGGGAGGGGAGACTAGGAAAAAGGTAGGGATGAGAGGGGGAGAAAAGAGACAAGTAGTGCAGGTTGAGGTAAGGGAGGGAAAGAAAGTGATGGGAGTAAAGGAAAAGCTGGGAGGAAGAGGAAGAAAGAAGTTTCTTTCTAGCAATGCCTGATGTGGAACATAGGTCCTCACACATCAGACATTAAGAGTGCCCATATGGAAGTAGACCCAGAAAGGCAGCTTTTCAAGCATTCTCCAGGGGCCCCAGGTTATTCATATCTCTAAGGGATTTAAATATTCTGACTCCTGTCTTGTTATCTATAGTGGTAGACTTAAGATGGGGATATGCAAAAAGAGCCGCCCTCTGAGACTCGCTTTATTTCCTCTCTGGTCTCTTTCCTCAAGCAATTTCCAATAATTTTTTTCATTAACTTTATTGGACAAAATTTGCTTATAATAAAACATGCTCTTTTAAAATGTACAGCTCAATGAGTTTTGATAAATGCATGTCTTTACAGCAACACCATCTCAGTCAGAGTAAGATCATTCCCATCATCCCTAAATGTTGTCTTAAGCTATTTTTGGTCGATCCGTTCCAGGCTGTTCCAGGCTCCAGGAAACCATATGCAGTTTCCATTAAAATTGATCAGTTGTGCTTTTGCTGGAATTTGATGTAACTGAAATTTACAATGTGCACAGTAACTTCTCAGATTGTATTCCATATTTCTAGATACTTTGTCTAGTATGGTATGGAAACTTCATGGCATGCAGTTCTAATTGCTCCTGTCATTTGTGATACGATTGTTATTTGCATTATGTTTGCTTGTATTATAAAACCAGTAATATAATTTTTACTTTATGTCATTTCATGCTATTTAAGACAGTTGGGAAATGAAAAGAGGTATCAGCCTTTTCATCTATCATGTTTGGTTCACAAGACATGTCTTGTTCAATTCACTTACCACATGGTGTTATTTCTTTGCTCTAGTGTAACTTTATTCCTGCCACTTTTTGTGTGCTGATTTTTCACAAATATATTGATTTGTATATATTTGGCACCCACTAGTACAATTATTTGCTTGTTATTTTAAGCAAATGGATTTTAAATCAGTTAAGGAGTAAAGAAAAGATGCAATGACACCATAATTTGTAATCACCTTTTCTTATGATCTTTGTTCATTTTCTATGGTCACCATGCAGTACACTGACTTTCAAATTTTTTCATGCTATGAACACACACACACACACACACACATACACACACATATACTTTTAAGACTAGTTTCAGACTTACAGAAAAATAGAACAAAAAGTCCTACATGTACCCTGTAATCAGTATCCTTTATGATTAATGCCTTATACTAATATTTTATATTTGTTAATATACATAAATGTGTTGGTTAGGATGTAGAGAAAATAGGACCCTTCTACTATTTACCATCCTACTGTTGGTAGGATGATAAATAAAGTCATTATATATAAACTGATATGTTAGTGTAAACTAAACTTTGTATTCAGATTTCCTTGTTATTTATCTAACACCTTTTTCTGTTCCAGGATTCCATACAGGATATCACATTACACTTAGTTATTATCTCTCCTTAGTCTCCTCCTGCCTGACAATCTCTAAGACTTTCCTCAATATTGAAGACCTTCACAGTTCTGAGGAGGACTGGCCAGATACTTTGAGCAATATTTCTCAGTTAAGATTTGTCTGAGATATTCATAATGAGTCCTTGAATTATCAGTTTGTGGTAGAAAATAGAAATAAAGTTCCCTTTTCATCACATTATGGAAATGGCAGATGCTATCAACATGACTTGCACTATTGAGGTGGACCTTGATCACCTGAAATTTGTCAGTTTTCTCTATTGTCACACAACATCTCCCACCTTCCCAAACTGTACTCTTTGGAAGGACGTCTCTATGCACAGTGAGTGCATGCTTAAGGAAAAGAGACTGTACCTCTCCTGAGGCTCAAGTATCTGCATAGATGTTTATAAACTTTTTCTGCATAGTACCTAGATCTTTTCTGTCCCATTTTTTAATTATTCAATTGCTGTGGACCCATGGATACTTTATACTTTGGATTATAATGCAAGATTATTTTATTTTCTTTCTCAAATTGTTCCAGCTTTGGTCACTGTCAATTGGCTCCTGTGTCCATTTGACACACCTCCACCAGGGCAGGGATTTTATTTTTTGGAGCATTGCTTTACTTTCTTATAGCACACAGTGCTCCTGGTTCAGCTTACAGATTTCCTCCTCAGGTTCTAGAGTCAGGCTTTTCTCCAGGTAGCTCCACTTTCTTTTACTGGGATATGAGACAGAAAGCAAGAGATGGGTTATAGGTATGTTCAGTGCTGGGGGGGGGGGGTCATAAATTTTATAATAAAATTAAAAAATAGAGATGAATATTGTAGCCCAATAGGCACACATATTTCTAAGCATTTCTTTGTGTCTATATTAAGTTAAACATGAGTTCTTGCTGATGTCAACAACTCTAACTCATTGCCACATGGATCACTGTGGCCTCCTCCCCCATATGATCTGTAAACACCCTCTCCAAGTCTGGCTTCCAACATCTGCCATCCATTTACTTAATTGTTCAATTCCAGTCAGGATACATGTTAAGTTGTCTCGGAATTGTTAACCCATACCCCATGAGGTACACATTTATTAACTAGACTGCATGTTTATGTAGAATTTCTTACACCATTAGTCTTACAAGCTTCATTCATTTCCCAGAGTTACTTAGGTCAGAACCTTTCTCCCTTTCTCTCTTCAACAGGATTATTTCATACATTTAAAATACGGTCAGATTGTTTTGTTATAGTCTTCATTCAAATTCTGGAGTACATCAATCTCCTAAATGATTCTTAAAACTTGCATGCAATAAATTTCATTCTTTGGGATGTAAAGTCCTATGGGCTTTTACCAATGCATTGTGCATCCACCATTACAGTATCATTGTCCCCCACCAAAAAATGCCCTATTTAACCTTAAAACCCATGGAGACCTTTTTCTTATTTTTGCTATGGTTTGATTTTTTTTTCCCATTATGTCATGCAATTGGAATCCCATATTATTTGTCCTTTGGTACTGGCTTTTGTTTTAAAAATCACTTAGCAATTCATCCATTGTGTTTCATAGCTTGCTAACTCATTTCTCTATATCATTTTAAATGACAGTCTGTTGGATGGATGTACCACAGTTTCTTTACCCATTCACATATGAAGAGATATATTGGTTACTTCCAGATTTTGCTGATTATGAATAAGCCTGCTACAAATATGACTTTTTCTATGCAAAAATCAGGTGAATAAAATCTTACCAGCACAAGAGATGAATGACATGCTATGTAGTGTCTGCCCTGATATTTTCCCATTAAAAAAAATAGGCTGTTTTTTGTCATGTTTTTGAGTTTTTCAGATACAGGCCTTTACCAGGTATGTGTTTTGCAAAGATTTTCTTCCAGTCTTTACTGTGTCTTTTAATTCTCTTAGCAGTTTCTTTTGAAGAGAAGATTTTAATTTTAACAAAGTTTAACCTATCTTTTTTTTGTCTTTCATTGATCTTACATTTAGTGTCAAATGTAAAAATACATAGTCAAACCCAACATAATTTTTCTCCTGTATTTTATTCTTGGAGATTTTTACTCAGCATTTTACATTAAAGTTGATGATCCGTTTTTTAAAGATAATTTTTGTTAAGCTTCAAAGACCTACATTTAGGTATATTCTATTTTTTATTATTTTTCTTGCACATACATGTCCAATGTTCTCAGTGCCATTTGTGGAAAGGACAGTTCATTTTCCACTGAGTTTCCTTGGTTCCTATTTCAAGACCAGGTGAATGTATTTTAATTTGTCTTTTCCCAGGTTCTCTATTCTATTGCAATAATCTGTGTGCCTAATTTTTCCCAATACCATGTTATCTTGATTATGCTGGCTTTATCACAAGTCTTGAAGTTGAGTAGTGTCATTCCTCCAACTTTTTATCTTTCAGTATTGTGTTGGTTATACTGGGTATTTTCCCTTTCCATATAAATTTTTAAATTAAATTATTAATATATTCAGATTATTGACTTTCCCATATAGATCCTGAAAATAGTTTGCTATATTCACATGCAAATACTGTACTTCTTTGGTGCTAATGTTGCTGCTATTGTGCATTTTAATTTTTCATTTTTGGTACATAGGAAAGCAATTGACTTTCTTTATTAACCTCGAACCTATCATCTTATTATAATGATTTATTAGTGCTGGAATTAATTTTGTTGATTCTTTGGGATTTTCTACATAGACAATCATGCCCTGTATTTCCACATTGCTTCCTTTTTTGTCTCATTTCACTAGCTATGACTTCCTGTATGATATTGGATAGGAATGACAAAAAGGAATGTCATTGCCTTTTCCAAGATTTTAAGTATAAAGCAACATAATGTTACTTGTGATTTTCTTGGAGATGTTCTTTATTGGACTGAGAATGTTCTTTATTCCTAGTTTGTAGGTACTTTTTAATCACAAATGAGTGTTGGATTTTAACAAATACTTTATATTCTTGATAATATTATCTTCCTTCTTTAGTTTCTTTATATGAATAAATATGAATTTTAATAAATCTTTACCTAACTAGAAAAATTGCACTTGACTGTCGTGTACAATTCTTTTGTACCTTGGTGGTTCAAATTTTTTTAATATTTCCTTGGGTGTTTTTGAATTTACAATAAAAATATGGTTATATAGTTTTCCTTTCTCATAATGTCTGTAACTAGATTTTATATTATGATAAAACCAGTCCCATAGAATGAGTTAGAAAATGATCATTCTGCTTCAATTTTATGACAGAGATTATAAGGGATTTGTTTTCTTTTTTCCTTAAATAATTTGTAAAATTCATCAGTGAAACAATTTGGGTCTGTTACTTATTTTTCAGAGGGTTAATGTTTAAACAATTAGTTTAATAGAAAAAGATATATTCAGATTTTCTGTTTATCCTTATGTTATTTTGCAGCTTCCTTTTACCTGAGTTATCCAATTTGTGTATATCGGATTGTACTTGTCATTCTTTCATTTTCCTTTAAATGTGCAGGTAGTAGAATTCCTCTTTTATTTCTGACATGGGTAATTCTGTCTTTTCCCTTTTCACTTTGATTAGCTGGGCTATCCCTCTATAAATTCTACCGATCTTTTGGAAAAATGCCTTTAGGTTTATGTACTCTATTGTTTCCCTAGTTTTGATGTCATTATTTCTATGAATTTTATTATTTTATTATTTCTTTTCTTCTGTTTTAGGCTTAAATTGCTTTTCTTTACCTTTTTTGAAGGGGAAGAGATTATTGATTCTAGTCTTCTTTTAAAAATATGCATTTAATGCTATGAATTTATTTCTAATCACTGCTTTTGCTGCATCTCAAATTTTTATGCTTTTTTTCTCATTAAGCTAAAAATAATCTTTAATGTCTCTTCAGACTTGTGCTGACTCCATTGTTGTTGGGGACTGTGCTGTTTAGTCTCCAAACAACTGGGAATATTCCAGCTATTTCCATGTTATTGGTTTGTAGTTTAAATCCATTTTGGTATGAGAGTATGCACTGCAAGATTTCTATTCTTTTGAATTTGGTAAGTTGTGTTTTATAGACCAAGATATGGTCTATCTTGGTGCATGTTCCATGTGAGCTTGAGAAGATATATATTAGATGGATTGAGCTATTGTTGGATACAATATCCTATAAATGCCAATTAGATCATGTTGATTGATAGTATGCTTAGGTCAAGTCTGCTTTTACTAATTTTCCACCTACATGATATCACATTTATTCTTAAGAAAATGAAAAGGAGATCAGTAGAGCCCTACCCTGAGCTCTACCCTAGAGCCCAGGGTAGAGGCAGGGGAGGGAGGGGGAAAGTTCTGGGAAGCGATATTGGCCAAATCATATTATTACATTGTGTTAATGTATGAATACCTAACAACAAATCATTTTATGTACAATTATAATGCACCAATAAATGATGGAAAAAGGAATTCAAATTATTTTTTATAATGTTGGGGGGAAATGCAACATTCGTTTCAGTTTCATTGATAAAATAATTTTCAGAAATGGAATTCCCCCCAAAATAGAAGGAAAGCTACTCTTGGACAATGACAGATTGGTGAATTTTGTAAGGTGATGTAAGGAAAGAGAAAAATAGAAAAAAGTTGTTTGTTTAACATCAGGTTGTTTCAGGATACCTTTTTGTACAGTTAAAGCAGAGAGGACCTCATGATGTTAACTCAGAGAGATTAGAATCTTCTGTTTTCAGGAAAAATTACTCTTTGGGGGGTCTGTCTGCTTCTTTAACATTTCTGTTCGGGGGGACATGTAGCA
The DNA here is from genome assembly GCA_020662805.1 of Glaucomys volans. Classification (NCBI taxonomy): domain Eukaryota; kingdom Metazoa; phylum Chordata; class Mammalia; order Rodentia; family Sciuridae; genus Glaucomys; species Glaucomys volans. The sequence continues at coordinate 99,867 of JAJEJO010053742.1, forward strand.
TGACTGACTCCATTTTGGCTTAGTCTTTTCTACTGGAGCTTTGTGTGGAATCTCGGCCTGAATAAGCAATGGGCTCCTATAGTTTTCCTTAACACAATCTACCTAGGTTTTGATAGTATTTATCTTGGCTAGTGTTTACTAACATTCCTGGATCTGTGATTTGTTATCAGTCATTATATATAAACGTTCTCAGCCACTGTTACTCCAAATATTCCTTCTACTCTACTTCTCTATTCCAATTATACATTTCACTTTTGAATAGTCCCACCTGTACTCTGTCAATGTTGTTGTTGTTTTTAATCTTTCTTTCTCTTTGTGTTTTCGATTGGCAAATTTTTATTTAAATTCCATCAAAACTACAGAATTTTTTTTTTTTTTTTGCAGCTATTATTCAGGCTTTTGAGAGTCCTACCAAAGACATTTTTTACATTTCTGCTACAGTGTTTTTTTTATTTTTCTCACTTCCTTTTAATTCTTTGAGTTTCTGGCCATCTACTTTTTTGCTAGTTATCTGTTCTTATATGTTATCTACTTTTCTATTATAATACTTATTCCATGTTTTACATTTATTTTAATGTCCTGGGTTGATACTTCATAAAACTCATATAAGAATCTGGTTTTCATGCTGCCTTGTCTTTCAGAATATTTTTTCCTGCTTTTTAGCATGCCCCAGACTTCATTGTTAAAACCTGAACAAGACATACTAGGTGACAGGAAATCTGTTAACTTTGTTTTTCATTCATCAGGCTAGGAGTTGTGCTGTTTAATGCTTGCTGAAGCTCTGTGGGCCAGAGGCTTTAGTTTTCTTCAGTGTCCTTGTTTTGTTTCCCTGTTTCCCCTGATATCTTTTTTCCCTGAGAACTCTTTTTCGTTTTGTTTTGTTTTGTTATTGTTGTTTCTTTTTGTTTTGTTTTGTTTTGTTTTGTTTTTTGGTGCTAGGGATGGAAACCCAGACCTTGCACATGATAAGCACATACTCCTTACCCATGAGCTACGCCCCGAGTCCAAGAACTCTTTCTTAAATGAGCTCTGAGTCTTGGAAGATCTACAAGTGATCCACTCTTATTACCTTCAGCCCTGATGACAAATGGTGGTAAGGTATGGGAGAAGGGAAGCCCTTCATAAACTCTGGAATAATCTCCATGTCTTAGCAGGCCCATGTTCCAGGGTAGTGACCTTCAGGAATATTTCCTACATTCACTGTTCAACTCCACTCCTTAAGTGGGATGTAAAGACCAGAGGGTTTCACAGTTGGGTCATTTCCCTTCCTCTCTTGTTAGCTTAAGATGGTAAAGTCTTTTTCACTGAAGAGTAGGACAAGACTCTGGGCATATTCCAAAATGGTTCCATTTCCCTACCCCCTACCAAAGACACAAGGTGATTTTTTAAAAATTTTACTTGGATGGGATTTCTAAAAGTAAAACCTGCAGAAGAGTGGAGGCCCCCACTTATATCTGGATCCCCCAGGAGTTTCTTATTCTCATCTAGCCCACACTCAGCCTTCATCTCTTTTGCAAACTGACCAGTGATGTATGTAAGGGTCTTTGCTCCCGGTGAACTGACACAAGCTCTGCTTCTCTGTTTTTGTGTCTCTCCAGATGTCTTGATGGTGGTTTCCCCTGTGATCTCAATTTTTTAATGGTATCAAGAAAAGTCATTGATTCTCAGTGTTTTCTCCATTTTACTATTAAGAGTAAAGTGAGGCCTTTTAAACGTTCACCTGTTAGAACTGAAACCAAAAATCGCTTTACTTTCACTTATGGAAAAGTTTTGTTGGATAGAGTTTCTAGGTTGGCAGTTTGTTTTACCCTCTATGGACATGTAATATACACTATCCATTGTCCTCAGCCCTCTGTTGTTTCTTATAAAATGTCCTAATCACAGTAGGGCTCCCTTGTATACCATCGCATGTGATATGCCATTGTTTTGGTTAACTTTTCATTGTTGTGACCATAATGCCCAACAAGAACAACTCAGAGGAGGAAATGTGTATTTTGGCTCAGTTTCAGAGGTCTCATTCATAGGTGATCGACCCCATTGCTCTGGACCCAAAGTGAGGCAGAACATCAAGGGGGGAGGCTCCAGCAGGGGAAATCTGCTCCCCTCATGGCATTAAGAAAGCAGAGAGAGGGAGAGAGGGAAAGTGCCCAGGTCAAACAACCCTTCCTGGCCACACCCACTTTGACCCACCTCCTCCAGCCACACCCCCTCAGTCCACTGGAACTAGGATATGCTGATTAGGTCACCATCTTCATAATCTAATCATTTTCCTCTTATTATTCTTGCATTAACAGAAGATTGCAAGAACACCTTATATTTAAACCATAACAGCTCTTTTTCTCTGTTTTCAAGTTACTTGTTCTCACTTTCAACATCTGGACTATGACATGTTTGTGTGATTTCTTTGTTTTTCTTCTTTGGAGTCAATTGAGCTTCTTGAATGTGCAGCTTAATGGTTTTTTATCAAGTATGAGCAGTTTGTGACCATTATCATTACCTATATATTTTCTACTCCTTCCTCCGTCTCTTCTTTTAGACCTGTTTTATTAGTATATTTATGCATATAATGGGTAAAATTTTATATCATATTCCTCTCCAATTCAGTTCACTGATCTTAACTCTTATTTCTTTTTTTATAAAGAATTTCAGCTTGTTTTTAAACTTTATTTAGTTTCGTATGTGGTGCTGAGGATCAAACCCAGCACTGCATGCATGCTAGGCAAGTGCTCCACCACTGGAGCCACAATCTCAGCCCATAACTCTTATTTCTCCCTTTTCTTCAAATTGCATAATCTGTAGTGAGCTATCTTCAAGTTCATTGCTTTCCTTTTTTCTGCCAGATCAAATCTATGCTGAGCTCCTCTACCAAATTTTTCAATTTTGGTATCTTACTTTTCAACTCCAGAATTTTCATTTGCTTCTATTTTTTCTGTCTCTTTGTTGATATACTCTACTTGGCAAACCATTATCATCACATCATCTTTAATTATCCAAAAATAATTTCTTTAATTTTTGAACATATTTATAATAGCTACAATACTTAATAACTGAGCCTTCTCAAAGTTATTTTATATTGCTCCATTTTTTCCAAATTTCATAATTTCTTATTTAAATTGAACATTTAAAATAATACATTATGCCAACTGATTTTCTCTGCACCCTGAAACTTCTTCTCATTTGTTTGACTTTTGTTGTTGTTTGACTTGAATCAAGTAATTCAGAGAAGTCTTTTTCCTCAGAAGTGCTCACCCTCTAATGACCTCCCTCAAAGCTTGTTCCCTTATTTTTATCTTTCAATCTGACTTCCAGGGGACTTCCCCTGGGTAAAAATGGTTCAGTGGTCAGTCTTTGGTCAGCGGTCTTGCTTAAGCCCCTAAACCAACAATGTTTTCATTTTTGCCTGTTGGACCTGTGTGTAGTTTGGAGACTGCCTTTTTTGCTCAGATATTTTATGAGTATTACCCATGTTCATCCCGGGCTTGTAACTTATAAGATCTCTTTGTAGTTGCTCCTCAGAAGATACAACTTTGAGCATGAACACACATCCTAACCACAGGGATGAATGACTGATTCTAGTTGGTTTCTCTTTTTCAAATTTCATCATTAAATTTTTATCTAGTCTGCTTCTATATTGATGTTACACCTAGTTTCCACCTAGTTTCCAATACTAATTTTTGACTGTTTTCTTAATGTTCTAACCCACACAGACATGGACCCCTTGGTAGGGAGAGTATAACGTTGGTCTTTGATACTTGCTCCTATCCTACACTGGACAGAATCTCTTAGAGGCAGAACAGGAGCTTGGGAGAATAAGAATCTCTTTTTTCATTGGTTGCCCTTATTGGATTCTCCTTATGATGCAGGTGCTGTCCTGGAGTGAGGGAATGGTACTATCTAGTTGCTACCACCACCCAATAGATTCTACACAACCCTAAGCTAAAGAGGATGAGATCTGTCCATGCTTATTAAATGCAGAATCCACCCATAACAGCTAGCAAAATCCAGGAATGTGGAAGAGTTGGAAATTACTACTCCACTGTCAAAATCACCTAGCAGCTCTTATGCAACAGTACAAGTGAGGTCAAAGGACCTCACCTCACCAGCTCAAGGATCATAGATCCTTCCTATATGTGGGAGCTGGGGATAGGAGAATGCATAGTCTGTTGTCCCTTGGTATTGGATTTCTTCAGCAAGAAACAGAAAAATGGGACTCATCAGTGTTTACATGGGCCGCTTATCCAACTAGGACAAGTCCACCAGCCCAGGGATCTGGAAGATGGGTCCTGAAAACTTGGAGCAAGCTTCCACATGGCATTGCCAAGGGTATGGGAGTCAGTCCCAGGCCTGGTTTGCCATGACCTCCTTCCTGTCTTCTAACCAGGTCTATAGATTCTGGTGAAAAAATGCCTCTCAATTTGATGTAAACTTTTTCAACAATCTCCAAAGACCTTGAACAATTATTCTTGCTGACTTTGACCAACTTGATAGATGTCTTTTTGGGGGAGAGACTTCCCCAGTCATCTCACTACCATTCCAGAAGTACCATGTCCAAACCACACATTTTACCCTTGGTGGAGATTTCTGTAATCTAGAAATATTAACTAATTACAGCAAAATTATTAGCATATTATTCTATTATTATATTTAAAGGTATTAAGTAGAAAACAGAATTCCTTAGTATAATTAATTACATGAAAGATTAATGAATAATTATTAATAATATATTTCAAAATATTAAATAGAAAAAGAAGATACAGACAAAAACAAAATCTCAAGAGGTGTCCAGATCTTCTTTTGTCCTCGGGACATATGCCAGTTCCTGAGTGGCTTCTAAGATCAAAACAGGGCAAGACATCTGGTCCTGATATTCACCATTGGCCATGGCAGGGTTGGATTGCTTTTTTTTGATTGGAACCCTAGACCATTATCTCCCACAGGAAGGGCCAAAATAGCATTGGCAGAAGGTAATTAGTTCTGCTAATCAAGTGCTATCTTGTGAGAAACATTTAAGAAATTGTTCTCTTTCCTCTTTTATTCTAGTATATTAAGTATGACATTTTTTTAAATTGCCAAAGCATAGAGAAAAGGCTCCATAAACCTATGACACCTCCATGATGGAGTATGTATCATTAAAAAAGATATTGGAAGCCCCAATCCTTTTCCAGTTTAGATTATCCTGGAAAGAAGAAACAGAAGGGGAGTGATGGTCTTATATACAGATTCCTATTTATTGCTTCTCCAGTCTAGCCTGGAGGAAGGAAGATGAGAGCGATGAGGACAATTCACTAACAGGGTCTAAATTTAGTCTTCTCCAACAATGGTTGTTGGTTTCCATTGATAGTCCTCAATGAATATTCATGGAGTAATGAATGAAGAAATGCTGTGGACACCATGGGGGTCCTCCGCGCCTTAGCAATTCAGATAGAGATACACTGCCAGGCCAGCAGGCTGAATACCAGTTTGATGGGCCCTCAAAAGCCTGAAGCCAGCAGGAGAAGGTGCAGTGCTCCTGTCAAACTGAGGTCAGAAAATACGCAATGATAAACAGCACATTTCTTCCTTTAGGAAGTAAAGCCTTCTTCCTGTATAGAAAGGGGTCATACAGGACCCAGGTGCAAAACAGGGCACTGCCCAAGTACCAGTCACTAGTGGATTTCACTCTCCAGGGTCTCACATCTTTGCAGCTACCAGAAGAATCAGTAAATGTTTTCTTTTTCCACAAGGAGAGATTAGCTCATTAAAAAAGGTGGGAGCACTTGAAGGACATTGAGCATTTTTTTCCCCAAATGAATATTCCACATACCACAGTAAGGATTGGGTCAATTGGATCAAACATCTGATTTTATTCTCTTAGGTACTACTAACAGAAGCTCCAAATAAGAATTCTACAAGAGAGGGCTGGGGATATAGCTCAGTTGGTAGAGTGCCTGCCTCACAAGCACAAGGCCCTGGGTTCTAATCCCCAGCACCAAATAAAAAAAAAAAAAAAAAAAAAAAATTCTACAAAAGAATCCTGGTGTAAAGAAAAAAAAATCTCATATTTCTTGGTACATTTGATTTTATTGAAGTGAAAAATGTTAACTCTGCTACAAATTCATCCTTGCTAATTATTAATCCTGTTAAGAGCCACCATGACCACACAGGGCAGACACTCCACAGTGTGTCAGACCATTTGATTCTCACGAAAATGCTCCAGAAAGGTGGCATGATCTCATTTTATAAATACAAAGGTTACAACAGGGTAAGATCAAGAACCTGGTTCAAGATCAAACACTCAGAGTTATCAGTGTGAGCCCCTCAGATCCGTTCTGGCTCTTGGCCCTGCTCACTCTGTAAGTCACCCCACATCTCCTGCTCTCAGACAAAGCATGCCTTATCTCCAGGATTCCTCACATGGTCATCTTCTCTTGGGTTTGTGTCCCTGGAAAACACTCACTTACTAATGTCATGCCTTCTGTTCTTCATAAGTCACACTCCTCAGGACTATGACAGGCAGTTCTCTTGGGCAAACCTGGGTTAGTGCTAGTTTTGCCTTACTCTGTTGTGAATGCCTATGTGTTGATACCCTCCTCCATACCCCATGGAACCTTGGTAAACAAATAACTCCTTGTGCAACTTGGTTGTCCTTTTTCTCCCCCAGGAAGACTTTACATCATACTCCTTTTTGAATGGGTATTGGGATTAATGTCAAGTTCAACTCCCAGGGTGGTGGTTGTTTCCCTTCCTCTTCCAGTTCTGAATTATTTTACATTGCACATTTTCCTGTGGTTTACTCCCACCCTACTCCCTCAATCCATTCCAACCCAGCCCAGCATATTTATTCTTTTTCTCCCTGGAGTGTTTCTCACTATTCTGCAGAACATTCGCTCCCTGGGTTTGGTTTCTAACTCTTTCTCAATGCTTAACAGTACGTCCAATTCACATCTACCCATTACTCCCAATTTCTTCATCATTTTTTCCAGATGCCAAACCCACCAGCCGGCCTAGAATATCTATCTTGGGGCACTGAGTATTGTAAATCTCAATGTCTGTGGCAATTTGGTGTTTATACTCGTTTGTAAACAATCAGCAATCTTCTTTATTCAATTAAGCACTAACGAATCTATGAATGGATCATTGATCATGTTATTCATTTCCCTATTTACAGCAATAAACCAATAATTTTTGTCAGATGAGAGCCAAAAAAATTACAGAATTTTGCCCCAGGTGGAGATGAATTTGGATATTTTTTCCTGAAAAGTCCCCTGTCATGAATATAATTTTATTATGCACTCAAAGGAGTATGAATTATCAGGGACCATTTCAATGATGCATGTAGATATTCACATTTTTCTGATAACCCTATCTCTATATAAGTATTGTAGTAATTGATTTAAGGTATCATTAATGTATTGATTACTTTTATTTTTTCCTTTTCCTTTTTCTTTTTAAATTTTTCTATTTGCAGTGCTGGGGATCAAACCCAGGATCTCACAAACACTAGGCAAAGCACTTTACCACATCCCCAGGCCTTAATGTTTTTCAAAAAAGAAAGTAATCACAATTATACTAAAGATTCACATATATTGTACAGCACATGCTTATTTCATATTTGTTAAATATAAGCAAAATGTGCATTGTAGAAACAAGGAGCTACAATAACACCCTACTCCAACAGCACATGCTAATGGTTTCCCTATTACCAGGAACTGTGTTCAGAATAACGTCCACTCAGGTTAATAACAACTAGACTTTGTTCTCAAATTTTTCTCAGAGGAGTGGAGAAGCTGCAAATGTCCAAAGGAAACCATGATACAACATATATGGCATGGAAATGTTTGGTTCAGTATCTTTCAAAGAGTTTGGGGATCTACACTGTGCCAGTAATTTCCCATTACAAATAAAAAAAGAGAAGGAGGAGAGGACTGTAGCCCTAGACTGGAAGTTGTAAAGCATGGTAGATTTGAGGAATGGAGGGAACCCAGTGGGCAGGGCACTCACTGAGAACACCAGGCAGCATCTCCCCCAGAAGTGAAAGGATAGGAAAAGTGCACCACCATGACCAGATGCACAGGCAGTACTAGGCATGGGGATGGGTGAACTCAAAGTAGCCCAGGGCAACACATAGGGATAAAGGTGGTAAGAGTGATAGTAAGGTCCATCCTCCCAAGGAAATCTGAAGTTGAGGAAATCCTCCAGTTTATCATGGTTCCTCACTATCCTTACCCCCACCCTTCTCTTCTGCCTCTTCTTTCCTCCATTTCTTACTATCCCCCTCCGTCTCCTGTGTCTCTCTTTTCTTTCACTCTACAGATGTACAGAAAGGATTTATCTTTCAAGTTTTGGCCCAGATGTACTCGACCATAAAGGCACAAGGTAATACAGTAGTGTGAGCTGATGTTAGGACATCTCTCCTGCCCTGCTTGCATCTACTCTCATTTCTCACCTTCCCCCATAGTCTATAGGTCCGGAGGCTCAGCCACCATGATCAGCTGCAGAGGTCTGTGGTCCTGACCTCACTTATTATTTTCCTTTTACTAAGGATGTTTTCGTGCATGGTGATGCTCCTGAAAGAGAACACTAAATGGTATTTGAGATGCCACAAAGAGGTCCTAGTCCTATTTCATGCATTTAGGGAAAGCAGCTTTCTCAGGGTTCTTTGAAGGGAGAAATTTCTCCTGTTGAAAATGTATGCCCCTGAGTTGCATGCTTTTTGATTTTGTACCACTCCTGCCCTGTATGGAGGGAGCTAGATTCACCTCTCATGTCCTGGGCCTCATAGCTTATTAGGAAAGATAGGCTGAGTGAGGAACAGCTCATCATAGGTAGATCTATGTCACCAAAGAAAGGATTTAAATATTAAAAGCTCACATCAGGGTTAGTGAATTTTTCCGGTCTCTCTCTAGAATTTCAAGACAAAAGTCCAACAGGTTTTTCCCCCCGAGGATTACTGGGAAATATCTTTTTCATATAATCTTGTGCACACCTGATATACAATAATGGTCTGTAACACTTTGCCCGCCATTTTGGAAAGTTGAACAAAAATCAAATATTCACTTATACATGCATAGCTATAGAAACACAAGGATGTTTGCTATGTTTACCAGGATGGGGGACCTCAGCAATCAGTTGGAGAGAGATGGGCAAAGAGAGACAGTCAAACAGAGATATGGAGATACAGAGAGAAAAAAAATAGAGGATAAGGGAGAAGAGGAGGAGAGACAAAGAGAGATTCCATGTGACCCAGGAAGTCGAGGATGCCAGGAAAGAAGCTGCCCTGTGATGCCTCATGGTGCTGGCCCCGGGCCGCCTAAGGAATGACATCCCATCCCCTGCAACCTGTGATTATGGTGCAATTGGGCTTACAGGTGTGGGCTCAGGAGGCCCCTCTCAACTCAAAGGTGTCCAAGCATCTGTATTAACCATGGCCAATAAGAGGATCTCCCTCTCCAACCCCACCTTTGTCTGAGCAGAGAGAAGATTATATGTGCCCTCCCCAACATCTCCATCCTCACTTCTTGCCTCAAGACAAATACAGTCTGATTTTTAGTTAATGCAAATGTCTATTCAGAACACCCATTGAAAAGGCACAACAATTAAGCCTATTCTTGACAGTATAAAGCAAAGGGGACTAGGCTAATTTTCCTGGAGCTCAGGCATGCGAATTACAGCATTGGACCCAGCTGTGAACTGCAGGAACTAAGATGACATCACCCAGACAGAGCAGGGAATGATGATCCAAGTGTGGTTCCCCATGGTTCCCAAGGGCAGCTGATCCCTGGAAGGGACTAGGGAAAATCCAGGTGAAACTTGGGCTGAGGTACCCTGCTCACCACACAGGTCTCTCCTTCACTATTGAGAGGGAGGGATAGAGTGGGAAAGCCTGGATTTAGGGCTGCATTCACTTTTACCCTAATTAATAGTCACGAGGCAACTTGAATAAGGCTTACTCACAGCAGAGATCCACAGAACAGATTACTGGTATTGTCCTTGGAGACCCCGTGTCTTCTGAGATCCACAATTAGGCATGGAGACAGAGAGGCCATGATGCCTTCTGTGAAAAATGATCAGTCCTGTTGCATTGGCCTTCTGTGAAGAGTTTCCAAGCGTATTCCCAGTTTCCAGAGTTGGAAGCAAGCAAGGAACACCAGCATCTCTGCTGGGTACAAAGTGCATGCACCCTTGTAAAGAGATATAGGAGACATGGGGAGGGAGGTCTCACCTCTGAGAAACATCTGTTGGTCTATCCACATAGCACAAACTGGCTCGTAGTTAATTAGGGAACTGAGAGCACTGCACTCATTTTAAGAAAAAAAAAAAAAATCAGATACTGGGAAATCTCTTGAATCTCTTCCTAAGCTGAAAATATCTTAAGAAATGTTTGAGTTTAGACCAACTCAGATGTAAGCCTCCCACACACTTCGCTTATTGCCAGGAATTGACTTCACTTTAATAACATAGACAATAAAGATGAATGCTTCCCATTTTCAGCTTTGACCAATCTTAGAGAAAAACAATTTATACTATTTTAATTTTTAGAGCATCCGTTTTGTTCCAGATTCAAAAGGAAAATGTGCTTTCATTGGTGTGCAGCACTGAACTCCAAGTGACTGAGACACATCAGCACCAGGCAAATGCTAGTTGTTTTTATTGTAATTATGACCACCACTCCTTTTCCTCTGGGTGATGAAACTAACAGTGATTTTGTGCTTTCTATTATTATTATTGTTGAAAAAAGGGGCCATTACAAACATCTTTTGATTAAAAAAAAAAAAAAAGGAAAGAGCTTTAGTTTAGGTTCAGTCTGCCTAAGACTCATAAAGCTAAGAGAGAGAGAGGAAAGAAAGAATTGAAGAAGAGGAAGCATTCCAATCTTTCCAGCAGCCTATTCTCATCTGTGTGTAAAAGATAAGGGAAGGGGTTTCTTGACCACCCAGTTGAGTATAGCCAGGAAATGTTCAAAGAGATGTATTTCTGATGGTAGCAGGTGCTCCCTGGAGAAGCTGAGAGCTGAGTCTGCTCCATCCTTATGTTCTGGACCATCATGTAAATGGTTCTAATGGCCTCCAAGGTCCTGGATTTACAGTACCTTTGAAGACACAGCACAGCAACAGAGGTGACTCAGAGCCCTGAAATCACCTCTCTCCCTTCATGCTGGCTCTGCTGCCCACTCCCATTGGTGCAGAAGTTCAGGGGAGAAGTCGGAATGGATGCTTGTTGTTCAAGGAACTTGCAGAACCCTGGGGATCTAACAGGAAATAACTTGACAGAAACAAGAAAAAGACCTGCAATAGTTCATTCAAACCCTGGTGTATAAATGCCATTACTGTGACCTAGACAGATGAGAGTCCCAGAAGAAACAATCCCACATAAAGAAAGGAGGAGGTGGTTAAGTCTGCATTTTGAAGGTGGTGGAGACGCCACCTGGAGTCAGCTTGGAAACCTGAGCAATTCCTAACACAAAGGTTTCCACCCTTCATGGTTACATAATGTTTTCTTAACTTACTCTTTCCCCAAAACTCCTCTTGCAGCTTGAAGATGGCAATATTTTAATGATCACAAGATATTTGTTAGAGTTACAATATTTCCCTTAGTGTCCTGGTTCTTCCCCTGGAATTAGCATGGGATTCATTAACTCTCATGGAAAGAGTGGAAACCAGTCCACAAACTGTTCTCTACTAGGTCCCAACTAATAAACTCAACTCAGACTACCCACAAATGAACCAGAGTGTTCCAAACAGAATAAGTTTAAATGATTATTTCTTAATCCATTAAAATTTTAATTTGTCAATTGTTTTGCTTTGTTTTTGTCTTTTTAAAAAATTTTAACTGACAAGTTATAATTGTACATATTTATGCATACAGTGTGATATTTCACTAAGATTTATTAAGTTTTGTCAGTTTTTTCCCCTAATTTTTATTCCTGAACACCAAATCATAATTATGCTTGAAATAAGTTCCCATTAAATATAATTTATGCTTCCTTAGTTTAAACCAAGTTTTATTAGATGAGGGGATTTCTAAATACTGTATTAGTATAATGAATTATTATAATATTACCTGTTATATCAAATATACCCTCAAGTGCCTAGGGTTTGATGGCAACAGAAGTTTATTAATATATGAGTTGCTCTCATTTCTTGGACACAGAAGATCCAACGTGGTTGCTCAAAGTGAATGCAGGTAATTTTCTGCACACCTGTGATTTGGGGACCCAGGAGCCATTCATCTTGTGATTCAATCACTCTCTGAGACATCATTAGAATCTGTGTTCAGTGAATTGTAGGGAAAAGAACATGGGAATCATAACTGCTTCTTCAAGTTTATGGACCAGCAAGGACCTTGTCACTTCCACTCACACTCCATGGTACAACAGACATTGGTAGCTACCTGTGTGCCCAGAAGGAAGAAGAGGCCTCTCAGAACATGCCCTCTCTACAGCCAATAAAAGGATAGCACATGAGCCGCAAATTATCCATAAAGGCAGCATCACAGAATCATTCAGTCTCATGAGCACAAGGATATCATGTGAGCACACTGCAAGGCAGTAGCCACCTACAAGCCAAGAGGAAAAACTTCAGCGTGAAAATGAATTTTCTTGTACTTCGAACATGGCCTTATCATTCAGAAATGTGAGATACAAATTTTGTTGCTTAAGTCACAACAACTTGTATGGCAGCCCTAGCTAATTGAGACAGCATGGAAAACACAATACAAAAAGTAGAGATTAAAAAGAAAAAAGATTAAGAAGAAAAAAATTTAAAAGGTTCTCAGAGAAATTGGTAATAATAGAAGAGAGGTCAGCAAACTACAGATCACAGGTTGTTTTGGTTTAAGTATGAAATAAAAGTCCTCCATAAAAGTCTCATGTTAGGCAATGTAGCAATGCTCAGAGGTGAAATTATTACATTATGGGAACAGTACCCTAACCAGTGGATTAATCCATTTGATGGATTCATAATTTAATGGATTCCTAAGTGGCAATTATAGGCAGGTGGGATGTAACTGGAAGAAGTAGGTCACTGGAGTATGCCACAGGAATGACATTTTGTTCATGGATCCTTGCTTTTTGTTTTGTTTTTTGTTCTCTCTCTCTATCTGCTTTGTGACTGCCATGACCTATTAGCTTTCCTCTGCCATGCCCTGCCTCCATGTTGTTCTGTTTCACCTTGGGCCCAGAACAATGGAATCAGATGACCATGACTACACCTCTGAAATCATGAGTCAAAATAAACTTCCTATTCTGAGTTGTTCTTGTTATGTGTTTTGGTCACACTGACAAAAAGCTGACTAACTCACAGTTCAATTTTAATCTGTGCTTTGTTTTTGCATTACTTTAGTCATGTACTAATTTTGTAGATTTTGAAAAGTTATAAAAATCAAAGAGAAAGAATAATAATAATATAATGACAATATCAATCAGGAGGAAGGAAAATAAATGGCCTGCAATGTCTAAAATACTCAGCAGAAAGAGTCTGCCTGCCCTGAAATGGAAAACTGGCAAAGCACATAACTTTTATCCTAATGAAGAAAACCAAACTGTAAGAACATCACAAGAATTTAAAATCATTATTCAAGAAATTTATCATAAAATTGTCTAGATATAAGTTGATACATAATAAGAGGGTATATTGTGTACTTATAAAAGTTCATGCTGTATTGTAAACATGGAAAGAAAATCTAGTAATATTCTGAGAAAAATATATCTATTTATGTATATACATACACATATATATATATATAATTTTAGGGCAAAAAAGCTTTTGTCACATTGTTATTAGCAGCAGCCATTTTTACCTTCTCAACTACCCTAGTTTAGACAAAAAATTGTAAGGTCATCTTGTCATAAAGTAAAAAAAAATGAAATAAAATTTGTCTCTGCAGGAATCTTCTATAACAGAAGTCACAAGAAGCTATGTTAAATATGTTCAAGGAAAAAAAATGTAAGCATGGATTTATCCTATGGCAAAAGTCCTTAATTCTTTTTTTATTTTTATTTTTTAAATTTTATTTGTTCTAATTAGTTGTACATGACAGTAGAATGCATTTGTAAATTTTGACAGATCATACATAAATAGAGTATAATCTCTCATTTTTCTGACTATGCATATTGCAGGATCATATCAGTCATGCAGTCATATATGCACATGAGGTAATAATGTCTGCTTCACTCTACTATCATTTCTTTCCCCATTCCCCTTCCCCTCCCTTCACTCCCCTCTACCCAATATAAAGTAACTCTATTCTTCCCTATTCCCATTATCTTATTGTTTTGAATTAACTTCCATGTATCAGAGAAAACATTCAATCTTTGGTTTTTTGGATTTGGCTTAATTCACTTAGCACTATATTCTCTAACTCCATCCATTTACCAGCAAATGCCAGAATTTCATTCTTCTTTAAAGCTGAGTGATTGTTCATTGTGTGTGTGTATGTGTGTGTATAGAGATAGATAGATAGATAGAGAAAAAGAAAATATGGTGTATATATATATATACATATATATATATATATATGTATATCTGTTGAAGGGCATCTAGGTTGGTTCCATATTTTAGCTATTGTGAATTGATCTGCTATAAACATTGATGTAGCTGTGTCACTGTAGTATGTTGATTTGAAGTCCTTCGGGTATAAACCAAGAAGTGGGATAACAGGGTCAAATGGTGGTTCCATTCTAAGTTTTCTGAGGAATCTCCATACTGCTTTCCATAATGGTTGTACCATTTTGCGTTCCCACCAGCAATGTCTGAGTGTACCTTTTCCCCCACATCCTCACCAACATTTATTGTTGCTTGTATTCTTGATAATTGCCATTCTGGTTCGAGTGAGATAAAATCTTAATTCTTAAAGTTACAAACAAATGGCTCCAAAAATTGAAGGTTCTTAGGGATTAGTTTTTCCATGAGCCCTTCCTATAAAACCTTAAATTAGAGAAAGGATCAGAATAAAAGAGAGATGATTGAAGAAAATTTGCAATAAGTAAAGAGTGAGGAATAGTATATTTAATTGTATTACTAAGACCAAAATCTTGGGAATGGATAAGAAAATACTATATGACATTGTATGCATTGATAATGCAAAAAACATGCTACTAACAAAAAGAAAGGGAAGTGGGGAGGGTAGACTAAAATAGTAGTCTTGATTAACTCTGTAGTGTTAGCTAAAATTCAAAGGAATTAGGAGGAAAGTAGGAATTTGGGTAAAAATAAGTTTACTATTTAAGTCTACTATTGCTCCTAGCACAAAACAACAGAATGAGAAAAGGACATCACTAAGAATTCTACAAATACATTGATTTAGAGTTATAAACCACCTTCATGTGGCTTTCCCCAGAAATAGATCACCATGAGACAGAAAGTTGAGCAGTTTCAGGTGATGTGATCTCAAGAAGACCTCGTTCAGGAAGGGGGAATTGATGCAGGGAAGGGGAAGATACCAAGTCAGAGTAGGTTAATTAGTATGCTTGTGCTGTAGGCAGTGTTGGCTCTCTCCCAATTGGCATCTTTGAGGGATTTTACAGAACGTACCTACATGTTGACCTACAAAATGAAAAGGGAGCTGGAGTACTTACCAATCTATTTCCATCCCTTCTTAATTGAGGACTGCTCCTGGGGGAGGTGATACAGTGGCACTCTGGTCTTCTCTGTGTATGTTTCTCTAGTCAGAGGCAGCCCTTATTAAAAGAGTCACAGGATCCTGCAAGAATTGTATGGAAACTGACAAAATCTGCTACAAAATTTTCCCCCAATATTAAAAAAAATGCCTAAAATATTTGAAAAGAGAACAATCCAAATAAAAAAGAATTCATACACATGATATTACTCGATATCTATAAATATGACTCGATAACTATATTGTGGAGGAGGCTATTTCTGTCTCTGGAAGGATGGAGTGGACGTACTTTTTTCTATTCCTCCTGTTGGAAGAATAGAAAAAAAAATCAATGGGTACCCTATACAAAACAGATATGAGAAGACCTTGAAGAGTGGAGGTAAGTCATATGCCCCATACAGGGATCTTCCTGGAAACACACAGCAGAGTTTTTTTGTTTCCTTTTTGCTTCACACATCCCAAATTGGGTGCTAGAGTAGCAGGTGATTAAGAAATCTCAAGTAAAGCAGACAAAGAGCACTGAAGAGTCGCCAACCTCCTTCTTCTACCCAAGAGACAAGAAAAGAGGCAGGCTACTAAGACAGAGAATGTTTATGCAAGAACTCGTATATTCTAGTCAAGCACTATGGAGATTGAGGAAGTCCAAACAGTGAGGGAGACCCACCCTCAGTCCCACCAGCACAGACTGAGTTGGAAGGCTAGATATAATGAGGATCTACGTCCTACTGAAGTGGTGACATAGAGGGTAGAGTAGCAGCCTAGATTTTCATGACTAGCAGTAATGATGTCCTTTCTCTGCCCACAGCATCAGCGAGATACCTTTGATCTTCTCAAAGTCCTTCTCCTCCTCATTGAGAATCTGTGCCTTATAGCTGTGATCATCACTACTATACTGAAGTGGTGTGGTAATTTTTTAGGAAAGGGAAGTTAGCTCTAACATTACAGCTGGAATTCCACTGGGAGACTGAAATTCCATTGCCACTGGTTGCTACAGAGTGTTGCCTCCCTACCTGCAAGAGTGATATCAGGGTTTAATAGAAATGAGGACTTTGTCTATCCCTACCACCCACAGAATCACTGGAGGGCTCCATGGGCAGCAATAATGGCATGCCTGCTCTTCCCCAGTCAGGGCAGCATCGATATAGCCTAGTGGGGAACAGAAGGTCCACCCCCAACTCAGAGTGAAGAATGGTTCTCATCCCACTAGTATCAACAAAGGTCAAGTGGGGAACTTAGATTTCCACTTCAATCTGGAAGTACAGAGGTCATATTCCTCTTTATATGCTAGAGTAGCATCAAAAGAGACCTGCTATGGTCAAGAATTTAAGTCAGCTCTAAAGTCTCAAAATATAATATCCCGAGTGTACAGGTTTCAATTGAAAATCACTCATCATGTCAAGACACAAGAAAATCACATTATAAACAAGTCATCAACAGATACCAACACAAAGATGTCACAGGTTTAGAATGATATGACAATGATTTGAAGTTTCCTATAATAGAGATGTCTTGGTGAGCAATTTCAAATACTCTTGGAATAAAGAAAAAATATTAAATATAAGCAAAGAAATGAAACGTCTCAGTAAGTGAACAGAAGATAGAAAGAAGCACTAGGTAGAAATATAAAAACTGAAAAATACAATACAAAATGGTTTTAGCAGAATTAAGAGGGCAGAGAAAATAGTAAATTTGAAAATATGCTAATGGAAGATGCCCATTCTAAATAACAAAAGGAAATATAAATGGAGAAAAATGACATCTCCATAATGAGACTATAACAAAATATCCGATACTAGGTTGTATAATCAAAGTCCCAAAATCAGAGAAGAGAATGGGACCAAAAAAGTATTTGAAGAAATAGTGGCTAAAAGTTCCCCATGTATGGCAAAAACTCTAATCTACATATGCAAGAAATTAAGTGAGGCCCAAACAGGATAAAATTAAGACATCCACAATGTGACCTATCACAATCTTTTGAAAATTAAAATCAAGGAAATCTTGCAAGAAGTAAGGAAAAAACGCTGCCTTGACATTTTGTGTTTGAATCATAGCAAATTTCTCATTAGAAACCAAAAGGCCAAAAGGAAGTTCCACAACATTTTGCAAGTGTCAGAAGAAAAGAATTATCAACACAGAATCCTATATTCACAAAAATATTCTTCAGAAATGCAATGAAAATCAAGAAATGCTCATATGAAATGAAAGCAAGAAAATTTATCATCAGCATACCTACCTTAAAAGAATGGCTCCAGGAGCTTCACTAAAGAGAAAGGGAAAGAAAATTAAAGAAATTTTGAAACATCAGGAAGGGGGGAAGTAGAATAAAAATGTGTGAATTGCAACCTTAAGAAATATCTTGAGTGACAAATAAATCCAGAGAGTTAGAACTGAGGTCTGCTTACCTAGAACAGAACTCATGAGTGTCCTGCACTGCCCCAGAATGATAAGGATCATTTCTGGGGACTAAATGTGGACTCAGACTGCAAAGGAAAAGCTCCAGATCCTGCAGGTTTAGGACTCACCCATAAATCTTTTGGAAATTAAATCCAGGAACCCCCAAAAGTTTTAACATTGAAGAGCCAAAATTTCCTATGAGGCTGGGAGGGAGATAGAAAATGATAGCTATAAAGCAGACAAACAAACACCTCCAGAGTGTTCTCCATAACAAAGGCCCACACGCTAGGAGAAAAGATATTGCCACAGCCTGATTTCCAGCGAGGGAGAAAGTCATGTCCCTGAATCTACCTTTCTGTGTCACCCAATTATATGTTGCCTACAAGAAACTCATTTTAAATATAAGGATTCAGGTTAAAGATAAAAGATTAAAGAAACAGATACAAATAAAGGAAGCCAGAGTTTATGTTAACACTAATTTTAGCACTAGGGTTTAAACATTTAAAAAAAAAAAAAACTGGAGTTATGTTAATTTCAAGCACAGCAGAAAGAAATCAGGATGACTTTAAAAGGGCCTTTATATAGTAATAAAGATGCCAATTCTCCAAGAAGACAAACAATTCTTAACACGTATGCTCCTACAGTGTCAAAACACTTAAGGCAAAAACTGATAAAACTTTAAAGGGAAATGGATAAACCATTATGGTTGAGAACTTCCACATCTGTGTCCAAAATCAATTGATAATTTGGACATCCTTATGCAAACATCCCCATGCAGACCTATGCATAGACCTTACATCTTTTACAAAAAAATAACTAAAAAATAATAGTTAGCCTCAATGTAAAATAAAAACTTTAAAACTTCTAGAAGATAGTATAGAAGAATGTCCATGTGACTCTGGGCTTGAGATGAGTTTTGAGATAAAACATGAGATACAAACATTTATAAGTTTTGTTTTATTAAAATTAGAAACTTCTGTTCTGGGAAAGGCACTATTAAAGGAATAAAATGACAGTCTGAGGAAAATTATACGTACAATGTGCCTCATCTAGTAAGATTTCATTCAAAATATTCAAAGAATTCTTAAACTTCACCAATAAGAAATCAAGTAACCCAATTTAAAATCTGCAAAAATCTTTTTTTGATTTTTAAGTATTTTTAAAAATTTATTTATTTGTTTTTTATTTTTACAGACTGCATTTTGATTTATTGTACACAAATGGGTACATTTCATTTCCATGATTGTACTGGATATAGGTTCATACCATTCATGTAATCATACATGTACATAAGGTAATAATAACTACAAAAGATACACTGAAGGCCAATATGAAAGGATGTATAACATCATTCATGATTAGAGAATTTCATGTTGAACAGCAAGGAGATATTACTACAAAACTACAAATCCGAAGTCTTGACCATACCAAATGTTGCTGAGGGTGCTGTTCACCAAGAGCTCTCACTCCCTGTTGATGGGAAGACAAACCAGTACAGCACTTTGAAAAACAGTTTGGAACTTTCTCACAACCCTAAATACAGTCTTAATATGCAATTCAGAGTCTGGGCTTCTAGGTAGTCATTTAACTAATTTAAGAATATATATCCATACAAAAACTTGAAACTGAAGGTTTGTAGCATTTTTTTTTCCAAATTTCCCCAAACTAAAACCAACCTAAGCGTCCTTCAATAGGCAAACGCAAAAAAAGTGTGGTACACCCATACAGTGCAATGTTTCTGAAAAATAAAAAGGTATGAGTTATCAAGCCATGAGAAAACATGGATGGACTTTAAATATAAATTGTAAAATGGGAAAAAGTTCTGAAAAGGTTACGTATCACATAATTCCAATAATAAGACATTCTAAACAGGTATAACTGCAGCTTAAACGATTCAATTCCAGGAGTTAAGGGAGGTATGGAGGATTGAGCAACTGAGGCACAGGGAATTCTAAGATTTTTAGATCAACCCTCCTGCAGAAGACTGGGATTGTGGCAATTCATTTGTCAAAATGCATATGACTTTATAATACATATGAGTTTAAAATAAAACTGAGTGCAAATTAAAATATCATTTAAACAACCAGGAGATTCCAGGATGGAATGCAGATGGTGAAAAAAGAATCTAACTCTGTCTCAGATATATAAAACACCTCAAGGAAAGATGCTGAGGACAGTGCTGATCTAACATTAGAAATGAGTGGAGCCTGTCATACTTGGGGCAAAAAGATACATATGCACTGATTGATAACCTTGAGTTGTCAATCATTACCGCATCACATGTCTTGTTAGCAATTTTCCATACACACACACTGGAATGAAACAATTAAGCAAACAGATAGAAGATGATGATAGTCCTCACTATTGGAGTGGGAGTAGACAGGTAAGTGACTAAAATAGTGAATGTATTTGAATCAGAGACATCAGTGTAAACTCATGGTTTGATTAATACAAATACATCTGGTCACATACAGAAATATTCATATATGCATTACAAACACAGGTTAGTACACATACATATATTTCCTGGCTCCATCAGCTAAGAGACAGCCTAGTGGCAATGACTATACCAAGCCCCCAGATCTTGTTATCTAAACACCATCCTACTATGAGTCCCAAGGGCTCCTTAGAGAAATGGTTGATTTCTCTGATTACAGAAAATGCATAAAGTCAACCTGGATTATCTTGTATTTCTAGAAAAGGAAGTTCTAAACAAATCCACAGTGATGAGGGTATGCTGGAGACACAGAAGCTAACTGAAAGAGCTCTCAATACCCCGGACTGAAAGAATTTGACCACAAAATAAATAAAGTAACTTTGGATTAAAATCCAAAGAGTAAAATAAATTTCCATGAGTTCATACTTATATAAATAAGTGGTTGACTGAATAAATAAATAAATGGAGGAGAAAAGACAAATCTCTCATGCAGAAGAAATATAAATAATTTATATAGATACTTCATAAGCTGTTGGAGATTTACTCCTCACCCCTTAACTGTGGGGTATACAGAATGAATTTTCCAAAGAAGACAGTATGGAAAGGAAGAAGTAAAAGAGTAACTTTAATTCTTTTGTGAACCTACAAGTGAATAAATTTTCTTTTTTCTTGCCAAAAGGAAAAAAGAATAAACTTCACATGTGTCAATGCTACACCAGCCTGGTAAAATAATTCACCATTAATATTAAGACGTGTTAAGGATAAGTATGGGCTTTTTTCTGAAGAATTTGATGGTCTTTGTCCACAGTTCCTGGGGGACATCCTCCAGACCTTGAAATCTCCTGAATGATCTAAACGTTTTTTTTATTGGTGGCGGGCTCCTGTGGAAGGACTAAGTTCATACAAATGAGGAGCCTTGTGATATGATACTCCCCTAGATGGTTTCAATGTGGGTCAGAAAAATCCAATGATGGCTTTAGTGGGATAGGAATTTGAGCCATGAGACATCAGTCCAACCTATGGAGAGTCCAACCTATGGAGAGGCGAAGGAAGCTTGAGGTAAGTTCACACTCACTGCCAATAACTCAGTTATGTCTAAACTGGAAACTTCAATAGAAACACTGGACACCATCGCTCAAGTGAGCTTCCCTCATTGGTGACACACAATGTACCCTCACTTGTCCTAAGGGTCGACACAGAAGCTTTATGTTTGGTACCCTTCCAGATGTTACCCTTGAGTCTCTTCACTGATCCTGATTTTATAGCTTTATAATAAAACTGTCAAAGTAAGTATAGCATTTTCTTGAGCTCTATGAGTCATTCTAGTGCATTATTGAACTTGTGGGGACCTCAAATTTGTAGCCATCTGATCAAAATGAGGTATTCTGGGGATCCCCAAGCTTAAACATGGTGTCTGAAGTGAATGCAGTCTTGTGGAGGGCTACGCTTTTAACCTGTGAGGCTTGACCTAACTCTAGGTAGCTAGTGTCAGCATTGTATCTTACACCCTGAATATGACAGAATTAAAATCATACTTCACCTCTATGATCTTCCTCCCAAATCCATAGCCTAGCTATGAGAGAAATTAAATAAATCCCAATAGAGAAATACTCTACAAAATATCTAATCAGTTCTCCTCAAAATTATCAAGGTCTCCAGAACAAGAAAGTTTCAATCTTTCACAGTCAAAACAAGACAAAGGAAATATGACAATCAAGTGCCATGTGTAACCTAATCAAGTGCCATGTGTTAACCTGAATAGAATAGTGGGACAGAAGAAGAGCATTTGATAAAACTGAAAAAAAAAAACAGAATAATATAATAGATTTTAAGTAATAATAATGGCTCAATTTGGTTGAATAGTTGTGACAAGTGTATATTAGTGATGTAAATCCTAATAATACAAAAATCCAGATTTGGGTACAATACAAACTTTCTGTACTATATTCATATGTTTTCTGCATTTCTCACATTATAAAAATTTGAACAATGCAAGTGACAGACAGAAAGAAATATTTGCAAGCCCTATGTCTGAAAAGTTCTCATATTTAGAATTCAACAGTAAAAAAGCAAATAATCTTATAATAAACTGTCAAATTTAATGAATAAAATTTCACAAAGAGGATAAGCAAAAATAAATAGGCACATTAAAAATGTCTGGTAATATGACCATTTTGTTAATGTTAACTTTGCCTATACAAGAACATGGGAGATCTTTCCATTTTATAAGATCTTTCTCAATTTCCTTCTTCATGATTTTATTGTATACATTGTAGAGGTCTTTCAACCTCTTGGTTAGATTTATTCCCAAGATTTTATCTATTTCATTTTATTACTTTATTTAATTTTATTTCATTTTGAGGTTATCATGAAAAGAATGGTTTTTCTGATTTCTATCTCAGTGAATTCATTATTGGAGTATAGGAAAGCTATTTATTTTTGTACATTGATTGTATGTCCTGATACTTTGATGAATTTGTTTATCAGCTCTAGATGTCTTCTGGTGGACTTGTTTTGTTTTTTTGTTTATTTGTTTGTTTGTTTCCTTCTATATAGATGATCAGGTCATCAGTCATCAGGAATCAGAGATCATTTGACTTCTTTTCCTATTCATATCCCTTTACATTTCTTCTGTTCTTTAAATACTTTAGCTAACATTGCAAGAACTATATTGAATAGTAGTAGTAAGAGTGGACATCCCTTTCTTTTCCTGACTTTAGAGAAAATACTTTCAGTTTTTTTAAATTCAATGTGATGTTGTGTTTGGGAAGTCATATATAGCCTTTATAATATTGTGGTAAGTTCCTTTTATCCCTATTTCTTCCAGGATTTTTATCATGAGTGCATGCCAGATTTTATTGAAGGCCTTTTCTACTTCTACTGAGATGGTCATGTGTTACTTGCCTTTAATTTTATTTATGTGGTGGATTACATTATTTATTTACTTATTATTTTTTAAATTTTATTTAATTTTTTACAGACTGCATTTTGATTCAATGTACACAAATGAGGTACAATTTTTCATTTCTATGTTTGTACATGACGGAGATTCACACCATTTGTGTAATCACACATGTACATAGGGTAATAATGCTTGACTCGTTCCAGCATCTTTCCTTCTCTGGCGCCCCCTCCTCATTTCCCTCTACACAATCCAAAGTTCCTCCATACTTTTCTTAACTCCCCCCCCCCATTATGTATCATTATCCACTTATTAGAGAAGAATTTTGACCTTTGGGATTACCTTATTTCACTTAGCATGATATTCTCCAACTCCATCCATTTACCAGCAAATACAATAATTTTATTCTTCTTTCTGGTTGAATAATATTCCATTCTGTATTTATAGCAGAGTTTCTTTATCCATGCATCTATTGAAGGGCATCTAGGTTGGTTTCCCAATCCAGCTATTGTGAACTGAGCTGTTCTAAACATTGATGTGGCTGTGTTACTGTAGTATGTTGATTTTAAGTCCTTTGTGTATAAAACAAGGAGTGGGATAACTGGGTCAAATAGTGGATTCATTCCAAGTTTTCTGAGGAATCTCCATACTGCTTTCCAGAGTGGCTGCACACACCTCTCTCACCACTGGATAGATCTTCCAAACAAAAACTGAGCAAAGAAACTGTAGAACTCAATAATACAATCAATAATTTAGACTTAACAGACATATATAGAATATTCCATCCATTAATGAGCAAATACACTTTCTTCTCAGCAGCACGTGGATTCTTCTCTAAAATAGATCAGATCTTATGCCACAAAGCAGGCTTTAGTAAATACAAGAAAATACAGATATTACATTGTATTCTATCAGATCATAATGGAATGAAATTAGAAATCAATGATAAAATAAAAAACAGAAACTACTCCAACACCTGGAGACTAAATAATATGCTATTGAATAAAGCATGGATAACAGAAAACATCAGGGAGGAGATAAAAAAAAAAACTCTTAGAGGTAAACAAGAATGATGATACAACATATCAAAATCTCTGGGACACCATGAAAGCAGTATTAACAGGAGAATTCATTGCATGGAGTGCATTCAATAAAAGAATAAAAAGTCAACAAATAAATGACCTAACATAACATCTCAAAACCCTAGAAAAAGAAGAACAGATCAATACCAAAAGTAGTAGAAGATAAGAAATAATTAAAATCAGTTGAAATCAATGAAATTGAAACAAAAGAAACAATTCAAAAAATTGACAAAACAAAAAGCATTTCTTTAAAAAGAGTAAACAAAATTGATAAACCCTTAGACACACTAATGAAGAGGAGAGAAAAAAGTAAAATTACTAAAATTTGTGATAAAAAAGGAAATAGCATGACAGATACCATTTGAAATACAAAAGATAATTTTAAGTTACTTTGAAAATCTGTACTCCAATAAAATAGAAAATCTCAAAGACATTGACAGATTTCTAGAGACATATGATCCACCCCAACTGAATCTGGAGGACATACACTATTTAAACAGATCAATTTCAAGCATTGAATTAGAAGAAGCCATCAAAAACCTTCCAACCAGGAGAAGGTCAGGACCAGATGGCTTCTTGACTGAGTTCTACAAGAACTTCAAAGAAGAATTAACACCAATACTCCTCAAAGTATTCCATGAAATAGAAAAGGAGGGAACCCATCCAAACTCATTCTATGAAACTAGTATCACCCTGATAACAAAACCAGACAAAGACACATCAAGGAAAGTAAACTTCAGATCAATATCCCTGATGACCATAGATGCAAAAATCCTTAACAAAATTCTGGCAAATCACATACAAAAACATGTCAAAAAGATAGTTTACTGTGATCAAGTGGGACTCATCTCAAGGATTCAAGGTTGGTTCAACATCCAGAAATCAATAAATGTAACATTTATTTATTTATTCATATATTAAACCAACCTTACATTCTTGGGATGAAACTCAATTGGTTGTGGTATAAAGTCTTTTAATTGTGTTATCATTTAATTAAAGATTTTTGTGTCTATATTTATCAGAGATGTTGGTCTGTTGTTTTCTTTCTTTGATATGTCTTTGTCTGATTTTTGCAGAATATATATTGCCAAAATGGCCACATTACAGAAATCAATCCACAGATTCAATGCAATCCCCATCAAAATATTAATGACATTCTTCACAGAAGTGGAAAAAAATACTCCTAAAATTCATATGGAAGAATACAAGACACAGAATAGTCAAAGCAACACCAAACAAGAAGAGTAATGCTGGAAGCTTTGCAATATTCAATTGTAAATTGTACCACACGGCTATAGTAACAAAAATAGCACAATATTGTCATTGGTATAGATGTGAAAAACAGTAGAATAGAATAGTAGACACAGAGACAAACCCATATATTTACAGCTATCTGAAACCCCACAAAGGTGCCAAAAACATAAGTTGCAGAAAAAAAAAACTTTTTAAACAAATGGTATTGAGAAAAACAGTTATCTATGCATAGAAGAATGAAACTAGATCTCTATCTTTAATCCTTCACAAAAGTCAACTCAAATTATATCAGTTACCTGGAAATTAGACCAGAAACTTTTCAAATGCTGGAAGAAAACATAGGTTTAATACTCAGGAACTGACTTCCTTAAAAAGAACCCCAAAACTCAAGAAAAAAAAGAATCAATATATAGAATGGCATCAAATTAAAAACTTTTTCATTGCAACAGAAACAAGGGAGTGAAGCGAGAATCTGTTGAATAGGAAAAACTTTTGCCTGCTACTCTTCTGATGGCAATTAATATCTAGAATGCATAAAGAACTCAGAGAACTTAACACCAAAAATAAATAAATAAATAAATAATCCAGTCAACACTTGGATAAGAGAGCTAAACTAACGTTTCTTAAAAGAAGAAACACAAATGGCCAAAACGTATGTGATATAATGTTACCTAATAATCAGGGAAATGCAAATCAAAACTACATTGAAATTTCATCTCACTCCAGTTAGAAGGGCAGTCATCAAGAATACAAACAATAATAGATGCTGGCAAGGATGTGTTTAGGGGAAAAGGTACATTCATGCATTGTTTGGTGGGATTACAAATTTGAATAGCCTCTTTGAAAAGCAGTATGGAGAGTCCTCAAAACACAAGGAGTGGAACCACCAGATGACCCAGGTATCTCACTCCTTGGAATTTATCCAGATGAAATGTAATCAGCTTACTGTAGTGACTCAGGCACATCAATGTTTATAGCAGCACAATCCATAGTAGCCAACTTATGGAACCAGGCTTGGTGCCCATCAAAATATGAATAGATGAAGAAAATGTGGTATATATACACAGTGGTGTTTTACTCAGTTTAAAAAAAAGAATGAAATTATGACATTTGGTGGTAAACTGATGAAACTGCACATTATCATACTAAGTGAAATAAATCAGACTCAGAAAGTCAAAGGTTAATGGTTTTCTCTTATATGCAGAAGCCAGAGAGAAAGAGGTAAATGAAGAAGGAGGATCTCATGAAAACAGAAGATAGATCAACAGAGTAGAGAAAAGGGGTTGCAGGGAAAGAAGGAGGGAGAGGGACGGGAAAAAGAAGAAACTTTGGAATGAAATTGACCAAATTATGCTATGTACCAACATAAATATACCACAATGAATTTCATAGCACCAATTAAAAATGAGCAAATAAATAGGAGACCAGTAGAGTAGAGGAAGGGGAGTAGAAGGGAAGAGGGGAGGAAGTACTAGGGATTATAGTGGAGAAAATTATATCCCATGCATATATGAATATGTCAAAATGAACCCCAATATTATGCATAATTATAATGCACTAATAAAACCATAAAAAGATGTCTGAAGTCAGTATCCACTTACAAAATGCAAATTAAGACTATTTTGGCATGTCACAACACATTCAGGAAACAATTAAATTTTAAAATATCAATAATGTCAAATCATATGGAGGCTATCTAGAAATGCCATCTCTGATGCTTTGATAGGAATGTAAAATAGAACAGACACCCTGGGAAATAGTTTGGCATTTTCTTCCAAAACAGCATATACTTACCAAGAGATATAGCACGTACACTCCTGGGTGTTTAATCTAGAGAAGTGAAAATTTATATCCACATAAAAGTCTAATGGTGATTATTAATTGCTGTTTTGGTCCTTAAAAAAAACTATTTTTTCTGAAGAATGGCTTAACAAACTGCAACATACATACATCATTCATCATGACTCAGCTATAAAACGGAAGCAGTATTGATAAATGTAATAATGTTTATAGTTCTCAAGAGCAATATGCTGAGTCAAAAAGGCCATATGACATGTGATTTCCTTTATATACTATTTTCAAAATACAATGTATAGGGATAGGAAATTAGTGGGGCTGGGGATGGTTGTGGAAAGGGAATGGTAGAATTCTAAAGGGGCAGCAAAAGGGTATTTTCTGGTATAGAACAGTCTGAGTCAATGATGATGGTCATTACATGCATCTGCACGTGTGATACAATGACATAGAACAGCACACACTGACTGAACCAATGTAAAATTCCTGGTTTTAATATTGTACTGTAATGATGATGGATGAAGCTGAATGAAGAATGCATGGGATCTCTCTGTTATCTTTTCAAACTCCTACAAATAATTATTGCAA
>JAJEJO010053742.1:128011-183316 GCA_020662805.1 Glaucomys volans
GGGATCTCTCTGTTATCTTTTCAAACTCCTACAAATAATTATTGCAAGATTCAAAGCTCACAAAAAAGAGAGGCAATGAATTAAATTAATAATTCTAAGGACTCTAAGGACTATTCTCTATGAAAATGGGAGATTCCTTAGAAAACTTGGAATGGATCCACCATTTGACCCTGCTATCCCACTCCTTGGCTTATACCCAAAGGACTTAAAATCAGATTGCCTCAGTGATGCAGCCACATCAATGTTCATAGCTGCTCAATTCACAATAGCTAGATTATGGAATCAACCTAGATGCCCTTCAGTAGATGAATGGATAAAGAAACTGTGGTATATATACACAATGGAATATTACTCAGCCATAAAGAAGAATAAAATTATGGTATTTGTAGGTAAATGGATGATGTTGGAAACTCTTATGCTAAGTGAGATCAGCCAATCCCAAAAATCCAAAAGCCGAATGGTCTCTCTTATATATGAATGATGATGCATAATGTGGGGGGGAAAGATGGCAAGAATGGAGGAAAGATAGCTAGCATAGAGGGAAGGGAGGGGTGGGGGTGGGTGGGGGGTAAAATTAATAACAGAATGTGTGACAGATACCATTGCCCTGTGTACATGCATGAATGCACAGATGGTGTGACTCTACTTTGTGTACAACCAGTGAAACAATAGCTGTACTCCATTTGTGTTCAATAAAAAAGAAAAAAAAATTAAAAAATAAAAAAAATAAAAATAAAAAAAAATAAGTGAGTAAACATACCAGAAAAAAAAAAAAAAAAAAAAAAAAAAAAAGATCGATTTACCTAATAAAACAACAGAAAAGTAGAAAGTTCATGGAATGCAATGAAGAAAGACAGATACACACTAACAAACGAAGTTATTCTAGGACTTCTCATATTCCTAGAAAACAAAATAGATATGAGAGATCTTACAAAATATTCATACAGAAGACCTAAACAATAGTTATTTATTAAAATCCATTATCAAATAATAGAAACAAATTTGTGCTCATATGGAATATTTTCAAAATTTGGCACTTCTTAATAAAACATTTTTTGAAAAAGTAAAAGAAGAAGAAGTAATTCAACTGGCATGTTCCAACTGCATGACAGAAAACTTGTGCAGCAGATACTGTGGTTTGCCTCACTCAAACCCCTCACCTGCACAGGAAGTCAACAGCCTACAGAGCTGCTCTGGCTGATTTGTATGTGGGTTTTGACTCCTCTGCATGAAAATTCCAGTGGATAAGAGAACTTTCCACTTACAGGAGACAGGACAGGCTGCCAAGACCTCAGGAGAAACCTTCAACCAAGGAGGGATGGAAAATAGAGAATGAATATTCTAACTTCCTCAACTCTGCAGCAAGTAGAGATGAAGGGACCCTTCTGAGATGTCTCTTCCATGGTCTCTCAGAGGGTGCTGAGTGGATCTGAGCTCCTGTAGCTTGGAGTCATACCACTCTCATTATCTCTGTGCCACATCCTCGGTTCCTCACCATGTCTCCTGGGATCACTTCCCAAATATTTGTCTTGTATGTAAATAACTTGGGTCCATGTCTGCTTTAGAGAAAAGCCAAACTAAAACAACTAGAATTTAGTAATGGATATACATACACACACAAATACCAATATCCTTTTATCAGGAAATCAAATATTCTTCATTTTTAAAAAACCTCGGTTAGAGAGAAACACAAAGAATAAAATTAAACTGCAGCATTTCTAGAAAGTAAGCATATTGAAAACAAGCAAATTATAATCTACTTAATACAGATACCACAGAGCTCAGAAGAAAAGTCATTGCAGTAAATGCCTATATTGATAAACATGAAAATATTTGATTTAAATGTTCAGTTCAAAAATCTAAAAAAAAATTAAAATAAACAGAAAGCAGATGCAATTAATCATAAAGCAATGTAAAATACTAAATAAGCAATTAGCAAAAATAAAATTAAAATATATATAAAAAGAGAACATAAATCCTATAAAATCTATAAAAAGAGAACATAAATTTAGAGATAAGAACCTTGGATCCAGTTTTGTATAAATCTATGAAAATAGAAGTGACTGATTCCAGAATCCAGGAAGGGAAAATAGAAAATGATCCTGAGACATTTTTTATTTATTGAAAGCCAAAACTAGGAAGCAACTTAAAAGGACTTTAATTTGCTCAAAATGCTGGAATTTGAGAAATAGGAAGAATAATTAGTATAAATGACAAATATTTTGAAGATGCAAGAATCTATGAATCTGTAATTGTGCAAAATAAAAAAAGTAAATCCTGGAAACCACTGAAGGTCATCAGGGCTCAGAAAACCCATAAACAGAAAAATAGGAATAAGCAGGAATCTCTCTATTCCAGATCATGTTCGAGCACAGGAATGGGATCCTAATTAGAGTAAGTTATACTCCATGTATGTATAATATGTCAAAATACATATATACACTCTACTGTCATGTAGAACAAATTAAAAAGAGTTAAGAAAAAGAATCTCTCCCACTGTTTCTGACTTAAATTACATTTTAAGAGAGAAGAATCCTGTATGGGGAATTCCAGGTAAACAATACAGAAGGAAAGACCGAACTAGGGAGTCATCATTTTGCAGCCTCAAATGAAATAACGGAATTAATGAATAAATGTAGCACTGGAAATATAAGTTCCAGCCAACAGGAAAAGGGAGAAAATGAGGAAATGAGACCATGAGGAAGACACTGGGCTAAGGGTGTGACTCTGCATATGCAAGGCCCAAGGTTTCATGCCTAGCACTGCAGGATGGAGGGAAGCAAGACATTGACTGCATTATGTAGGATCTTTCACTAAATAACTGATGGGAATTCTTCAAGTCAATGCCCAGAAAAGGAGGGAAGGAAAGAAGGCTTCTGACTTGAGCAAATCTATTGTAAGAAAAACCCATTTGAAGATACTTACAGAAACATGAATATAGACTGTGTATTCAATGACATTAAGAAATTAATGCTTGCATGTGTGAGGTGGGGTAATTGTTAGAGGTTAAAAATATCATTAATATTTTTATAAATGCATATTCAAGTTCATGTAGGTAAAACTCAATGACTCTTCAGTTATAAAAAGTGGGAAATCAATCTATTAAAACCATAGCAAACTATTGATGGTTTTGAAGATAAGTGATGGGCATAGAGAAATTTGTAACACTACTAGGCTGACTTTGACATTTTTCATCATAAAAATTTTTTCGTGAAGGGGTAAGGGGGTAGGAAGGATACTAGAGTGAAACAGACATTATTACCTCATGTATGTATATGGCTGCATGACCAATGTGATCCTATAATATGTACACTCAGAAAAATGTGAAATTACACTCCATTTATGTATGATTTATCAAAATGTATAAATGCACTATACTATCATGTACAACTAATTGGACCAAATTTTAAAAATTAATTGAAGAAAAGTTTTTCGTAAAGTGTGTTGGGAGACAAACATATCCTAGAATACCCTGTGACCTAATTCCTTTTTCACCCCAACCTCCTAGCTTAATCTACTGTATTTGAGAAAACAATCTAAGAACTAGAAAGCAACTTGCAAACTTGCTCAGGAAGTCATTGAAAGAGTACAGAATATAACCCAAAGTTTCTGATGTATATCTCTCCAGAGCAAACTGACATGATAATGAGTTTATTTTAAGAGCAATAAGAATGTAAACATAGGAGGCAAGTTTTGAGTCTTTAAAAGTCACGGCATTAATTTCTACCAAGAAACCCAGCAGCATACCCTGTAAGAGTTGATGTGCTGAGTGTTTGTCTGAAAATGCACACACATTATGGACTCCTCTCTTAGCAATCTCAAACACTGTTGTGTTGTCTTCCACAACATAGAGATGACGCAGGAACTGAGACAAAAGAATTTCATGCCATTTCAAAAACACATAGCAAAATTGGTGAGGCAGAAATTGCAGCCCAAATCACCTGAATTCTCAGTTGAATTTCTAAGCTCTGGTATAATAGAAAGTAAAGAAGCATGATTCCTAGGATTAACAGGTTCTTCACAACTACCATTTATCAATGGTGGCCCATTGGTCACAGCACCAGACAAATGGTTTTAAGGACACAGTTGCTCAATACGGGACTTCTTAGATTCCCTTTCCTTCTACAGGGAACATCCGTGATGCCAGAGTAGTACAAAGCCTGCCACCCTATTCCTGGGTTAGAAGAATACCTGTACATCAATCCTTGGTATCTATAGGTAGGTGATTAGAAATAATATCTCTAGAAACAGAAAGTACAAGTTTAATTATACCTTGCTTCCACTTACTGGGAAATGAAGGCCCTAGAGAGAGGAATTTGACTATATGAAATGAATGCACACATCACTAGAATCATAGTTCTCTACCTTACAACAACTCATATGGGGGTGAAAGTACACATAGGAGAAGAAACCTCAGGTGTTCCCACGAGAATTCAGGGGGAAATACTGCAGAGTTCCTAATGTCTAGGTCAGCAAACTGAGGCAAGTTTGACTGGCATCTGAGTGATCACTATGGCTGAGCCCACAAACTGGAGAGCATGGGGATGATGTGCACCACTCATCACAAACAAAACACAGACACAGAGTTCCTGCTGGAGACCTGTGCAGTGGCTGTCCCCTAATAGGAAGATTCAGTGCTGCAGCCTTCCCCAACTGTATTGCTCCTCTGTGAGACCAACACCTCACACTGTTCTAAAAGTGAAGGAAGAACAGGGAGAGATGCCACATCAGGCATCATGAAAGGACAAAGCACATGAGCCACAGTATTTCGTCATTCTTGTAAAAGTCGCGCTTGGCAATGGAGGCTGTGAAGTCCTTGTTTAGGTTGGCCACATACTGGCGCAGCTGGTATCTCATCGCTTGTTACATCTAAAATTCTACCTGTGTTCACTACAGTGAGTAACTCCAAACCAAGCTGTGGGCTATGAAAGCCCAGAGAAGACCACAATTCTTTTCAAAGTTCTACATGTGAAATTCAGCAAAATCAGATCTAGAAACTCATTAATTAGCATACATTCTCCTAGTCCCACTGAGGAAACAGACCATCATAAAGCAGGGTTAGTATAAACTGACTAACATGATTAAACAGACAAACAAAATATCCAAAATTGGTTGATCAGTGAGCACACCTTTTCCCTGTCTGCCTACCAACCTTAGGCTCTCCATAAAGGACTTCCTGTGCTTTTTCCCCATTCTGAGCCTCCACACAGTTGTAGGTCTAGAATTCTCACATGATACCAATCCAGAGTGCTATTGCCTAGACTAACCTGGGCTAATTAATCTGCTGAAAACAAATTGAAACTGAAGAGATAATGGAGTCAACATAGATTATACAATTCGTTAACAAGTTAGAAAGAAAGAGTTGGGAAGGAGGAAGGGAGGGAGGGAGAAAGAGGAAGAAAAGAGAGACAGAAAGAAATGAAAGAAAGAGAATGAGAGAAAGAAAGAAAGAAAGAAAGAAAGAAAGAAAGAAAGAAAGGAAGGAAGGAAGGAAGGAAGAAGGGAGGGAAGGAGGGAAAAAGAAGGGAGGAAGGAAAGAAAGAAACCAAGGAGAAAGAAAGAGAGGGAGGGAGGGAGGGAGGGAGGAAGGAAGGAAGAAGGAAAGAAAAAAGAGGAAAGAAAGAAAAGAAAGAGAAAGAAAGAAAAAAAGAGATAGAAAAGGATAGTTCTGAGATTGAAAAGCAACCAGGGTTAGTTCTAAAGTGTATTAATGAATTTCATGATTGCTTGCTCTATTTCTATGAGGTCCATCATTGGGATTTTAATTGGAATTGCATTGAATTTGTATAGCGCTTTTGGAAGTATAGCCATTTTGACAATATTAATTCTGCCTATCCAAGAACATGGGAGACCTTTCCATCTTCTCAGATTCTCTTTAACTTCTTTCTTTAGTGTTCTGTAGTTCTCATTGTAGAGGTCTTTCACTTCTTTTGTTAGATTGATTCCCAAGTATTTCATTTTTTTTTGAGGTTATTGTGACTGGGATAGTTTTCCTGATTTCTCTCTCTGAGGATGCATCACTTATGAATAAAAATGCATTAGATTTATGAGCATTAATTTTATATACTGCTACTTTACTGAATTCATTTATGAGTCCCAGAAGTTTTCTGGTGGAATTCTTAGGGTCTTCTAAATAGAGAATCATGTCATCAGCAAATAGGGATAGTTTGATCTCTTCTTTTCCTATTCGTATTCCTCTAATTTCTTTGGTCTGTCTAATTGCTCTGGCTAGAGTTTCAAGAACAGTGTTGAATAGTAGTGGTGAAAGAGGGCATCCCTGCCTTGTTCCAGTTCTCAGGGGAGATGCTTTCAGTTTTTCTCCCCAACTAGAATGTCTTTTATTAAGAATACAGGCAACAACAGGTGTTGGCGAGGATATGGGGAAAAGGGTACACTTTGCTGGTGGGAGTGCAAGTTGGTGCAGCCACTCTGGAAAGCCGTGTAGAGGTTCCTTAGAAAACTTGGAATGGATTCACCATTTGACCCAGCTATCCCACTCCTTGGCCTTTACCCAAAGGACTTAAAATCAGATTACTACAGTGATGCAGCCACATCAATGTTCATAGCTGCTCAATTTACAATAGCTAGATTGTGGAACCAACCTAGATGTCCTTCAGTAGATGAATGGATAAAGAAACTGTGGTATATATACACAATGGAATATTACTCAGCCATAAAGAAGAATAAAATTATGGCATTTGTAGGTAAATGGATGATGTTGGAGACCATTATGCTAAGTGAGATTAGCCAATCCCAAAAATCCAAAGGCTGAATGGTCTCTCTGATAAGTGAATGATGATGCATAATGTGGGGTGGAGTGATGGCAAGACTGGAGAAAGGATAGAGAGCATAGAGGGAAGGGAGGCGTGGGGTTGAGGTTGGGGGGTAAGAATAATAACAGTATGTGTGATAGACATCATTGCCCTGTGTACATGTATGAATGCACAGATGGGGTGACTCTGCTTTGTGTACAATCAGATAAATAATTGCTGTACTCCATTTGTGTTCAATGAATCAAAAAATAAATTAAAAAATAATAAATAAATAAATAAATAAAGTGTATTAATGAAAAGAAAGAATTTTAAATGATTACTATGATAGTTTTACTAGTCACAAATCATTTTGAGAAATGACATGACATGAAAAGGAAAAATGGAGGTTTGCTGAATTGTCTAAGTGTATTTTGGAACCAAAAATCACTACCCTGATGTATAAGCATGACATTCAAGATACTTTTGAATAAGTCACAAGGCAATATTGAGGCTTTTCAGTAAGAAAAGAGATGTAAACATCACGGAAAAGGCAGAGGGAGGATAAACTCACTCATTTATCATGTCAGAACATTAACTTGGATTGTAGTTTCTCTAGCCACAGAATGGGAGGAGAACCATGGGTCACATAACTGTCACCACCTAAATAAAGGCAATGCAGTAATGCCTAAGAAAGAAATGACATTTTTCTTGAATTTAATTCTAAACAGAAATTATCATATGGGACCTTCTCTAATGACACATTTTATAACAAATGCCAAATTAATTTTTAAACATGTAAAAGTTGATTGATTAAAATAGACCAGGGCATCACATCCTACCACAACTCAGTGAGGCAGAGAACTTTTCAAGGCCCCAGTATGTAGCTCTTTGGAGTTCTAAAGCAAGCCTGAATGCTGTTAGTGTAAGGGTACGTGGGGAGGGCTGCTTCTTAACTACCTTTTGTGAGCCTCAAGGGTCCACTGGGTTTTGGTAAGCTCTGGCTGGCAGTAATGGACTCATGCTTCTTGTAACTGAAAATCCCTGGTCCCACACATCTTTGGAGGCCATACAGCCAGACTGCAAGTTGATGAGCTTTCTAAAGAGGCAACAACAAAGTACCACCAATGGAGAATCTTCAGCAACAGGAAGGCTGGAAGTACAAGATCAGGGTGTCAGC
Source organism: Glaucomys volans (assembly GCA_020662805.1). Taxonomy (NCBI): domain Eukaryota; kingdom Metazoa; phylum Chordata; class Mammalia; order Rodentia; family Sciuridae; genus Glaucomys; species Glaucomys volans. Next base: position 135,941 of record JAJEJO010053742.1, read on the forward strand.
AGGACCATGCTCCCACCTGCAGTTGCTAAGGAAACATCTGTGCCTGGCCTGTCTCCCAGCCTCTGGTGGCTTGCTGGTTCTGCCTTGAATTCTGAATTAGTTGATCTTATATGTGTCTATTTCTCCAGATCGTTCTGTCTTATCCAGGCTTCAAAACTATTGATCACTCAAGAAAGACCTAGTGTAGGGTACTAGAAACTAGAGAGAAAGATAAAAATAATTTTTCTTTATAGTTCTGAGTTCTCAGCTGAGAGTCCTGTAACCAAAGATAGACTAAAAAGGAAAAAAAATAGTTCATTAACATACATGTTTCATGTACGTGTGTGTGTATGTAAATGTGTGTGTGTGTGTGTGTGTGTGTGTGTATGTGTATGTGTATGAATGAGAAATTCTCCAAGAGGTAGCTTGGAACTCCATTTTATAGGGCATCTTCAAAAAAGAAACACATTTTCAGAAAAGGGACAGGTCAAAGGAAGAAGATTTGAGTCTCTAGGAGTGAAAGATTACAGAAAGGCACATACATGGGAAAGTCATAGTAGATGCAGGCTACTTAGCAGAGTTTGTGATGGAGAGTCCTCTGTGATACAGTCCCAGTCATCTCAGGTGATCAATCTTTGTCCTTCCTGGTACAAAGGGGAAAAATACATTTTTATGTATTTATGTCCTGATTCTAGTTAATGACTTTTCATATCTTCTTTTTTTTCAATTACTCTCAGCTCAGAATAATCCTTTTTGTCAGAAGGGCATATTTGGGATGACGTGTTGCACTCTTGCATGAGTATGACCTCTGCCTGAGAGGAAGTCCAGGAGCATATATCTGAAGGATTGCTGAGCTAACCTGTCTTGAAAAGTGAGCTTTTTCCCCTTTTGTGTAGTTTTCATATCTTTTAAATGAAAGAAAAAAAGCATCAAGACCCTAATTTTTCTTGAAAAACAAATGAGCTATCACATGGCAAATATCTCTGTGCATTTTCAAGCGAAGCAAAACATTAAGCCTCACCTTGGCCTGATGTACAGGATGTCAAGTTGTGGAGCAATATTGAAAACCTCCCTGCCCTGGTAGTGGCTTCCTACACCCCTCCTTATGAACTCTATAATCCTTTCCCTCTTCCTCCACTCTCCCAACACCCCCCCACTTCCCAGGGCATTGAGTGACATTAATACATACTGGAGTTGTTAAAAAAAAAATTGCTTAACATTGGTCATTCAAATACTGGGTTAGTGGAATTGATGTAAAAACAGCCAAGTGTAATAAGTTTGTGAGGTGTTTTTTTTTTTTTCTTTCAGTTTGTTTGTTTGGTAATCCATAATAAATTCTAGTTTTGTGTTTGTTTAGTCAATACAGTTTCTGTTGAAACTCTTTAGCTGAGCTTGTCTTAAATATTTAAAACATATGCTTTACATTAGCTATAAATATGTACTTGTGACATAAAGTGATTGGTACCTCCTGTCACTTTTCTAGTAGAAGCATCTGTTGTGAATTATAAGATATTAATACCTAATCCTCTTCATAGAAATGCTGTTTCTTCTAAACAGAGCCTAGTACAAAAAGCTGTTTAGGAGTTCCTGTGTCATTGATAAGTTCTTGTTTTGTGCATAAGTGTTGTCTTAGTCTGTTTTCTGTTACTATAATGAAATACCTGAAGCTTGACACTTTATAAAGAAAAGAGTTTTATTTAGTTCACAGTTCTGGAGAACCAAGGTCATGGAGCCAGCATCAGCTCTTCCTTGAGAGGAATTCATGGCAGAAACCATCACAATGATGAGAGTATGCAAGAGGGACAAATCTTATTAAATGCACACATGCACACACACACATAAAAGAATCCAGAGAAAAGGGAGGATTCAGGCTTGCTCTTTTGTTACTGGTAACTAACTCAGGTCCAGAAAACTACTTAAATTCCTTCTGGGGGTAGTGGTTCCAATGATTTAACAACCTCCCACCAGGTTCCACTTCCTAAAGGTCCCACCTCCTTAATCCCACCACACAGGGGCCTAAGTTTCCAGTGTATGAACCTTTGGAGGGCAAATCACATCCAACTCATAGCAACTGCCCAGAAAGTCTGTACTTGACCTCACCCATGGAATGGACTGGAACTGTGTCACTGTAGTCATCTCTGTCCTATCCTGATCCCTCTTTAAGGTTGGCTTTCAACTGAATTAGAAGTAAACTGTATCCAAACATATCTTATGATATACCGAATCATTCCCAAGTAGTACTACTTTATGGAGAATAAAGGACTTGGTAATAAGAGGAGTGAGCCTAAGAAAGCCCCAAACAGTTGTGCTTCAGCTATGGCTATAAAATCTACCTGATGATCATTGATCTACAGGGTTTCTCCTCTAAGATATAAAGTCAAAATACATAAAAGAATCTGTGATTCAGGCTTTTTCTGGACAGTGTATTCTGAGATGTTCTAAAGGGTTTTCAAGGGGAAAATTCCAAATCAGTTACCACGACAATTTTCTCTTAAAATAATTTTGCTCTTATTGCACTTATGTGGATGATGGAGAATGAGTCTATGCTGATGGAGTTTGTGTGGGTATAGATTGCATGTGAGTGCATCACTTCCATCTTACCCTTTATCAAGGATATCTTGTTCCCAAACAGAAGCACCTGCTACACCCATGTTTGTCCCCCTTCTTGGATATTATATGTACCTGCAGAACTTTTAAACTATGATGCATCCTGGGCTCCAGCTGAAACTCATCAAAATTGTTGAAATATTCTGGAAACATTCTCAGCACCAGGCCTACAAAACCATAGAGGATATGGGAACACAGATCAGAAGAAAACCACACAGTGATGGCCTTGTTTAGCCCTTGTATCATGACTGGAGAGAAACCAGGGTCCTTCCAAAGGGACACTGTTCAAAAAGCTCTTTCCATGCATCAGCCCATGTTCTAAGAACTGTAAGATTACTCAATCCCCACAACAGCCCAAAGGAGAAGTCTTTCCAGCCTGGACATTGAGAAGAGCTGGCTCAGACAGAAGAACCCCACATCCCATGCACCAGACTGCACTGGTCTGAATATACAAACTATACTTCACAGTTTAACTTTTATGAGACACAAAAGTGAAGGTTGTTGAGATTCTTGATACAAACAGCATGGGGCCATGACTTCCCTGTGGCTTAAATGATCAACCAAACCTCAAGTCAGACAGGATCTGCAACCACAGACTGTCCCTGGCCAAACATCTACCAGCTATTGCAGGGGGAAAGAAGTAGAATCTCGTCAGTTTCCTGTACATTGTCTGTAATAACTTGGAAATGGACATATTTATGTAGATTGCTTGTGGCAAACAACTTATATTCTTGTGATAAAAGATTGTGGAGAGTGATGATTTGAATCATGGTCTGACTCTCTCCCTGGCTGTGTTGCGCTGGGAACCGCCTGTGCAAAGGTATAAGTCAAGGTGGCCCAGTTGCTATGGCGGCACCAGTCCAGGGAGGCTATGTGCAAAGGCATGCAGCAGTTATTAGTCAAGGCTTTCAGTTCAGACATCAACTCCCAAGGACAGAGAATTCTGAACATAACAAGATGACCCTAATTTCTTGCCACTCCTGTTTCTTCAGATTGCCTGCTTTGCTGAATCTTTCCCCCAAATAATCTTTGGATAAAGCCTATATTATAAATGAGCTAGCTCTTGGTCACTGCATTTCCATCAAAGAACAGTGCCCATCTGGCCCCACCCTTTTCACTCTATGTGTGTCTGCCTTTTCTTCAACCCCCATTGCCCCTTGCTGGTTTTCAGAATTAACAGCTGTGCAGGTCATGGCAAAAGGTGGTGGATTCCATCACTCTCAGTAAATCCTTTTAGGTCCAGAACTGCTCTGATTCTTGCCATCTGGTTATGTAGAGATCCAGGCTTGGCCTGACTGAGAGGAGATTCAGTCATGGAATGCTGTATCACTAACAGAACGTGCCACCTCCACAGCTCAGTCCTGGTCTGGGTCTGCTGTGTCTTTCACTGCCTTTCACATCCCATACCACCATGGAAATGAAATGTGTGGGTACAGACACCACACAGAAAAGAAACTCTTAATTTGAATGCATGAATTGTTTGGGGAGTCCTGCAGGTCACACAATTATTGTCTATTGAATATTCATGCAAAACCTGGCTTCAATCTCTGACCTGAATTTGGTCTGATCTTTTTATCCACTTCACTTATAAAGTAGGGTTGCCACACAAAACCCAAAACACCCAATAATAATTGAAATTCAGATCAAGAATGAAAACAATAGTTTATTTCCATACTATTGTATAGGACACACTTATGCTAAGAATTATTATTTGTTCTTGATATGAAATTAAAATTTAACAGGGAGTTCTTCATTTTTATTTGGTAAATATGACAATCTTGCCTGTAATGAAAGGTGTTTCTATAACTGGGTCCCACTCTCTGGATATCAAAAGAGATGGAGGTGTCCATGATGGTAAATGTCAGAAACTCTGCTGGGACCATTTGGCGCCCTCTGAATTATGGGCCGAGTTAAAGAAATTAAAAACAGATGTGCCCCTGAATGTGACACTACTCGCTTGTAATTACAATGATCTTTAAAGACTCTTTATTGAGCCTCAAATTGAAGTTTAGTGAACAATTGCCAAAAAATGTGGGGCTTCCCACGCTACATGTCACAAGGAAAACTGCATTCAAGCCGAGTCCCTTGGGCCTGTTGCCATGCCTACAACATCCTGCAATTAGATGACACAGTTGGTCGCTGTATTTATCTTAAGGAAGTTTATAACCTCTTGGAAGGAAACTGTAAACTTCCTCTTTATTCAGAGTCTTACTTGGAATAAGCAAAAACATAGATGTCTTGGTTTATACTGAAGAGAAAACCACTTTTCTAGAAGCTTCAGAACTGCATTTACATCCTGACAGTGCTCCTTATTTATGTAAAAAGTAATTATTAAAACAATTTTAAAACACTTGAATATATTTCATGCTACCAGCCTGGGAGCACGGATTCTTACTCAACTCATTTATACTCCATATTTCCATCTAAAAGGATGAGCTAAGATTGTTTTAATTCTAATGCAATGACTTCATTCTTTTCTATTCCTCATGTTTTATTCTTTTCTTTTTTCTATTCCCTATTATACTTTCTTTTCTTCTGAGGTGACTAACAGAATAATGCTGAGTTTAGTGAGTTTTCAAATGGAATAATGCTTCCAATAAGTAGACACTAATAACATTCTTCTCGCTATGATTTTTATATTCTAATATCAAATGTTAATGTGTTCAGTGACCATTGTGTATCAAGCATGTGTCACTCTCTTGTCCACTGTTTGTATTCAATTCTAATAAGAAATCTCTACATTAGAAATTTACTGATTGAGCCCAATTTCATAGCTGTGTAAATGAAGGCATAGTACTTGTAATTCCTAACTATATTGCAACTCATCTTCTTTAAATGGAGTGAAAAGCATAAATATCAAAATGTTGGCCAAATAATTCTTCAAAAGTCATTCTAAGTTATACCTATGCTAGGCTCCTAGATCAATAGTTTTAACTGAATTGAGTTATTTCAAATGCCCAAAGCTATCACCTTGTATCTTGTATACGAAAGTAAAGTTCAGATTCCTACTCAACATTTCAAAATACTCTGTTGAATAGGCTGAGGCAGCACTTTCTATATTGAGTTTTAGAGACTAATGGGTTCTTGGAATATTAATAAATGCTTCAGGAAGATAGAATCTGTAGTCAAGGTTATGCAGAGTAGAACAAAGACAAACAGGTTTCTTTGCTCTTTGACTAGAATGCTTTCTCTGTGAATGTTCTAATCACTATTGCTGCATAACTAGCAAACCCAAACTTAGCTGTATAAAGTTACTATTTGATCATATGCACAGATTTGTGGGCTAGGAGCACAAACACAGCAGGCAAGATGGTTTTCCCAGGCTCTGGGATGGGATGTGAGTGAGGGCTTGATGGGAACACTCAACATGAGGGAGAAGTCAGTGGCCAGGAGCTGGAGGCTTGGGAGGACTCCTCTATTCATCTTGTGTAGTAGCTGGCCTGGGAGAAGTCAAAGACTGGGACCTCAGCAGGAGCACATCCACCTGTGCTCTCTAGGAGCTTGGCTTATATATTTGTGGTTTCTGGATAGCTGTGGATCTTACAAGGGAATCAGAGTTCCAAGCAAGAGTTTCCAACAAATAAGGCAACAGCTGCATGGGTGTTACAACTGACTTCAGAACTCACTCAGCTCCACTTTACCACATCCTATTGTTCGCAGACACATCATGATCCCTCCCAGACTCAAAAGAGTAACATAAACCCTATCATTCAGTGAAAGAAGAATCATATGCATACCTCCAAAATGCGGGTGGGAGAGAGGCTATCATTGTGGCCACCTCTGAAGAACAAAACATGAGCCTCTGTAGATGAATCCATGTTTCCCTGGTTGAGCTTGATACAGGTCCATCTCCCTTCTGAGGAATAGTGTGCTGCAGACTTGTGTCCTGAGAATTCAGGTCAGGGGATGCTGGCCCAGAATGCACGCAGTATTAGGACATAAGACAGCTTGGATTACAAAGGTGGGATCCTTCCTATCAAGGAGAGAGTGCACAGCCATGGTGACTGGGTTTCTGGACCACATGGAAGGATAAATTGTGGTCATAAATTCCAGATTAGCCTTTCATTTTCTCTCTTCCTCTAGTGGAGAATATGATTTGGGGGCAAACTTGAGAGGTCTGTATCCCACTGTCTACAAAATTGGAAAATTTTATAGGTTCTCCAGTGGACCATTTTCCCACTATAAGAATTACCTCTAAAGTATTATGGACAATGACTCAGCTTTTGAGGAACTATCCTTATATCCAGTAAACTCTTTATTTTAAATTAATCTTATGGTAAAATTGTAAAACATGAAATGTACCATTTTAAGCATTCTTATGTATATACTTCCAGTGATGTTAAGTTTAATCACGGTGTGCAGTTGTCACAACCATCCATTTCTAAAGCTTTTCCATCTTTCCAAACTGAAGCTCAGTACCTATTAAACAATGACTCTCCCACCCCCTCCCCCCAGCCCCCAGAAACAACCATTCTACTTCCTGACTCTGTGACTATACTGTTCTAGGTACATCACATAAGTGGAATCAAACAATATTTGTACTTTTGTAACTAGTTTATTTCACTTAGCATTATATTTTCAAAGTTCATCTCTGCTATAGCCCATGTCAGAATTTCCTTCCCTTTTCACACTGGAGAATATTCTATTGTATGCAAGGACCACATTTTGTTTATCTATTCACCACCTGTGAGTACTGAATTGCTTCCACCTTTTGACTATTGTGAATAATGCTGCTGAGAACGTGGGGAGACAAATATCTCTTTAAGATCCTGCTTTCACTTTTCGGTATACCCAGAAGTAGAATTTCTGGATGACATGATAATTCTAATTATGGTCTGTGGAAGAAGGAGCCACTGTACTCATTTCCACTGCAGCAACACCTTTTCCCATGCCCAAGGCTTCCAATTTCTAAACATACTTCTGAATATTCACTATTTTGATTTTTTATAATAGTCATCCCAGTGGGTATAAAATAGCATCTCATTGTGCTACTTTAAAATTCCCTAATGATTAGTTATGCTGAGCATCTTTCTGTGTACTTTTTGGTCTTTTATACTTCTTCTCTGAGGAAATGTCTACTCGGTCCTTTGACCATTTTTCACTCAGGTTGGTAGTTTTTGTTGTTGAGTTGTAGGAGTTTTTTAAATACGTTCTGGATATTAATACCATATCAGAAATATGACTTGCACATATTTCTTCTCATTCGTGAGCATGTTCTTTAATTCACTAAAGTTCTTAATTTTGGTGAAGTCCAATTTATCTGTGTTTTCTCTTTTGTTGCCCATGGTTTGATTTCATTTTTTTAAAAATCGAATAAATCATTGCCCAATTCAATGTCATTAAGTTTTTCCCCTATGTTTTCTTCTCAGAGTTTTATAGTTTTGGATCTCACATTTAGGTTAATTTTAGGTTAATCCCATTTGGGGTTGATTTTCATACGTAATATGAATAAAGGGTCAACTTTATTCGTTTGCATGTGGATATCCAGTTTTTGCAACATCGTTTGTGAAAAAGCCAGTAAACTCTTCACTACACAATTTAACTGTAGTTGCAGGCTGTAATTTTACTCCATATATTTACTTTTCCTTCCCTTTGAAAACAGGAAGTCCCTTTGCTGAACTCAGGCATAGCCTTCATCCCTACCCACATGGCCACTTTGCTTATGAGCTCATTGGGTCATGACAGGAGTGACTGAGGATAGAGGCTGACTGAGTCATGCAAGCAACTTGATCATGAAAGTCCTCCTCTTTTTACATAGGAAAATAAGATACTGAGATGATAAGAATTAGAGCAGAATCTCAACCAGAAAAAGGTAGATCATAATGCATCTTAGCAAATAAAATCTCTATAATTTTTAATACATTTTACTATAAAGTAAGAATACTGCTGGAGATTGAAGTTAAAACTCATGCACCTACTTGACACAGAGGGAACATTAAAAGTGCTGATCCTTGTGGGCCAGACACACTTCCACTGCCAACCTCCAGTTTCCTCCTGTCAAAGAGATTGGGCTGGAATCACTAATACTTCTTCATCTTGAAAATGGTATGTATTTACCATTCTTGCTACTTTCTTTCACCTTTAAAAAGAAGGACTCTCCATTAGGAACATAAACAATATAACACACATACTTTTTTCCCTAAGGAAACCTCATAGATCTACAAATCATTTGCAGCTTTTAGAATGGAAACTTCTTTCAGATTCTGAAACACTGCAACTGTTTAAATTTTCTTTTTTCCAGGATACAGGGAAAATCATAAGTAAGGAAAATGTGAAGAGAAAATATTTTTTTTCCATAGAAGTTGCCATTCCTGTTTTGCTTGAAGAAAGAACTAAGAAGACTAAAATTCCAAAATAAAACTGGTTTCCACATTACTTTCAAAAGTGGTGGCAGAAACTTGATCTTGCACAACATCCATGCAGACCTGGTGTCTGGCAGACCCTGGCCCCAGGCTGTTCCCTCAAGGGCACTTGTTCTAGACTTTTTTATTCCTTATCAGATGTTTTAGGAAGTCACACTCCCCCAGTTCTATCCCGAACTACTGAGAATATGAGTTATCAGTTGGATGAGAAATTTTTCCAAAGAACAACTTCAACGTAGCTCATTGCTTCTTTAAGAAAACGAAACGAGAGGGAGGAGGGGACGGGGGTATGAAAGATGGTGGAATGAGACAGACATCATTACCTTATGTCCATGCATCTACATCATGCACAACCATAGAAATGAAAAGTTGTACCCCATTTGTGTACAATGAATTAAAATGCAGTCTGGCAAATAGTTTTTAAGAAAAAGAAAACAAATTTCTCTTTACAAGACAAACATGCTTTCTGAAAATGGTGCTTGCAAGGCTGGCAGGGTTCCAACACTCATTTTTTTATGGTGGCTTTTGATTTTGCACTGCTGCTCCAATGTAGATCCAAATGTCCACTGAAAGATTTCAGAGCCCCTAACCTTCTGCTATGAGGTACTATGGATTCAAAGTCAACTGACATTACAGTTCTTTCCTTGGAAATGTTCTTGGGTTATTAAACGAAGCAGACATTTAAATAGAGCAAAGTGCAACTACATAAATCCAAGTAATATTTGTTCCCCCAATTTGACAACAATTTGGGAATCAGGAGTAGTAGCTGTAGAGTATGACTGACCTTAGCCATTTGTGGTTTTAGGGTCTCTGGTAAATAGACCCTATGCCTACTACTATTGCAGTGATGAGAGAATTTTCCTGGTAGCTATCCCTACTGCATTGGGTTGGACGTGGGTACCCTGACTCTCCTTTTGTTTCACTCTGGCATAGTTCTACTCTTTCTCCAAAGGGGGGAGTTTCTGCCTTCAGTACCAGCACATGGCATCCTAGACTAGTTCATTATTTTCTCCCTGAAAGATACAAACAGGCATTCTGTCACCACTCAAGCATTTATGAGCCCACCTGACTTCAACTAAGACTCTCTGAGTACTCAGTAGGAGTTTAGATGCAGAGCAGAAGCACAGGCATCAACCCAGGCTGACCTGGATCCCTGGACCAGATGTGTCCTGACACCTTGGGGATAATATCTCAGTGCATCTTCTGTTGCTATAACAAAATGCCCCAGATCACATAATTTGTAAAGAATTAAATTTGTCTCACAAATCTGGAGGCTGGGAAAGGCATGGTACCAACATCTTGGTATCTGATGTGGACTTCTAGCTACATCATAATATAGCAGAGGACATCATGGCACAACTAGGCAGAAGTGCCAGCTCAGGTCTCTCTTACCTTTCTTATAAAGCCACTAATGCCATCATATCAATCCCTACCTTATAACCTTATCCAATCCTAATCTCCTTCTGAAGGCCCATCACCAAATACCATCAACACATGAATCTGGGGATTAAGTTCCAAACACATGAAAAATTAGGAGACACATTAGTGTGTCTCCTAATAGTGGCAGGTAAGTTACTAAACTGTTTTGAGGCAGAGTTTTTGCCTTAATAAAAAGAAAGCTGTAAATCCATTCTAGAGTATGTTGTGAGAATTGATTCAAGTGTTTCATGAAGAGTGCGGGCATATACTTGTCAGTTGACCCAGGACCTTATTGGACAATGCCCCTTTGAGATGTTATCTCATGCTAGCTGTCAGAAGGCAGACCTTCTCCTCTGGGGCAAAATAAACTCTGAGTTTCTGTTCTCCATTCAAGACAATCTGTGGTAACTCCTTTTAGACTATCTAAACTCTGATCATCAGACTATACGAATTCTTAGACAAGGATAAGGTCACTTCATTCTTTCAGAACCCAGCAAAATACCTAGGAAATGGGGAGATAAATCATACAGTTTTGGAAAACAAACATGAAAAATGATGGGATGAACTTGACCATCTAGTCAAGTCAGAATAAGTCAGTGAGTGAGGTCATTGTTTCTCTTCCTTCCACTTCCTTCCCTCTGCGGCTACCTGGGTATATGTTTCTCCTTCATGCAAAACTTTCTGCATTTGCTTCAGGTTGATGATTCTGCCATCAGTAGCTAATGTGCTAGAAAATATGTGATGCTTCCCACATTGATGTACATAAAAGCAGGCATTATGATAAGCAGTTGTTTATAGTAACAGCTGATATGTTTCCATTTTGTTCACTTATAAAATAAACTTAGACCTGTCCTACATTAGCTAAAATATCCCTACTTAGATATCGTACCCCTAATATTATTCCAAACATTTTTATGGTAGTAAGAACATTTAATTTTAACAAAACTTTAACTACACAATATACAATTGTTAACTATAAACATAATGTCATACAACAAATATCTAAAATTTTTTAACTTGTTTACCTAAAATTTTAATAGTAACTCTTAATTTCTGCATCCCCCTGGCCCCTGGCAACCAATATCTGTTTTTATAAGCTTCATTGTTTCAGATACTTTATATAAGATTAACATCTTTCCCTCTATGGCTGGCTTATTTCACTTGCCATAATGCCCTCCAGATTTATTCATGTTGTTGTGAATAGCAGAATTTCTTTCTTTTTTTATGTTGAATGATATTACATTGTATGTACACATACTGCATTTTTCTTATCCGTTCAGTTGCTGATTGGCTTTTACATGTTTTTGTATGTTGGCTGTAGGTGATTAATGCTGTTATGAATATGAGAGCACAGGATTCTGATTCCAAGTATTACAGATAAAAATCACATGACTCCTGGATCATATAGTAGTTCTATTATTTTTAAGGAATTTCCATACCATTTCCCATAGCATCTGTACTATTTTAGTATACTTACAGAAATGTGCATGAATTCAAGTTCCACTTCCATACTAACACTTATCTTCTTTTATTTATAATAATTTTCCTAGCAGGAATAAGATGGTATCTCATTATGGTTTTGATATGTATTAATTTAGTGTATATTAAATGCAATCCATATCAAAACCACAAAGGCCTTTTTTTTTGTGGAAGCAGAAGAAAAATATCTTAAAATTCATGGCATCCTAAAATTCATAGAAATCTTAAAATTTATAAAAAAAATTCACTAAAGACCCTGAATAGTTAAAACAATCTTGTCAGAAAACAAAACTGGAAATATCACACTTCAACATTTCAAAATATATTAACAAGGCATAGCAATTGAAACAGTACGGTACTGGTATAGGTCAGACATGTGAACCAATGGAACAGAATAGATAGGCCAGCAATAAATCTGTGCATTTATGAGATGGTTAACTGTTCTTTGACAAGTGTGATAAGAATAAACAGTAAGGAAAAGTTTGTCTAACATCTGGTGCTTGGAAAATTAATGTCTACATGTAAGGCAATGAAGTTCTTATGTAATAATATATACAAAAACCGATTCAAAATGGACTAAGGAATTAAATAGAAGACCTGAAACTGTACCATTTGTAGAAGAAAATGTTAAAAAAAAATCTTCATGCAAGAATGGAGGAAGGATAGATAGCACAGAGGGAAGGGAGGGGTGGGGGCAGGGTGGGGGTAAAAATAATAACAGAATGTGTGACAGATACCATTGCCCTGTGTACATGTATGAACGCACAAATGGTGTGACTCTACTTTGTGTACAACCAGTGAAACAATAGCTGTACTCCATTTGTGTTCAATGAATCAATATGTAAAAAAAAAAAAATCTTCATGACTTTGGTCTTTGCAATAATTTCATGGATCTGACACTGAAAACAGAAAATAAATGCAAAATGGAAAATGGGATTATAGCAAACTAAAAAGTGTCTTCAGAGCAAAAACAAAAACAACAGAGAGATAAGTTTCCCTGCAAATTGGGAGAAAGTATTCACAAATCATATGTTTGATAAAGAGTTAACTTTCAAACCGAAGAAGATATATCCATGGCCACCAGAAATACAAGTGTATGAAAGGATGCTCCACACAAAACATACTGACGGTTCTCTGAGTACTTCTCTTTCTAGAACACTCTTCATCACTGTCTGACCTCTGCCTCCCTTCAGGTCCTTCAGTTTTCTAGAAAAAAAAATCTGAATTGGGACTATTTCATTTGCTACATCCCCAAACAGCACACATATTCCCATTTTCTTGGACCCCAAAGCTGTAAGATGTTCTAGTAAATGTCACACTGCAAAACCATCTCACAGGGAAATCTCTCCCAAGTCCAACTCTGAAATCCAGTTGACGAATTAAAAATATTTTTTGTCGGTTTTGGAAAAATGCAAAACTTTGTAATCAGATGTTTTTCTTTTAAAAAAAAATAGTGCAGAGAAAACTTCTTTGTTTGGAATTTCCACCCCAAAGAATGTAACTGGAAAGATTAAAATAAAGGAATCTCCAACTCATGATGCATGGAAGATGTGGCCCAATTCATTACTCATGGAAGTGAAGTCCAATTAAAAGAAGCATGCTATCTTGTTGGACTCGCACCACAGCTGCTAATGACTTGATTTAGTCAACTCATCCTCTGGGAAGTATGTCTTTCCTGCCAGGAAATCTGAGCTCACTGCCATTTCTCTGCCAGCCAGTCACCCACATCCTTTCTTATTCACAGCCTCCTGTTCTCCCACTCAACCAGCTGCCCACCTGCCCTTTTCCCCAGCTCTTATTTCAATGACATCTTTGTCCATCTCCTCTGAATACTGAGCATCCCCTTCAATGGCATCTCTCTCTTTCTAAATCAGCCAACATATTTTATTGCTCATGCAGATTTGCAGGCCCTTTTTAAGAGCCTCTGACTTCCTGACCCACATGTGCCAGCCCTTCCTTTCTGTCTACTCACCTCCCCTTTCCTTCTCTCTCCACTGATACTAGACCTCTTGCATTCTTCACCTTTCCCCCTCACCTAAACCACCCTACCTCTCCCACTTTTGTCTCACCTCTGCCCTCACTCAGGCAAGTCTCCACCTTCTTTGGGATTCTGGTAATTGCCTAACTCTTTCCTTCTTTCCCCATTCCCATTCCTTTCCACGCTCACCACTCGACCCAATCCCATAAGTGATCATTCTTCTTTGCTGCTTTTCTTTATTTGCTTTCAGCTGTCCGCACTGCTTCCTATCTAAAGTTGGCAACTGGGTGCATGGTGCTCTGAATTTTAACAAAGCTTTTTCCTTTGATCACCTTGTCTGAGCCTCAAAACCATGAGTGAGGAGCTTTCAGAGTTTTCATTCTTTGGTGAAGGTCTTTGCAGTTCCCAAAGCTGGTTAACACCTGTAGTGGCAGCAGCAGGTCTGGTCTGCAGTCAGAGCCATTTCCCTGATTCCCCCTGCTGCCTGCTCCAAGGACTTTCCTCGCAGCCTGCCTCAGGATTAGGTTGCAGAGATCTTGTTCCTAACTCTGCCCTCAAGGATCTCCTTACCCAAAAGGAATTTCTCCCATCCCTCCCTTTCCACTTTGCTTTCCCTCTATTTGTTTTCTTTTTCCTCCCTTCCTTGTGTGACATGAGAAAAATTACATAAGATAAGCTTTGTTATAATTTTTTTCTGAATCCAGGCTTTTCAACCTCAGCATCTACTGGGGACTGTCCTATGTACCACAGGATAGTCAGCAACATCCTTGGCTTCTTTCTTCTAGTTGTCATTGCCTTTCTCACCCCCATTCCCACCCATTATGATTGTCATAAATGTCTTCTGTCATTGCCACATGTCCCTGAGGTTTGGAAACACTGTCCAAAAGTAACATGTGAGTTAAAAGTAGGTCTGTTCTTTAGCAGGGATGGGACAACAGCCTTCTAACTAATTTTTTTACAACAGTTCTAAGAAAAAGTCAACAAAAGAATTGGAAAAAGTCTAACTTAGACTACAGTCCATCAGCCTAGTGTGGTCTTGCCCTTACTGCCCAATGGCTGGTGCACTTTGAGGTGATGCTGCTGAACAGCCTTGGTCCCTCTTACAAGACATTCATTGTTTCCATTACTTTTGTTTTCTTTTACCTGACAAGGAATGATTAAAGAGGCATGTTCCCAGAGTGCCTGTCAGACATAAAGGGGAAGGAGAGTTCTAAGTGGTGGGTGGTATCAAAACCATGGAGTGAGGAGAGGACTGTGAGGGACAGATGCACCCACCTAGGGAGCCACAGAGCTGGGCTGTGCAGAAGGAGACAGGAGCAGTTGTAGGAGAGTGCAGACAGAATTGTATGAAACAGGGAGGTGTGAGCTTATTCTTAAAGGGAAGAGGCTGGGGAAAGGTTGTAGGAGGCAAGTCGCGGAGACAGACAGGCCAGGAAGGATTGTGGTCAGCATAATCTCAGGACTGCTTTGTCCTGTCATGAAAGGGACACCTTTTCTCTCTGGGACTGTGGAGAGATGGAAATGAGAGAGTACAGAAGAAAATGTGTGCATGAGTGAGGAGAGGAGAGTGAGAATTTGAGGGATTGATAATCACTGAAAAACCTTAATTTTTCTATGTGAGCCAAGAAGTCCAACCCTCACCCATGCATTAAATATTGAGGAGGGGTTTGAAGCCTTGACACAAGGAGGGGAGTTTTGATCCACCCTGATGGAGATAAGAGAGACCACCACCAAGCGGGAAGGATGGATCCCCAAGGCTACTAATGGGCTCCTGGGAGGTTCAGGTCCACATTTCTAAAGTTGTGGTGCCTCCTCCCCAAGGAGCGTGACTCAGGGACTCTCAGACTGCTACATCTGGCTCATGTCACAAATGTTGTCTTCTACTATAGAAAAAAAATGGTGCAAAAAACCCAAGTCACTTTGTGTTCTTTTTAATTCCACAGAACTGAAAGAGAAACACAACACAGGACCAGAGGCATAGCCTGGTGTTTGTGGTTTTATTTTTTTTTTTTATGTTTTATATTTGTAACCATTGGGATTACTAAGTGTTGATTGATGTTAGGAATATTTAACAGAAGGGTTTAGAACAGCAAGATGAGGATTTTTTATGCATATGTCTAGTTTTGTTTTTGAAAACAAAAGCAAGCATAGTAACAGTGAAGATGATGAAGAGGGAGATAGTCCACATATATAGAGACCTGACATTTCTGCCAAGAGCTCAGCATATGTCCTTGCAAAATAAATGCAGCTCTCCTGTCTACCAGCTGCCCCACATGCCCAGCTATCACAGTGAAAAGTCAGTGGGAACAACTCTAAATCCCTGTGAGCTGCTCTAATGTAGTATATGCTTATATGTACACCCTAGTTCCATTATCACCACACTCAGGCAAGCCTGTGCTTCCAGTCAATACACCCAGCCACACCCACCCACACACCACACAAGGAGTAACCTCACACTCACTGGAGGGAATGCTACAGTCCACACATGTATTCACTCATATGCACGTACAAATATCCCACCCTCTCTGGAGACCTGAGGACCTACTCGTCATTTCCACCTCTCCGGCACAAACTCTAAACCCTCCACCCCATTCTGTCCCATGTTCTCTCCTCTCAGTCCTCCTCTCTCTCTCTTTCTCTCTCTCCCGTATCCTAAAGTTCTCTCATGTGCTCTTGTCATGACTTTTAAATTCACATATGGACACTATCAACCCTTTCCATGTTCAGTATTCACATACACATTTGCACCCAAGTGCACATGATTTGAAACATCCTCCCCAAACCAGCTTCCACACCCAAACACCATTCTCTCTTAGCTTGGCCCACCCAACAGATGCAAAACCTCTCAGGCTCCTCTTCTCTCTTCCATCTGCATCCATCCTCCTGAGCCTCCTGTCTTTATGCTCAGATCCACCAGTTCATCCTCACTGCCTGCATACTCCTCATACTGTTCAAACCCCCTCATACTGTAGGCAGTATGGATACTGCCTTCCAGAGTGGTTGCACTAATTGCAGTCCAACCGACAATGTATGAGTATACTGATCTCTCAATCACAGAATCCTCCCATGCAGCTACTCTTTACACCCACCCACACACACACACACACACACCAACCACACAGTGTTCCTCATACCACATGCCTCCAAACATTCAGCTCATGCCTGTCTTCTAGACATCTCAACGTGTAGACCTACCCTACACCCAGACTCCCACACAGAGAGCCTCCATTATCCACAGGTTTCCCCCTACAACTTGCAAAGATCACCTCTCACATACACTGGTCAACGAAAGCACCCATGCCCTGTCCCTCCCATGGATGCACACTTGCCCTTTCACACACACCCTCCCTCACCCACCCACTATCATATTTCTATCAACCCAGTAGCACAGGGTAGAGACAGTATAATAAATGAAGAAAAAAATACATAGTAAAATATGTTTTATTGAACTTTCACTTCTGGAAAGATGAAGTAGACAATTTGCAATGAAAATCCCTCGATATTATGTACTTGAAACACTCCTAAGAAACCTTTGCAAGGAAAAAAGAAGGCAAATCAGCCATCGACTGCAGGTCTTAGGAATAACACGGTGGTGAGTTCCCTTAGTTTTCCTTTTGCCTCATAGGTCTCAGATTAAAAGCCACAGAAATTAGGAATTCGGGAACACCAACAAGTATGAACAACAAAAGTCCCAACGAAGCACAAAGAAAGGGGCAACCTAGCAAGAGTGAAAACCTTTAGACAAGGTAGCCTGATCCCTGCCAAACACTGTATAACCTATGGTCCCACTGGCACCATGACCAACAAAGGCCAGGGGGGATTCTGATTTTGAAGCTTCAAGGCCACACCCCATCAAAGGGAACCAGAGAAGGCCAAGCAAGGATCTGGAATTTTGATTCTTGCCAGTTGGTAGCATGACTGTTCACCCTCGTGGTGCCAGTGCAGGCTACACAAAAGACACTTTCCACGCTCAGCAGCAGTAACCATGGTGCCACCTCTGTCTCCTAGGGTGGCTTCAGAGGGGGCCTGGTAACCTTCCCAGTGCCCAGTAGTGACAGGGCCACCCCACTTCCTGTGTCAGTGGAGGTCACATGGAAAGGTTAAAAAGACCCCCTTCCCCTTTCCTTCAGATGGTGTCTGCAGAGGCTCCTTGAGGAACAGAATGCTTGCACCCTCTGCAGTGAGGAGGAGCCCTTTCCCTCTGCATCCCCACAGGCCCAGTGGGAGGTCTGGGCTTCAGCAACCACCTGGCAGTGATGAGGTGCCGTCCCTAGTTCCCCATTGTAATAGAGGAGTCTGGATAAAACAGAGGATGGAAATAAGTTTATCATCTCATAATTTGGTACACAGATTATCCAGTTTTCAATGGAGAAAAATTCATCAAATCAAGGGCCAAGGAAATCACAACTCGAGTGAGAAAAAACAATTCATAAGTAATAAAACTGAGATGGCACAATTGTTAAATGTGTCTACAAGCATTTAAAAGCAGCTATTGTAAAGATGCTTCCGATAAAATTACAAACATGACTGAAACAAATGGAAGCCTCAGAAAAAGAATAGAAGATATAAAGAAGAATCAAATAGAAATTTTAGACTTGAAAAATACAGTAAATGAAATAAAATACTTGATGGTTGAAATTTAAAAAAAAAAAAAAAACACACAGAGAATAAAGAAAACACTAATGGACCTGAAGCTGGAAAAATAGAAGTGCCTCAATCTAGACAACAGAGAGAATCCAGACTGAACAATTAAAGTGAGCTTTGGGCACATGGGACTAGCAGAAGTTAGGCCATTAGTGTCACTGAGGGAGAGGAGAAAAAGGATGGCACTGACAAAATATTAGAGGAAATAGTGGCTGAAATTTTTCCAAGTTTGAAAAAAAGACAAACATATAGATCTGGGATGATAAGTGAAATCCAAACAAAGAAATCAATGCAATGACACATTTTAATCAAACTTAAGAAAATGAAGACAAAGTAGTGGAAAATGGTGAAAGAAAGGAGGGAAACTTATCTTAACTTTCTCATCAGAAACCACAGGGCCAGAAGGAAGCACCCCAACTTTCTTAAGTGTGGAGAAAAAAGAACAATCATCCCAGAATCCTCTGTCCACAAAAGTATGGATAATTCTTCAGGAATGAAGGATAAATCAAACCTTGTCTGATGAAAGAAAATTAAAGCATTGTGGGCAGCAGACCTGTCCTAACAGAAGGGCTAAAGGAAAGTCTCGAAACAGAAAGGAAGTGATCAAAGAAAGAACATCAAGAAGAAAGAATAGCAGAAAAAACCAAAGTGGGTAAGTATAACAAATAATTTTCTTTAAAATTTTAAAATCATGTTTAATGGCAGAAAGTGAAATAATAACACACTGCCTATCGTTTTCAATGTTTGTAGAGGGGATTTTTATTATAAAAACCAGAACTGTCCAAATGGTGATGTGATGTGCATGTGTGATGTAATACCTGGGCAACCACTAGGAAGACTGCACAAGGAGAGACACTCAAAACTATAGGCACTGGGGAGTGAAAGGAGGGGAAGGGTATGGGGGAAGGAATGATAGAGTGAAACAGACATTATTACCTCATGTACATGTATGACTGCATGACTGATGTGATCCTACAATACGTATAATCCGAAAAATGAGAGATAACACTCTTTTTATGTATGATTATCAAAATGTGTAAATGCATTCTACTGTCGTGTACAAATAATTAGAACAAATAAAATTTTAAAAAACTAGGCACTTCAAAATGGAACTCATTATATAGAGTTCAAAATTCACAGGTGAAGGCTAGCAAAAGAGAACAGAAATGAAACAGAACAAACTAAAAAGTATTGTAAATGTTAGAAAGGAGAAAAACCCTATGTTTTCATTAAAAAAAGCAAAATTAATGAATGGATAGCCGAATTACTGGGCTTAAGGACAATATAAGTAGAAATCTACTTATTTGTAAATATTTTCAAGAAAATAAAAATGATACTTAGAAAGACACAATTTACAACAGCTTCAAAAGTACCAAATGTCTAGGAATTCATATTGGAGAAATAGAAATATCTCTATAAAGAAATATAAAGTGTACAACACAGAAAATTAAAATTTATTGAGAAGGACCAAATAAAGCCTACATAGGCATAAATGTGATTCGTGGTTTCAAAGATTCGATACTGAGATGCTCATCAGTTCCCAGTTTATAGATTTGACAAAAATCACAGTTCAAATCCTAACAAGATACATTTGTTATAGCATTTGCAATATCACTACAGGATTATGCAAAATAATTTCACTCTGTTAAGTTCCTCTGTGCTCTGCCTGTCCATCCCTCTCTACTTCTTAGACCTTGGCAACCAGTACTCACTCTCTTATCTCCATAGTTATTCCTTTTTCAGAGTTTCATTGTCTGGAATTATGTAGCATATAGCCTTTCTGGTTGGCTTCTTTCACTTGGTAAGATACACTTAAGGTTCCTGAATGTCTTGTCATGGTTTTAAAAATTAATTTCTTGTTAGGCCTGAATAACATTCCATTGGGTGAATGTTCTACAGATTGTTTACTCACTCACTTACTAAAGGACAATATGTTTGATCTCAAATATGAGTAATTATGAATAATGCTGCCATAAACATCTTTGTGCAGATTTTTTTTTAATGGTTAGACATTTCAATGCTTTGGGGAACACCACAGCTGGATTTCACAGTAAGTAGGTTTACTTTTGTAAGAAACAAGCAGTCCTTCAAACTGGCTCTACAATTTTCTATTCCTCACCAGCATTTTGTGTTTTCAGTTATTTGCATTTTTACCATTTTAATAGCCAATGGTTTCTCATTATACTCATTTCCTAATGCTATGGGATGTTGAGGGTCTTTTGACATGTTAAATTGCTATTAATATATCGTCTTGGTAAGACTTGATAAAATCAAATATATATATATATATAATGTTGTTTATATATATAAATATATATAATATATATATATAATGTTGTTTCCTTAATATTGAATTTTAAGAACTTTTAAACATCTTTTTATCAGATATGTGTTTTGTAAATATTTTATCCTGGTCTGTAGCTTTGTTTCTCTTTCTCTCACCAGTCCTCTATCAAATATATTGTTTGTAAATACTCTCACAATCTGTGGCTCAACTTATTCCCTATACAGTGTCCTTCCCAGAGTAGAAATTTTTATTCTGAAACACAATTATGAATTCTTTCCTGGACCATGCCTTAGGGGTTTGTTCTAAAAAGCCATTAGCTAATCAAAGATCACTTAGATTATAGGAATTTTATGATTTAGTTTTTTTACATTTAGATATATGATACAATTTGAGTAAATTTTTGTGAGGGTTTAAGGTTTGTGTTCATATTTATTCGTGTGTGCTTGTGTGTGTGTGTGTGTGTGTGTGAATATCTAGTTGTTCTAATACCATTTATTAAACTATCTTTTCTTTATTGCATTGCCTTTGTCAAAGAACCATTGACAATATTTATGTGGATCTCCTTCAGGGCTCTCAATTCTGTTCCACTGATTCATCCCCTTTTCCACCAATACCACACTATATTGATCACCATAGCTTTATAGTAAGTCTTCAAGTTGGATAGTGTCAGTCTTCCTGTTTGGTTTTTCTCCCTCATTTTTGTGTTGCTTAATCTGGGTGTAGATTCATAATTTAATTTTATAATCTCTGTTTTATATGTAAAAGAAGCAACTGGGACTCAAAACATTCTCCAATTATCTAATTTTGTCAGTTATCCATCTAATAAGTGACAGACCTACATTTCCTTTCCCTTCAGACGTGATTGGGCCCATTTTGAACCAAAGCAAGTCCTGTGAAAATAGAAGTATTAAGCTTATTATTAAATACATAAATTTTTTCTATGTTCTCAAGTCATCCATTTCACCTTCTCAGTAATTGTGTGGTAATAGAGGAAAATGCCTTCCTGACTTTATTTGTAGGAAAACAGAATGTTCTAAAACTTCAAGTCTGAGAATTCCTATAACATTTCATAACTCTCAACCCAAATGTTGTTTTTACATATTTCTGCCTTATACTCTCCCAAAGGACTATCTAGGAACAAGAGAACAGACCACCCCAAACATTAAACTTCCACAAATAAATCCCTAACACTGAGAGAAACAGTATGTACCAAAACGCCACCAAAATAAAGGAGACACAAATTAGAGAAATGAACAATAAAATTTATTGAGTTTTCGAGTAACTCATAATTCTGCACATTTTGATCATAAAAACTTAGCCACTTCAGACAAACCAATAAGCCAGAACTGGGTATATCTCAAGGCACAGGCTCACAGCTTATTGCAATTTATGAAAAATATACCACTCAATAAATAGCAATGATGCGTGCTTCTTTACTACCAACCAGAAACCAGAGCAATCTGTGAATTGAAAAATGACCTCATTTCAATTGCCGACTTTTACTGAATTTATGTCATTTGTCTCTGTGGTTGACCTTGAGAAAACAAGATGGATTAGACATGGTCATTGCTCTGAGGAGGGACTCAGGCACAAAAATAAATCATGATAAATATGGTACAGGCCACCAAGGAAGCATGATCCACGTGATGATGAAACCCAGTGAGAGAACAGTGTGTCAGGGAAGGTTTTGCTGAAAGGTCAATGCCACCAAGCTCTTCTTTCTCTAGAAGCTCAACTACAATGTGAAGGACTTCAGCCCATAGCCTTAGTATGTGAGGCAGTCCAGGTGGAAAAAGGCACTCAATCATGAGACCACAAGGTGGGATTCAGAATTAGCAGGTGGTCTTAATCATACAGAGGATGCGACTCCTTAAAGTAACTTGGAATGGCCCTAATCCCAAACCCAGTCTCTGCACTAGCCCCACTGTCTGATTTCTCTTGGTCTTGACTTCCAAGACCAAGCATCATCCTGCTGGGCCAGGATGAATTTGTCAGATTTTCCTCAATAATCCAACAACCCACACCCAAATCCCCTAGTCTTTGGCTCTGGTATTACTCCAAACCATCACCACAGCACAGAATCTCACCGTCCTTGGAACCTTCCCTTCTGACCTTGGATATTAGATATATGCCTTATGATGGTTCTCAAACTACTGGTTCGCTTCTCATTTGATCAAGGCTGCTTTTTTATTGAGCACTGCCACCTGTGCCTTCTCTATTTTTTACTTAAGCTGCATCAATTCTGTAGCCTCCAGACTCCTGTCCAACCATGAGTTACCACCATTCACAGGGTGGACTTCTGGACTGACTGACTGCCTGTTAGTCATGTAGTCTCAAGGTGAAGGTTATCAGTTATGGACTATTTTTCAGCTTTGTTCATTTGACCCTTTGTCCAGCTGAGGGTAACTTTCGATACTTTTTATAAGGAAGTCAAAGCGAATGGAATTTCTGTCTTGCCTCACTGCCTGGATCCGTCTTTCTACCAAGGCACTGTAGAGGCAACCCTCCACACCCTGCTCGGGGATCAGTATCACCACATATCCCTGCCTCAACAGATCCTGCACTTGACTTCCAGTATCCTGATCACCACAATGAAGGAGGCACCCAGGTCACATTAGGGGAAAGACAAAGAGGCAGAACTCAGCAAATTCTGGATTCTGGAGTTGGACTGATGATTGTCCTTGTTTGGAGTTCAGTTCACCAATTAATCAGGCGTGCTTCCAGTTATTTTTTAAGAAACCTGAAAGCCCAGGGACCACCTCTCCCTGTGTTGGTTATGCCCTATGCTATTTGCTCCACATTTTGAAGGATGAGTAGGAGATCCTAGAAATAAGGGAAAACATATTCTGAGAAGAAGAAACATCGGATTTAAGAGCAAGATGGTGCTTTGTATATATAAATGGTGGATCCATGGTTATGCTTTACTGTTTATAATGAGACTCATACAACATCTTTTTAATTTTTTTTTTTTTACAGATTCCATTTTGTTTCATTGTACACAAAT
This sequence comes from Glaucomys volans, assembly GCA_020662805.1. Taxonomy (NCBI): domain Eukaryota; kingdom Metazoa; phylum Chordata; class Mammalia; order Rodentia; family Sciuridae; genus Glaucomys; species Glaucomys volans. The sequence goes on from JAJEJO010053742.1 coordinate 159,700, forward strand.
GGGGTACAAATTTTCATTTCTCTGATCGTATACAATGTAGAGTCACATCATTTGTATAATCATACATGCACATAGGGTAATGATGTTTGTCTCATTTCACCATCTTTCCTTCCCCCACCCTCATTTTCCTCTACACCATCCAATGTTCCTCCTTTCTTCCCTTATCCGCCCCCCCCATTATGTATCAACATCCACTTATTAGAGAAAACATTCAGCCTTTGGTTTTTTGGGATTGGCTTATTTTACATAGCATGATATTCTCTAACTCTATCCATTTACCTGCAAATGACATAATTTTATTCTTCTTTATGGCTGAGTAATATTCCATTGTGTATATATACCATAGTTTCTTTACCATTTCATACAACATCTCTAGTGCTATTATTAAAACAAGTGACCATGCTGATTGTACTAGTAGGAAAAATAATGTCTATTTTTTCCTCTGACATTTTCTATTGTTGCCTTAAATTAAACCCATAAACTAGAGGGTTAAAACAATATGGGTTAATTATTTTATAGTGCTCTAGGTTAGAAGTCATACATGAGCCTCATTGGGTTAAATCAAGGTTTTTCCAGGACTTTGCCATTTTCTGGAAACTCTAGGGAAATATTCAGATCTTTATCACTTCCAGATTCTGGGGATCACCCACACATATTGGTTTATGGTCCCATCTTTCATCACTGGGGACAAAAGATATAGCAACTGTCTGATCAAATATCTGACTTTTCTTGATTGCACTTCCTCAGAACCTTCCTGCTTGAAAGGTTTTCTAATTTTTGAGATTCATGTGAGTATGTAGGGCTCAGTTTGGATAATCCAATGTCATCTTAAGATTCTTAACTGCCGCCACATATGTAATGTCCCTTTCTTTGAGTACATTAACATTTATGGGATCCGGGGTTCAGGGCACAGACATCTTAGGGATAAAGGGGATAATAAAATCTGCTGACCACAGTGGTTATAATATCCAGGTCCCAATTTTTTGCCTTTCCTATATTTATTTTGGCTATAATTTCAAACTGAGGGGTACCTCACCTATAACTGATTAAACCTAGATAGTCCTATAAAATAATTTTTCTTGTTTGAGAATATTAGTATATTCACTCACAAAGTTGGTATCTTTGTTAGTTTCTAAAGATACTAACTGCCCTATTGTTTACCTTTATATGAGTGAAGTTGATCAGAGATTTGAAAGTTTCAACTTCCCCCACACACACACACACAAATCTGTGTTAAGGCTGCTATACTTTCCTAGTTTGGGGTTTCCAAGGAACATTCAGTCATTCAGTCATATTGTTCTGAGTAAGAGCAATAAAGGTGGGAACTTAATGTAGAAATACTCCTCTGAGCAGAACAACAGAGAAAAACTGAAGGAATTACTACCTCAGTGGTGACAGCCAGCTGGGTCTGCTCATCTGCACATCTGTGTATCTGGAAGGACAGAGTCACTCTCAGTTATACAACATGATGTGCCTTGGGTACAGCAAAAGTCTTGCTTAACCTCCTGGATCTGAGGTGTGTCACACTACCTCCATTCGGGTCTCCATAGAACATTCCCATGGGAGTCAGCCAAATGCCCACTGAAAAGCTGTGCAAATGGCAGTGGTGGGAATGACCCCAGAAGCTTGGCTTAATGATGGGCTTGGCTACAAAGCCTTCTGTGGGTTCTTTCACAACTTTCTTACTTCTCTCAACATTATTTTCTCCTTTGTAATATAGGATCATAACATTTAAATTATCTTTTCACAGATAGAATTGAGCAAATTAATGCCTATGTACATACCTATTGGTAATGGACACTCAATAAACAATAAACTGGATCACCTATTTTTAAAATTTCTATGTGTAAGATATAATTTTAGGCCTTTCAGACAAAATATAACAGAAAAAGGTAGCAATTTATATGATTTCACATAAATGTAATTTTTAGTCTTTATTTCATATCAGAACCAGCTGGTATATTATACTAGTATTCATTTTTTTCGAGAGTTCATTGAACTGCAGCTCCTCAGATAAACTAACATTCTCAGTTTGGAGGTGAATTGAGTTAGAACCTGCATGATAATCTGATGCATGGACTGGACCACATGACCTTATAATGGAAAGGAATAGCATTAATTTTCAAGTTTATTTATCAATAACGTTGAAGAGAGGGTTATTTTGTTTTACTTGTTTTGAAAGGTATGTTTGTGTTTAATCTCAAAAGGGAGTTGTATTTTATAAGTAAATCAGCAGAAAATGTATAGAGAGGGAAGTTTGAACACCCTCAAGAGATTGAGTTCAGCAGCACAGCATTTGGGACTGGAGTTCTCTGTGTTCTCCTTTGCTAGCTAAGCAATAAGCCTTTTTCCTTTTCTCTAAACCATGTCCTTGTTATTGGATTGGCATCGGGAACAAGGATCAAGCTTTCAGCAACAAATTTGGCACCCCAGAAGGGACCTGAAAGGAGCCCCAAATCCAGCTTTCTTGGGCAGGCCTGGCTTTCCAAGAAACCCCACTTCCATGCTGAGGATTCATGGTGCTGGTGAACTTGTTAAGAGACAACTGCAGGAGAGTTAGGAGACAGGTGAGTTTCCCTCAGGCCAAACCAGAGGAGCTGCTCCTGTGTGTAAAGGGAGGGACTGAGGGACCATCCCAGCAGCTACTGACAGGAACTCCTACCTTCTCTCCCTGAATGGTACAGGTTGCTCCATCATGGCCCACTTTGAGAAAAAGGAAACTGAACTCAGATAAGTCTCAATAACTCTGGCCATTTGCATGATCCCTGCCCTATGTATGCCTTGTCCAGTCACCTGCCATCTGCCACTGTGGACCTCTGGACTGCTCTGCTGATAAATGCCCTTTGCTGTCCACACCCCACCTGATAGAGAACAAGGACTTTGGGTTACTTCCCCCAACTTGGCCCCCTTTCAGCAGGAAGCAGTTTTGAGATGCAATTGCCCACTTTTCCATAGAAATGGAATGCAGAAATTAACAGTGAGCCACTTCTTTCCTTGAATATAACTCTTGCTGCTATACCACTGCAACTTATTTTTAAATTGGACATATTTCTTTCTCTTTCTCTCTCCCTGCTCCCCCTAATCTCGGGAGAAACAGAATTACCTTTCCTCCCCATCCTAGGCAGAGTTATCTGTCCCTGAGTACACACTCACCATAGGAACAAAGTAATGCAGATCTTGGGGATGGTACCAAATTAACAAGTGAATAACAAATCCAGACAGAAAACATGAGTCTCCTCTTTAAAAGCCCCCTGTTCCTGCTATTGGGCAGAATCACAGCCTTTGGGACAGAAGTCCCCTGTGTTTCCCTTTTGCTAGTAAAGCAATAAACCTTCCAAACCTTCTTTTTCCTATTTCCCCAAAAAAAAAAAAAAAAAAGTTTGAGTTTATGGAGATCATTTGCTGTGAAATTTATTTAAATTTGTATTTTATTTGCAAATGAAATGCCTATAAAAAGCACATAATTAATTTGTGTGGAATGTAATACTTTCTTTTTAAAGTACATACTCTCATTGACCAGAACTCTAGAGAACTCCCTCTGTTCTATCCCAGTGACTAATTCCTCCCAAAGGTAAGAAATAATGTAATGACATCATCATAAATCAGCTTTCCTTCCATTGGACTTTTTATAAATGGAGTGATATAGTGTATGGCCTTCGTGTCTGACTCTTTTCACTGTATTTCACATTCGTGTGATACATTCTTGCTGAATGTTGCATGTAGCAGAAATTCTTGCCTTTTTGTTACTATCTAATCTTCCATGGAATAAATACAATGCAATTTATATATAGTCTAAATGGACATTCACTTACAGCTCGAGGCTCTTAAAAGTTATACTACTAAGAGCATTCTTATGTATTTCCCTTGTTCATATTTGTACACTTTTTTATAGAGGTTGATATCTAGAGTAGAATTGCTGCTTAAAGGGTACATGGAAGTTCAGCATTAGCAAAGATTACTGAAGTATTCCCCAAATGAATTGACCATAACACTGCCATTCCCACCAACAGATTATGAAAGTTTCTGTTGTTCCATCTATCCCAAAACTTATGCATATGTGTGTGTATGTATACACATACATATATACATGTATGTGCATGTATATGTGTATATGCATACATATGTGTATGTATATACACACTTATGTGCATAAATATAAATATATACATGTGTGTATATATACACATGTGCATATGTGTGTATGTACATGTGCATATACACACATATATGTACAAACATATGTATATTTATATATCCAGTTTTTACATATATAAAACATACATATAAATACACACATATTATGTGTGTACACACATATACAAACTTATGTATATGTGTGTGCATTGAGTGTATAAGCATGTGTATATGTGCATGTATATGTTTGCATTTACATATGTATGTATGTTTGTATACACACACACACACATATACATACATAAATCTTAGCTATCCCAATGTGTGTGTTGTATCTCACTGTGGTTTTCACTTCACCAAATTGACATGAGACTGTTCCTGGTATCTCTTTTTGGTTCCATCATCCATATTTCTTTCTTTATGCAACTATCAAACTGCCTCAAAGACTATAATTTTATAGTATGAATTAAATTCTCCAACTTGGTTTCTTCAAGATTTTCTTGAACACTAATGGCATTTCCATGCATAGGTTTTAGAATTACCTGCCAAATGATACACACACACACACACACACACACACACACACATGCACACGCACACACACAGAAAAAAAAAAAAACTTTGCTGGTTAATTGAATATATAAATCATTTTGAATAGAATTACCATGTTGAATTTTCTAACTTGTAACATGGGATGATCTTTTAAAGGCCTTCTTTGAGCACTTTTCTTCTAATTTATTACTGAAAATTTGATTTGCTTTAAATAATAAAATTCATATAAGTTTAAATTTTCATTTTGTCATAAGTATATAGAAATGCAGTTATGTTTATATCTCATTTACCCAGTGAGTTTACTCACTAACTTAATGACTCTAAAAGTTTACTTTTTTGACTATTTTGCAATTTTTATAAATACAGTCTTGCCATTTTGGAATATGGTAGAGTTATTTCTTCCCTTTAATTCCATATACATTATATTTCTTTTTCTTTACATAATGTACTGGCTGGGGTATTCATTACAAGTGTGAAAAGAAGTTAGGGTAACAAGATAGTTTTATCTAGTTTGCAACTTCAAGAAAAATATTTTAGCATTTTATCATTTAAATATGGCATCTGTTCAATGTACTTCGAGTCAAATTTAAAGAATATTGCTTTTTAGAATGATGTTAGCTGTGGGCTTGGCATAAATGGCCTTTACAATGTTAAGGAATGTCCCCACTATCCCTATTTTTGAAAGCATTCCCCCTGAGAACTGGAACAAGGCAGGGATGCCCTCTTTCGCCACTACTATTCAACATTGTTCTTGAAACTCTAGCCAGAGCAATTAGACAGACCAAAGAAATTAGAGGAATACGAATAGGAAAAGAAGAGCTCAAACTATCCCTATTTGCTGCTGACATGATTCTCTATCTAGAAGATCCTAAGAATTCCACCAGAAAACTACTGGAACTCATTAATGAATTTAGCAAAGTGGCAGGATATAAAATTAATGCTCATAAATCTAATGCATTTTTATTTGCAAGTGATGCATCCTCTGAGAGAGAAATTAGGAAAACTACCCCATTCACACTAACCTCAAAAAAAATAAAATACTTGGGAATCAATCTAACAAAAGATGTGAAAGACCTCTACACTGAGAACTACAGAACGCTAAAGAAAGAAGTTAAAGAGCATCTGAGAAGATGGAAAGATCTCCCATGTTCTTGGATAGGCAGAATTAATATTGTCAAAATGGCCATACTTCCAAAAATGCTATACAAATTCAATGCAATTCCAATTAAAATCCCAATGATGGACCTTATAGAAATAGAGCAAGCAATCATGAAATTCATTTGGAGGAATAAGAGACCCAGAATTGCTAAAGCAATCCTTAGCAAGAAGAGCGAAGCAGGGGGTTTCACAATACCAGACCTCCAACTATACTACAGAGCAATAGTGACAAAAACAGCATGGTATTGGTACCAAAATAGGCAGGTAGATCAATGGTACAGAATAGAGGACACAGAGACAAACCCAAATAAGTACAGGTATCTCATACTTGACAAAGGAGGCAAAAACATGCAATGGAGAAAAGACAGCCTCTTCAACAAATGGTGCTGGGAAAACTGGAAATCCATATGCAGCAAAATGAAACTAAACCCATATCTCTCACCCTGTACAAAACTCAACTCAAAGTGGATCAAGGACCTAGAAATCAGACCAGAGACTCTGCACCTAATAGAAGAGAAAATAGGTCCAAATCTTCATCATGTTGGCCTAGGACCAGATTTCCTTAACATGACTCCCAAAGCGCAAGAAATAAAAGCACGAATCAATGATTGGGATAGAGTCAAACTAAAAAGCTTCTTCTCAGCAAAGGAAACAATCAGCAATGTGAAGAGAGAGCCTTCAGAGTGGGAGAAAATCTTTGCCACACACACTTCGGACAGAGCACTAATCTCCAGAATCTACCAAGTACTCAAAAATCTTTACACCACGAACACCAATAACCCAATCAATAAATGGGCCAAGGAAATGAACAGACACTTTACAGAGGAAGATCTACAAGCAATCAGCAGATTTATGAAAAAATGTTCAACATCACTCGTTATAAGAGAAATGCAAATCAAAACCACCTTAAGATTTCATCTTACCCCAATTAGAATGTCTTTTATCAAGAACACAGGCAACAACAGGTGTTGGCGAGGTTGTGGGGAAAAGGGTACACTCTTACATTGCTGGTGGGAGTGCAAGTTGGTGCAGCCACTCTGGAAAGCAGTGTGGAGATTCCTTAGAAAACTTGGAATGGATCCACCATTTGACCCTGCTATCCCACTCCTTGGCTTATACCCAAAGGACTTAAAATCAGATTGCCTCAGTGATGCAGCCACATCAATGTTCATAGCTGCTCAATTCACAATAGCTAGGTTATGGAATCAACCTAGATGCCCTTCAGTAGATGAATGGATAAAGAAACTGTGGTATATATACACAATGGAATATTACTCAGCCATAAAGAAGAATAAAATTATGTTATTTGTAGGTAAATGGATGATGTTGGAAACTCTTATGCTAAGTGAGATCAGCCAATCCCAAAAATCCAAAAGCCGAATGGTCTCTCTGATATATGAATGATGATGCATAATGTGGGGGGGAAAGATGGCAAGAATGGAGGAAAGATAGCTAGCATAGAGGGAAGGGAGGGGTGGGGGTGGGTGGGGGGTAAAATTAATAACAATGTGTGACAGATACCATTGCCCTGTGTACATGCATGAATGCACAGATGGTGTGACTCTACTTTGTGTACAACCAGTGAAACAATAGCTGTACTCCATTTGTGTTCAATGAATCAATAAGTAAATAAAAGAAAAAAAAAAAAAAAAAAAAAGAATATTGCTTTTTTCTGTAGGTTGATAATATTTTCGTACAAGGAGGTATTTAATTGCATTAAAATACTTCTCTGCATTTTTCTAAGATAGTCATATGCTTCCTACATTTTGTTATGTGTTGAGTTATATTTTTATTTTTTGTAGAATTGTTTCATAAAACAAAGTTATCAAGTTGCAATACATATAGCATAAAATTCACCCTTTCAAAATACACACTTCAGTAGTTTACAGAGTTAGGAAACCAGCACCACATCAATTTGAGAGCAATTTTTAGCATCCCAAGAAAACTTATACCCATTAATAGGCACCAACCCACATAGGCCTAGACAACCACTAACCCACTTTCTATCTGTGTAGTTTTGCTTATTCTGTATACATTTCATACATGGAATCATACAGTACATGCCTTTTTTACTTTTTTCACTTAACATGATTTCAAGGTTCATACATGTTGAAGCATGTATCAAAACCTCATTATTATTGATGAATACTTTCATTGCATGTATAGACCACATTTTGTTTATTCATTTATTGGATGATAAACATTTGGGTTGCCATTGCCTTTTGGATTTTGTGATTCATTCAGTTATGAACACTGATATAGAAGCATCCAAATTCCTGTTTTCAACTCTTTGGGGTATACACCTAAAAGGCAAGTTGCTGGATCAAGAGATAACTCTATGCATATCTTTTTAAACATCTGCCAAACTGTTTTCCAGAAGGGTGATACCAATTTGCAGTCCCATGAGGGTGTAGGAGGGTTCCACTTTCTACACACTCTCACCAACACGTTATTTACTGTCTTCTTGATTATAGCAATCACAGTGCCTGTGAAGTATCACATGGTGCTTTGATTTGCATTTCCTTGTGAGAGTGATGAACATCTTTTTCATATGTCTATTGTCCATTTGTTCATCTTTGTAAAAGCACCTATTCAAATATTTTCCCCATTTTTTTTTTTTTTTGTGGTGCTGGGGATTGAACCCATGACCTTGTGCTTGAAAGGCAAGCACTCTGTCAGCTGAACTATATCCATTTCTCCATTTTTAATCAGATTTCTTTTTTTGTTTTTGAATTGTCAGTGTTCTTTGTCCGTTCTACATATAAGTCCCCTGTCAGATATGTGATTTGTAAATAGGTTTTTTTGTTGTGGGTTGTGGTTTCCCAGTGTATGCAGTGGTTTTTGAAATACAAATTATTCATTTTGACAATGATCAATTTATCTAACTTTTCTTTTTTCTAACCCATGTTCTTGATGTTTTCTCACATTTATGAAGACTTTGCCTAGTCCAAATTCAGGAATATCTGCTCCTACATTTTCTCCTGAGATTTTTATAGTTTTCATTTTTACATTTGAACCTATGATCCATTTTGAGTCAATTTTTGTATATGGTGTGAGGAAGGGGTTCAAGTTGTTTCTAAATGAATTGACTGTGAGGATTTATTTTCACAATGCCAGTTTCATTCTGTTGATCTATCTGTCTATCCTGATTCCAACACTAAAATGTTTTTATTATAAATCAAATTTTGTATACCTCTGATAAACCTGGATGACTGGGATTTTGTGATATTTTTTATATGTAGCCACATTTGATGCAGTAACATTTTGTTTAAGATTTTTTTGATCTATAATTAGAAGAAAGATATTTTATTTTCTTATAATGCTTTGTTCATTTGTGTAAATGTTTTCAAGTCTTTTAAAAAAAATGTTAAAATGAGTTTCTTTATTTTCTCAAAGAATCTGTACATGGTTTGTGATCTATCTTCCTTATGTATCTGGAATAATTCAAATTTGGAAGAATTTCTAAAATTGGTGATTTTGGTCTTGCATTAGTCAGGTTCTGCAGAGACACAGAAAGAAAAGTGTGTGTGTAGGTATGTAAAAATGTAAGCATATATAAAGTTATTAATTTTATAATTAGAAAATAAGAATATTTCTCTATATGCATTCATATTCAAACACACACACTCAACACAAAAAGAAACAGAGGCAGAGAAAATGAAAGGTTGATTTTCTTGGGAACTGACTTACAATTCCCAAGTAAATTACAGGGCTAGCAAATCTGAAATCTGCAGGGTGAGTCAGCAGACTGAAGACCAGGAAAGGTTGATGTCACTACTTGAGTCTGAAGATCATCTGGAGACAGAATTCCTGCTTTGCAGAGAACCTTAGTCTTTCTCTCTTGAGACATTTAGTTGGTTAAGGCTCACCAACGTAACAGAGGGTACTATTCTCTACTCAAATTCCACTGGTTTAAATATTAATTTCAGCAAGGCGTGGTGGCGCACGCCTGTAATCCCAGCACTTGGGAGGCTGAGGCAGGAGGATTGGGAGTTCAAAGCCAGCCTCAGCAATTTAGCAAAGCCCTAAGCAACTCAGTGAGACCCTGTCTCTAAATAAAATACAGAATAGGGCTGGGGATGTGGCTCAGTGGTCGAGTGCCCCTGAGTTCAATCCCCAGTACCAATAAATAAATAAATAAATAAATAAATAAATAAATATTAATTTCATCTAACAATACCTTCACAGCAGCACATTTAGAATGGTATTTGGCCAAATATCTGGGTTCCATGTCCTGGTCAAGTTGACACATAGAATGAGCTGTCACAAGTCCTATCCTTTCTACTTTATCAACATTGGAAAGAGTTCTGGTCTTTCAAAGTGTAACTCTTTACTTTGTCAATTCCTCTCTTGTAGTTTGTTCATTTCTAACCTCTTTTTGATCATTTTCTTCTTCCTTTTATGTTTTATTTTATTTTGTCTTATTGTTTATTTATTTTGATACTGGGAATTGAACTGGGGGGACTCTACAATTGAGTTACACCTCCGGCCCTTTTTATTATTTTATTTTGAGGTAGGGTCTGCTTCAGTTGGCTTTTTCATTGCTGTGACCAAAAGACCTGACAAGAACAATGAGAGGAGGAAAAGTTTATTTTGAGGTTCACAGTTTCAGAGATCCCGGTCCATAGATGGGTGACTGCACTGCTCTGGGCCTGATGTGAGGCAAAACATCCTGGAAAAAAAGTTATGGAGGAAGAAAATAGCTCAGGGCATGACAATCAGGAGGCTGAGAGAGAGGCTAAACTTGCTCACTGGGGCCAAAATATATACCTCCAAAGGCATGCCCCCATTGACCCACCTCCCCCAGCCATACCCTACCTGATGACAGTTATCACCCAACTAATCTCCATTAGTGGATTAATACACTGATTATTAGGTTAATGCTCTCATAACCCAATCATTACATTTCTGGACTTTCTTGTATTGACTCAAACATGAGCTTTGGGGGGACACCTAATATATAAACCATAATAGTCTCCCTAATTTGCCCAGATTGGCATTGAATTTGCAATTCTCATATGTTAGCTTCTCAAATCACTGGGATTAGAGTTGCTGTGTCTCCATTCCAGCTATTATATTTTCATTAAATTTAATTTATATTATTCTTGTAACATAGATACTTAGAGCATAAATTTTCAGTGTCTATTCCTTCTAATAGACACATTTGATGCTATATATACTCCTGAAGTAGTTTTGAGTACATCTCACAAATTTGATATATATGATTTTAAGTTGCATTTAGTTCAAAATGGCTTCTAATTTCCATTTAGATATATTTTTTTTGACCCAGAGTTTATTCAGAATTATATTAGTTTACACCCAGACATTATTGGTAGCTTCTTCTTAGGTTTCCATTTGTATATTTTTCATGTCACTTTCATTTCAAATGTGCATTGAGCCTGCAGATTGCAGTCTATCCCAGGAAACCTTGGGTGGAGACAATGACCTCTGTGTGGTGACCAAAGGGCCCAGGACTGAGCAGCTTCTCACTTCTAAGTAGCAAAGAAAAGTGAAGCATGCTTTCAATAATACCGTGGGAAACTTTCATTCTGAAACAAATAACCACAGGAAAGTACACTAGCTTTTGTTTTAGGACTAGGAACTCCCAAGATGACTGTACCTAGATATTATGCTACTCTTAAGAACAGTGATACTGTTTGCTTTTGAAAAATCATATTTGAATTATGGCTCACTCAAGGATAGCCAAATATCTGAATTTATATTCTACCTACAAGGAAAATAAAAAACTTCCTATAATGTTTCTCTGATTTGTCAAAAAATATAATCAGCATGCTCAGCACAGAAAACACAAAAACAAAAAAGATAAGACCCAGACAAACATAACATAACCCACCAGTGCTCCTTTTATTTAAATGAAAGTCAACAAATAAATGTTTGACAAATGACTAGGACAGGAGAAAGACGAGTATGATGTCTACCTATTTCCACATCAAAGTAAGGGAGTTCTGTGGATCTTTCATTGCACATAAAAAGCTCTAATCTTGTCTGGTAATAGAAGAACCTGTGGTCGTGGAAGGAGATACATTTCTGGTACAAAGCCTGGACAGAGGCCTAAACATCCTCCCCTAACCATATCAGTCTCAGACAGAAAGATCCTATGATGCTTTTTTGCTCTAAACCTCTATGATGTGAAAAATAACATAACTTGTCACATTATCTACATGTAAAGTTGAAACAGTAAGAACCACGAATTCCCCCTGCTTAGGTATTGATTTTAATGGGATTTCTAACCAAAAATATCTCTTGAGACTCTAGAATATGCAGTCACCTCATAAGTAAATACAACAGAATTAAAACAGCAAAATTCTCATATGTGACTCCCACAGGAAATGCTAGCAAGAAGAACCAGAAGGCAAGGATGGGGATTTTTCAAGAATCAGAAAAGATTTCTGAGATTGTCTCAGCACAAGATAACCTAGGAAAGACAAGTTCCTAATGTTGTGCATATGCAAATAAAGGAGCACTTTCACAGGTCAGAAGACACCTCCCTGTCCTGTGACCTGTGTTTAAGGATTAGTGGGAACTGATTAGTGTCTAATGCCCCAAATAAGACTCAGAGTGCATTTACTTACTTAAAATTGTGAACACCACTAATTAGTGAAAGAATTATCATGTATTAATACAATACCTTTTAGAAAAGAAATTCAAATATTCAATATAAATCAACATAGTTCACTGCAGAAAGTAGGAAAAGACTAAATGAATCAAAAGCAGTTGGTGAGGAAGGGCTAGAAATGAGGTAGTCCTTGGATAGGGCTTGTGAGGAATTTCACCCATTCCTAGAAAGGAGAGCCCACCTCGAACTAGCCACAATTTTATTCACAAGATAACATTGTCTTTTGGCAGATAGTTGTGTATGTCATATATTCACATTCAAGAATAACTCCATATATCATCTACTCCATCACCAGCCTCTATATTTCTGGTTTAGATGAAGAGTTGATGTCTTCAAAACTTATGTGAACCAGGGCCATCACAAGCATCAGTTATTCCAAAAAAAAATTATTTTTTATGTATTTTTAAGTTGACATTTAAGGGCCACTTTGCATGTTGTTATCCAATGAAATCAAAGACAAAGTTTGCAGTCAAGTTTGTTGTACCCAGGGTAGATAGAGCAGCACCCTATGGAAAAGACCAGTGGAGGGCAGCTTCTGCATAGAAAGTCACACATTGCCACACCAAGCTTTTCTGAACAGTGCTAAAGGGACCGGCATACAGGAGGGAAGGACGATACATCATAGACATAAGTTAACATAACACAGGGTTGAACAAATATGCTGTCAGAGAGCTTAAAAAAATAAAAACAATTTATCAGTGCAGCATATTGGTCAGGTCCCATAAGAAAATAGAAATCTTTTATCTGAACAGAGACAACAATATGAAAAACTGTTATAAGAGGTGTTATATCAAAAGGAATTGAAATCAGTGTGCTGAAGAGACATCTGCAGTTCCAGGTTCATTGTAGCACTATTCACAATAGCCAAGACACAGAATCACCCTGAGTCTATCAATAGATGAAGAGGTAGAGAAAATGTGGTATACTATTCAGTGTATTCAGTGGAATACTATTCAGCCATAAAAGGATGAAATCCTGTCATTTAGGACAGAATGGAGCTGGAAGGAACTGGAAGGAAGAATGGAACTGGAAGGTAACTCAACAATCTCACTTAAAGGTAGAGTTTTACCTATTTGATCTCATATAAGTATAGGAAAGTGACTACCAGAGGCTAGGGAGGGGGACTGGGCAATTGGGAGAGGTTGGTCAGCTGGTATTCATTTGTAGTTGATAGGAGGAATGAGTTCTGGTGTTCTGTAGCACAGTAGGGCAACTATAGTTAACAATAATGTAATGTGTATTTTAAAATAGCCAGAAGAAGGATTTTTAATGCCCTCACCACAAAGAAACGATAAATGTTTGGGATTATAGATATACTTATTGCTTTGATCTGGTCATTAAAGAATGTGCATGTATCAAAATATTATACTACAACCCATTAATTAGCACAATAATAAAGTGTCAATTAAAAATTGAAATTTAGCTTTTCTTTCTTTTTTATGTGGTTTTATATTGATTTTATTTGTTTTATTAATTTTTTTATTTTTACAGACTTCATTTTGATTCACTGTACACATATGGGGTACAAATTTTCATTTCTATGGTTGTGCATGATGTACATTCATATCATTCTTGTTAATCAACATGTATGTAGGGTAATGATGTCTGTCTCATTCCAACATTTTTTATACCCCCAACCCCTCCCCCTCTTATTTCCTTCTACATAATCTAATGATCCTCCATTCGTCTCTCACACTCCCCCCAACCAGAAACTATATCACCATCTGCTTGTCAGGGAAAACAATTGGCCCCTGCTTCTTTGGGATTGGCTTATTTCACTTAGCATAATAATCTCCAATTCCATCCATTTATCTACAGATGCCATAATAGTATTCTTCTTTATGACTGAGTAGTATTCCATTGTGTATATATACTACATCTTCTTTATCCATTCATCTGTTGAAGGGCATCTAGGTTGGTTCCACAGTCTAGCTATTGTGAATTGAGTTGCTATAAACATTGATGTGGCTGTGTTACTATTGTATGCTAATTTTAAATCCTCTGGGTATAAATCAAGGAGTGGGATAACTGGGTCAAAAGGTGGGTCCATTCCAAGTTTTCTGAGGAATCTCCACACTGTTTTCCAGAGCGGCTGCACCCATTTGCAACTCCACCAGCAATGTAAAAGTGTGCCTGAGGGTGACACTCTTGTGGGTAAAACAGCTGTTTTGCCGGCTCCTGCCCCTGACTCGCTGCTGCTCTGTCTCGCAGAGAAACAAGTCCATCAGGAAGCCATGCCACCAGAGTCATGGCTTTTAAAGGTGCTGGAAGGGTACCCATGGAACCAGAGATGACAAGTCACAGATTTAGAATTACCCTCACCAGCCCCATCATGAAATCTCTGGAGAAGCTGAGTACTGACTTGTTCAGCAGCATGAAAGAAGACTCTCGAACTGAAAGGACCCCATTCACATGTCTACCCAGACTTTGAGAATCACTACAAGCAGAACACCTTATGGTGAAGGTTCTAAGACATGGTATGGGTTTCAGACGAGAACCAACAAGCAACTCATTGACTCACACAGTCTTTCTGAGACTTCCACCACCTTGAACCAGGAGTAGAGATTGAAGTCACCATTGCAGATGCCTAACTCAACTATTTTAATACATTCATTATCAGTTATTTTTTAAAAATGAATAAATAAAAACACAGTTTTTCAAATTTAAAAAAAATATTGTAAAATACCTAAGTGGAAATGAAAGAAAAGGGCACTAACAAATTGTGGAGGTCACAACTGCAGGAAGAGGCTATTGCCCAAAAGCCTGGGGAAAGAAAGAGAAGAGGCTGAAATTATTAAAACTCAAAGCTTGGGAGAAGCCTTACTCTGGTGTGAACCAAACTTCTGAAAAGAGGCCACCAGCTACTGGTTCTGAAGAACTGAAGACTGCATTCAGCCACCTCTTCAGGTAGGAACCTCTTCTGGGAGACATGTGTTGCTGGGGGATTCTCAAGGCATCAGGAAGCCCTCAAGAAACAGGGCAGGGAGGAAGCAGGGAGTCTCTCCTTAGAGCTCCTGTCCTTGGCAGAGCCTCACAGGGAGCAGATGGCAAAGCAGTAGTGTGGTTTTTGTGTTGGTCAAAGGATACAAAATTTCAGGTATGCAGTAGGAATAAGTTCAAGAGATTTATTTTACAACATGGTGACCATAGTTGAAAACAGTATATTGTAGTCTCAGAAATCACTAAAAAGATTAATTATAAGTTCTCTGCACAAAACATTTAGTAGGTAATAAATATGCTTATTATTAAGTTCAATAGCCATCCCCAAGTATATACTTATTACAAAGTAGCATTATGTTGTACAATACAAATATACACATTTTTGTCAGATAAAAAATTAAGATAAAGTTCCTTTTCAATATATTGATAATTAATTTGTGTAATAATTTGATATTTCTTCAATAATTCAGTTCTTTGCAATAGCACACTGACAATCCTTTTAATTCATATTAATTCTGAGTAAATAAAATCATAGAAATATTTCTTTTAGTCAAAACACTTTTTCCTATGAATTGTTTTTTTTTTTCAGAGAAGTAGCAATTATTTGACCAAAAATTTTTTTATTCAAAGTTATAGTCATAGTACAGAGAAAAATTGCACCACAGAATGAGGTCATCATGCACATTGAATAGCTACTATGTGAATATTCACTAACAAACCACAAACAAAAAAAAAAATAGAGAAAAAGTTTACTTGACTAGGAAGAGGCCATGTCCATTACCACTTTCTAGGCTTTAGAGGTTGAGGCATTGTAGGGCTCCATTCATCTCTCTAATCTCTCAACATTTAAACAGAATTAAGAAGACAATTTTTTCAGATAATTTTTCAAGATTTTTTTGAGTCTTACCATAAAGTGATGCTGCAAAACATTAAAAATATGACCTTTACAATTTAATTTTTTAATATTGCCTGTTCAAAAATCCAGTACAAAATAGAATAAAATGTAAAAAATCAAATAAGTAGAAATATATATATTTAATACACTAGAGAAAATGAATGTTTGCCCATTTAAATAAGCACATTGAAGTGAATAAAGATGTGAAGACATCTTTAAACAAGCAGCAGAAGGTATCAATTCAGCAAGAAACTTTATTTAAACTATGTATTCTCACTAATAACATTTCAAATTAGTAAATTTTATTTTTTTAGTTTTATGAACTTTGTAAGTAGTAACTGCAACCACAATGATTAGTCATGACAATACTTAAATTCTAGAAGATACGGTGACGTTGATACATACTTACATTTCTGATGACAATTTTATGTGATCATATTCTCAAGGATATACTAAAAAATTAAAATCCTCCATTACAACATTTTCTAGATATTCAGATCTTCTGTTTCTGCAATGCTATGCTTGAAAATCTTTCTTAAAGACCTATAACAAAGAAGTAAAAGCGCATTTCGATGTTATCTGAACAGGACAAAAGAAATAGGAAATCTTAAATATTCAGTAATCAATCTAGTATTCTGATGGAGCAGGAGGCATTTCTAAAGACAATCCTCCCTGCATAGATCCTTATTATATTTACTGTGACCAATGAATCAAATTGCTACATCCCCTCTAAAACTCCAAAACTTTTTTCATTTATACAAGAACAGAAAGAATAAATAAGAATGAATAGGCTTATTAAGATAGTGGCAATTTTTGCCTTATTTTATTCTCCAATATGTATCATAATCACATTGTACAGTGATTTTTAAACAAAACTCCATTGTGGAAAAGAAGATAGAACATACGCCCTGTTGAGGTATGTGCTGTCCAGGTGTGACATGCCTCCTAGACCCAAGACAAAATCCGTTAGGCTGAAAGCTTACAACAGCTAGTGGCTTTTCAGTGGGGGAAGGACCATTTCCCTTTGAACCTGCACAAATTCTTCAGTCAAGTGATTTAATTAGAGCTTGCTTTCCCAAATTGCTTGTGCAGAAATCCACAAAGTTTATAATGCAAGCCAGGAAATTGATTCAAACACAGATTGTTCTGGTAGGCGCCAATAAAAGTTCCTGTCCCGAGTCACAAGGTTTAACGCTGTACTGAAGTGGTGCCACAGAGTCTGAGAAAAGACGGCCCCATTTTATTAGTAGGATCAAGGACACCACCCTACCTTTATTTAAAGTATTACCATATGTTGTAGATAATATGATAAAACTAGAACTAAGGCTAGCTTTAACGTCAGGCCACTAATGGGAAATAGGAAGCCCAAAGAATCCCTGTCGTAAGATCTTGAAAATTAGTTTTCTAACTGACAAGTACGAATGTGCCTTTATTTTTGGCTAGTCAGTAGATCAAAATGATAGCTCTATGTTCTCTCTGTTCCTTGAAAATTTATTTTCTTTCTTTGTGTGATTTTTTGGGGGACTGGGGATTGAACTCAGGGATGCTTAACCACTGAGCAACATCCCCAGCCCTTCTTTTTATTTATTTTTTTCATTTTGAGACAGAATCTTTTTAAATTGCCTAGGGCCTCACTAAATTGCTGAGACTGGCTTGGAACTTGTGATCCTCCTGCCTCAGCCTCCCAAGTCAACGGGATTACAGGCATGTACCACCATGCCCAGCTAAAATTTATTTTCAAGAATAGTCTTGGATATATTTTCTTACTGTGGATCTTTGTGTTTATTTGTTGCTATTGGTTATTCAAAGGTTAAGTTTAGAAGGTTAATCGCCCTCAATTCCCCCTCCCCAGCCCTGCAGTAAGGCCCTCAGCATTAGGATACTGAAAGAGCAGCAGTATAATGTAGATCAGGTGAATTTTCAGTAGCCTGTCACTTAGTGAAATTGACTTTTTTCTTTCCTCAAATTGTCATAGTTAGAGTATGAGCATCAATAATGTGAGGACCCCACATCTGCTGCAAAAAGAAAATGTGACTGAAGGAACAGAAAAAATATAATATCCAAATTAGATGACCTGAACTGACTCGTTTATAAACCGTGTATTCTACCCCAAGCAATTTCTTTGAGCCTAGTTACTCACCTACAAATGAGTGTGACTAAGTATGACCTCAAATAATTATTTTCAAGCATAAATTCAATTTCAATTTTATATGTGAATGTGTTTCATCTGTAAAATAAGGTGTTATTATCCTGGGCTTTTTTGGTAACACTACAACTCAAAATTATTTCAAGTCGGGACCTTTAAGCAACCACTCTGATAGATTTGCAGTTTTTCAGTGTGGTGTCACAGGAGTGCCGTATCCTCAGGGTTCCAATTCTCCCCTGGTCTTCGCATTCATCTCTACTAGAGACAGTGGAGAGGAGGCATCTGCAGCCTGGGACCACCTTTCAGGGGTCCCCTTTTCAGCGGAGACAGAAGCATGGAGTAGCAGACACTTCTCTGGCTTATTTCGCTGGAAGGTTGTCTGACAGCTGAGCCCTTGACATTCCTTATGCTTCATGGTGGAAGGAAGAGTTGGCTCACCACTTAAATGGTCTTGATGATTTTCTGTCAGTATCCTTGTTGCTTTCATATAGAAGTGAGTCGTTGGAGTTTACAAAGTTCTCATTGTTTTATGATGTTTGTGATGAGAATTTTGCCTGAAATGTCACCGACTGATACAAACATTTAACTACTCAATTTGGCCCCAGAGAGCTGTTTTCAGAACCCATGATTTCCCTTCCTCCCTTGACATAAAGGAATAACTTTAATAAACTTCAACCCATAGATATTGTCAGGTGTTATTTTAGGAAATTTTGTCTTTATGAATGAGAACTCTCTACCATTTACTCTATGTTCTTGCAAATAAAAAAATGTAAAAATAACACTGGCAGGATAGCTCAGTGGCACAGCTTTTGCTTAACATGTATTTGGTCCTCATTTTGATCCCCAGGACTACAAAAAAAGCAGGGGGAATGTGGGAGACAGGTATTGTCTGGTATTAGAACAACTCTTCCTTGATAAAGCACTGCTAAGAACCCATAAACAATGCTTTAACTTTTGTAGTATTTACGGCCAAATGTACTGATTTCAGGTGACCCATATGAATTTGCTGATTTGAAATTCCACAGTGGTTTAATATTGGCAATTTCAAATAACTCATTAAAGTATATGGACTTGAACACATTAACTGCATGTTCAGTCACTAGATTTTATGCAGTCTTCACTGTTTTCCTCAATGTGTTTAAGGAGCTTAAAAGTTTTGGCAAAAAATCACAATCAGTGCCTAAAGATGACTGAGTCTACAGTGTGTGAGAGGCTAAGCAGAAGGAAAGCTGCAGGAGAGAAAACAGAATATGTGATAGGATCCATGTGCCACGTTTAAGAATTCATAGCTTATTCTTGCATAAAACTGAGTTTCTTGCTTTATTTTGGACATGAAATATTTGTAAACACGACAAATAGATAACTTTTTTATGTTTTAGGAAAACCAAAGAGGAATGGATAAATGGCCAATGAGGTAAAATCCCTTTCAAGGCAAAATTGAAGGAATTGGACAAAGGACATAGACTGAGAGATAAGGAGACTGAAAACAGAATTTAACACAGGTGTGGTCAGCCCTGCCAGATGGCACAGAGGAAAATAGGCTCATCATTGAAAGCAGTCCATCAGATTGAGCAGTGAGGCGAATGGTACCTTTTTTGTAAACAGATTCAGTGAAATGGTAGGTAGAGTTGTGTCAATTGTGCTGTCAGGAGCTTCTGGATCCTGCCCCAGAGAGAAATGGAAATGATGCTGGTGGACTGGATGAAGTTTGAGGATTCTTCTTTTCTAGAATTTCACAATTATAATATTCTGTGATAAAACTATTGGTTCAAGTTTGCCTCCTTATTTGTGGAATTATGTCAATGACTTTTTCTCCCCCTTTTCCTCCTTTCTTCAGGTAAAGATACTTTAAAAGTTTTGTCAAATCTATAGAACCTACTATAGACCGACTATGTATGTTTCTCCAAAATTCATGTTTAGACCCAATCCCCATCGTGATGGTATTAGGAGGGGGCACATTGTGAGATGATTAGGATGTGAGGATGTGAGCCCTCATATGGGATTAGAGAGTCCCCAGGGAGCTGCCTTGCTCCTTCTGCCATGTGAGGACACAGCCAGAAGGTGCCATTTGTCAACCAAGAAACAGGTTCTTCCCAAGCACCAAATCTGCTGGTGCCTCAATCTTGAACTTCTAGCTTCCAAAACTATGAAAAATAAATTTGTATCATTTGTAAGTCACCCAGCCTAAAAAGTCCAAGAACCCCCTTTCCCCAATGCAGGTTATCAAACATCCATAGAACTCAGGTTACAAAGTAATGGATTGAAATATTTGGGAACTAGGCTGGTTAGTTGAGTCATTGTGCTATTTGAAGTCCCTCCTTAAATGCTCTTTTTTGTAAGATAGAATTTGCTTATTATTGCATTTCTTTTTTATCAATGCATTTTAGCTATACACAATACTGGTGTTCATTTTGACAAAATAATGCAAACATGGAATATAATTTGCTCCACTTCCATTTCCAGTATTTACTCTTTCCCTACCCAACTCCCTCTTGTTTCCTCTACTTTACTAATCTCCTTTCTATTTATTTATAATTTGTTTAAATTAGTGTTTTATAGATATACATGAAGATGAAATTTGCTGTGGTATATTCAAACACGTACATGGCATAACAGGATACAAATAGGAAAAGAAGTCAAATTATCTGTTTGCTGATAACATGATCCAATATTTAGAAGACCCACAAAACTACCAGAAAACTTCTGCAGCTAATAAACAAATTCAGCAAATTAGCAGGATACAAGATCAACAAACATAAATCAATTGCTTTCCTATACTCCAATAATGAATCTGCCAAGAAAGAAATCAGAAAAATTATCCCTTTCACAATATCCTCATTAAATTAAAGTAAAATACTTGGGAATAAATCAAACTAAGAGGTGAAAGACCTTATCTTTTATTGATAGTGGGATAGAGTACTATAAAAAAAACTTTCTAAATTCACTAAGTTGAAAGCCATATTTTAGAAATTTTATTATTCTTTCCTTGCTGTTATCTTTATAACCTTTTAACCTTTTTTGTTGTCTCTTTGTTTTGCTTCTACATAACTTTAATGTTTGCACTATGAATTTCAGTGGCTATTGATTTGATCACACTGCTCATGGATCCTTGGCATATTTTCTTAGCTTTCTTCATAATCTCAATAACTTTCCCATAAATCCCTGCTTATAGCACTTATTTTTAATTTTAAATATCTTCTTGGCAACTGAGTTGGAAGTGTATTAGTTTATTTAAAAAATGTCTGTTATAACTCTTCTTCTTAGGAGTCATCCACATTAGCTATCATTTTATATATATGATTGCCTGGGGATTTAATCCAGTACAAATGATCATTTTTATAACATTGGCCATATCTAAGATTAGAAGGTATCCATGCATAGTCAACCAGATTTAGAATTAATCTAAATGGACCTCTACTGTGCTGTCAACGATTCATGTACAAAGAAATCTCTATAATAAATGACACTATTAAACAATTAATTCTTAATAGTAATGAAGCACATACAAATGAATAGAGCTTTACAGAGATTGCTATAAAACTGGTGAACTTATGAACTGCTAGAAGCAAAAACCTGGAATATTAAGAGCTTACATTTGTGGTTAACGCCTTACATTTGTGGTAACTCCACATGCCAGCCATTGTGTTACATGTTGATTAGATTTTTTAACAAAGTAATCTCCTCTGTAATTAACTTATGCCAGGGTAATTCCAGAAAGCAAAGAGTCACATGTCTAAAGACTATTCACAAACATGTCACTTATATTAGCAGAAAATATGGTTTAATTACATTAGAATTTGACAGTTAAGTAAATTAAATAGAATAGAATATTATATAGACATTACAAAACTATAGATTAATAAAATATTTGTCATATAAAATTAATTGAAAATAAATGTTACTGTTAAAGTTTTAAACATTTAAAATGTTAATGGAAAAATAAGTACTGTCATCTTTTGCTTTAGATTGGTAATGGATAATATATCTCACAGAAATAGGACAGCAAAATATACATAGCAATTTCTTCCTTAACTGCTATTACCTCTGTTATATAATTTTCAATGATCTACAATGAAGACTGGATTTTCCACACTCAGTGAGTAGGTCACAGTATGGCGTTGAATCATTTGGATGAGTTGTCAGTCATGGATGTGTGCATTGAACATTGCCAGACAAAGGGGAGAGATTTTCACCTGACAAGGTGCCTCCATTCTTAAAAATGTCAAGTGTTTACTTCTACTCCCTTTTTCATTCCCTATGGAGGGAAATCTTGCCTGTCTTTCACTACATTGTCATTGAGATGGGGACTTCAGTGGATCAAAGTCTCCAACAAAGAAAGCTTATTTCAATCCTTGACAGAGCTCTTGTGTTGTGTTCTATGACCTGCAAAATCATGGTTAAGTCATATTTTGGGTTATACCGTATGAAATATATTTCTTAGACTAATAAAGACTTTTAATCCTTCTTCATCCTCCCATATAAACTGCCCTTTTTTCATAATTTTGTAATATTTCTAGATAAATCTTTTTTGTTATTTTGAAATGGGGGATACTATGAAATCTATGTTTGATCTTCCTCTGCCCAATTTCTCAAAACACATATCCTATAATTGTTAGACCCTATGGAATGATAGGAGTATCTTTGGTTAGTTTGTGAGATGACTGATGGATAGGGCCCCTATATAGCTAAGATGGTGGTTGTCCTCAGGAAACACCAAGTCTTGATGAGAGAGTAGATATTTTACACACTTCTTGTAACCTCTGGGAAGGGAAGAAGGGTAAGAGTTTGAGTTTTACCACCAATGAGCAACAAATTAATCAATCTTGCTTTTGTAATGGGACTTCTATAAAATCCCAAAGGACAGGGTTTGAATGAGCTTTGTATAGCAATATTTGGAGGTTCCTGGAGGGGGGTGTACCTGAAAAGCTCCACACCCCTTCCCATCTTTCTCACCCTGTGCATCTCTTCATCTGTATATTTGGATATATTTTATAATAAACTGGTAACATGAGTAAATATTTCTTTGAGGTCTGTGAGAAGATTGAAGAAATTATTCAAGTCTGAGGGAAGAATCATGGGAATCATCAATTTATAGCCAATTGATCAGAAGTTTTGAAGCTTAGACATGACTGGCATCTGAACTGGAGCAATCTAC